>CAAKHD010013719.1:22957-38475 GCA_901007705.1 Fistularia tabacaria | reverse complement strand
TTTTTTGTTCTTGTTATATAGCGCCCTCTTCTACCTACACTCTCTCCCCCTCCCCCCCTCCCCCCCTCTCTCTCACTCTCTCTCTCTCACTCTCACACACACACACACACACACACACACACACACACACACACACACACACACACACACACCTACCTTATTTTTAAAAGCACAAAGAAGGATATTACTGAGCTGTCCAGTTACTATTTATTTTAATTAATCCATCTTGTAATAATTCATGATTTTGATTTTGAGGTTAAGCGAGCACCGCCATTTCCATTCAGAGCATTAGTATCCATCCTTGAAATGTCCGTGACGGCGCGTAAAGGAATGTGCTGTGTTTTTGTAATTTACTCTTGATCCGAGGGCTCCCAGATGCACAGTGATTCTTCAACAGGCCTCCCCCAATAATCATCAATCAATTACACTCGCTACAATCGGTCAATTACGGTCAGTAAGACGAGGCAGAGGTCAGCAGCCTTCCTGCTTTATCGGATCAGTCTCGAAAGATTTGGTCTCGCTTTTTTTTCGAAATGAGCTTAAAAGCAGGGGCACTGGAACATCTACGGTCACAATCTTGGAAAATTGTGGCCACTGGTTTTTAGGAGGAAACCATTTTTTTCTGCTCCAGATAAGAAAGTGTCACAGATCCACCATAAAACCCAACAAAATGATGGACACAGGACATGGAAGTGAATCGCTGATATTTCCTCCCTTCGCAAGGAACTGCTGTAGGTCATTAAAAAAGCATCTGGAGGGGGGAAGCTTACCCGACGTGCTTAGTTTGAGTCGACATTGAGCCACCAGGGCCAGAGATGAAGGTGAAGAGGTTAGCGTGGAGGTGCAGGTTGAACAATGGAGCCGGAGTTTGATTACAGTGGATGTGGGCAAAGGACGGGGAAAAAAAAACAGTCACCCAGCTGAGCCTCGGATAACAAAACGCTGTCTGCCCCGTCCCCTCCTCATGTGCTCCCATCATCTCCTGGGATGATTCTTTCCCTCACCTCTCCTCCCAAGAGCTCATTTGGTGATTTACCTTTTTAACAGCTCAATTATATCACACAGAATGTCGTCAGCACAGCGGGCTGAACGAGGTCATTGCAGGCTTTGCCAGTGTGCCGCGGATGATCCTGTACTATATCTTGTCCCTTTGGACACTCATGTCTTCTCAGTATTAAGGTTTTCCCAATCCATCTATGTGTCCACTCCTCGAGCCCAATGTCCTCTTTGGTTGTCAAGGCAACAGCTGCTTCGGAATTTAAAAAAAGTGTCTCCGTGTGAATATCTGACATGGAAACACATGGTTTAGGCAAACGCAATCGTCGTCTTGGTTTCCCCAGACTTTGTTGATTCAAGAGAAATTTAATTGTTGAGCATTAAATGGCTGAGCACATTCCTCCATATTTAATGACCGAACGGCTCGCTCCGAGGTCAAAGTATGAGTTTCTCTCAGAAATATCCTGACGAGTCAGTCAGTTTGTCCTCAGGACTCGAGGCCACCAAAGATGCTACCCAGACTTAGGTGCCGCTGCAGTGAATAGTTCCCTATTGTTGGACCGTCTGGCTGCTATGGTGCGCATGCTCAGACGCCCTGGTATGCGCACACCGATGTATACTGATGTACACACACACACACACACACACACACACACACACACAGACACGCGCAAACACAAGTGGAGATACTTATGACCCGTAAAGAGTCAGTGTCAGGTCAGCAGGCATGGTCTGTGGACAGCTCTGTATTGTTGCAAGCCACCAGCTCCACTGGACATTTAACAGTGCAAGCATTCAACTGTCACTGGTGACTCAGGACCAGCGGGCAGCGCGGCAACCAGTGTGACTAACAACACCTGCTTCCACACTGCCACATTGTTTCGGTCAATTGGCTGGAAAAGCAGGGCGAAGGAGTGAGTCTGTGTCGGGCACAAGATTTTAAGTGGAAAGGTAAATGTTTTTAGAATTAACAGTTTGAACTCCTAATAAGATGTAAGCAGGTAATCATCAAGAAGAAGAAGAACTTGCTCAGCTTATACTGTTGATGTTACTCTATTGAACTTTTGGCCTGCCTCAGTTGACCCCAACCCTAATTACCCTGAATAAGGGACCAGTTCAGCAGTCAGACTAACCTCTGACAGATTCTAATTTCAGTAATTGTCTTTTTTAGGAACAGGCCCCATGTGTTTAGTTTTCTGATATCAGCAGGATAAAAAAAAATCAACAACAAGAAAGTTAATATGATTTCACTCGCAGATGTAAAGTTGTAAGGACATACACACTGAAATGTGTAAAATGAGGTTTCATGCAAACAACCCCCCCAACCCCCCGCCGTTGTGGATTCACAATCTTAAAGAAAAGCAACTTGCCAAGTTGACATGCACATAATGTAGCATGAATGAAGCAGATGAAATATTTGCATTGATGTTTTAGCAGGACCAAAGCGTGGTGATTTTTAGCCATTAGTGGCTTGACTCTTGGAAAGGAAACCACCTGTTGGTTGGATAATCAACTACCTCGAGTGAGACGCTCATATTTGTATAATCAGTCATCGGATGACTCCTATGTAATCAATCGATCAATGAATCTAATCCACACTTTAGCTCCAATTTCCGGCCAACCCCTGACTTTTCTAATGCGCCAACTTCAGGTTGACATTGGGAGTGAAAAATATAGCAACAAAGTAATTGTGCGACCGAACCTGAAATGACATGGAAATGTACTTCCCTGCTGGACTTCTCTGCTGCTTCTCTGCTTCTCTATCTGGAACTTGAGATCTGGACTCATAAGGAAATAAGAGTATGACCTGAATCTTGGCGAGACAGCACTGGTGCAATTGATCGTAAAGATTGTTAGACTTCATGTGGGTAGCCTTCTCCTGTGTGGCCCAAACCTATATGAGTGTACTCCAGCATTCCCTCTTCACATGCTAATGCAGGTGTAAAATTGCTGCTTCTGCAGTGGAGTTGTTCAGCTACTCACCCTGTGCCACACTATCCATCTGTTTTCATCCCTATCTGTTCTATATATTCTCATTCTGTCCCTTTCTTTTACTAGAATCCAAACCTCTGCTCTGGTATAACGCTGAAACAAGGCTTATTAAATTAACAGACTTATTTAATGAGTCTGCTTTTCGATTTTATGTGGTAAGACAATGGAGACTCATTCAGTTTATGTTGACATCAGCATAATCTGTGTCGGTTATTTTTCTTCGGTCGGATGCACTTTTCCAGACAGACTAGACAAATGATCTTTTAAATGCCACTTGCTCAGACGACGCTATCGTTCAAAAATGTGTTGGAAATTCTCCACTCTGTTCTAGCTATCAAGTGTGCTTTTGTAGACCATTGCATGTTACTCCCATGTGTGCAAGTGTGCATGTGTGCTAATCTGCCCTGGAGTGCCAGTGTAACCAGCTCGGCACTCTGATCCTGGGGCATTTCGATACAGACACACAAACACTGCAAATCATGTCTAAACTAATGAGTCATCTCTCTTTGTCCCCCCACCCCCTGCCTCTGGTTCTGTCTCTGTACAGGGGACATCACTCAGAAGGGCTATGAGAAGAAACGAGGCAAGCTGTTGGCACCATACATCCCGCAAATACAAGGTAAGGCTCACAGGCCTGCTTAGAATAAAGTGTTTACACCATTTTTTCCCCGAGTATGATATGCAAGTTTGCGCAGTAGTTAGCATTTTGACACTGCGGAGTAAACAGAATGAAAAATCATAAAAGTTGTGGTAGTATCGGCAGGCATGCTGTCATTTTGCGTGTCTTTATTGTAGTCAGCATAGCTTAATTCATTACAGCTATCAGGGAAATGAAGTTAATTTTAGGAAAACAATTTGGGAAGGTCAGGGTTATTGAAAATAAAACAATTTTAAAGCCATACAATATTACATTTTTATGTCCAGCATTAGATTTTGATTGTTCTGGCGGTGTCATTCATACATCTAGTTTGTTTACTGGTAATGATTGTGGCCTCAGAATGTACAGTTGGGGCCACACTCATGCAGTTTCCTAATACTTCTTCAGCTGCTGTGAACCAATTAAAATGTCTGCTTTGGCAATACAAACCCTTCATTGGATCAAGCTGTCGTATCTATGAAGTACATCCTGCCCGGCAACTGGGTCTGGTGTTCTGGCTTGTTTTATAGACCTGTTTCCTCTGGGAGCTGGAGAAAGGCCATTGTGTGACTGGGCTGTCAGCGAATAATAATGGACCAGCCTTTATTGATGTGTCCATCCATGCTATGTGAATGTTGCAAGTCCAAGTCTATGTGTACCATGCCATTTCCTGATGCATCCTCATATTTGAAATAATTTAGATTTGAAACTAAGAACTTGACAGATTTAGTAGATGGGAGTTTAATATTACTCAACGGTGGGGATGTTGTGTTGCTGTCTGAGAGTTGCTGACGGCGTGGAGCTCACTGATCCCCTCTAAGCTGTCACTGAAAAGCCGGGTGGGGTGAGGGCTGGGAGGGTGGCCAGCCAGTTTGTTAGCCAGGTGTTGGATACGCTGGATGTGGCAAAGTTGAAAGAGGGTGTTTTTTAAAGGGATTTTCTCTCAAGGGGAGTCACTCTTGGTCACAGGAAAGAGTTTTCCACATCGACACATCCGAAACACCAGACTTTTCGGTCACCGTGTCAATTTAGGAACCCGTTTTCTAGAAGTTTTTTCAAGGGAATTATTGTTTACAGTTGGGCTAAGCAAAGTGATTTCATTTAAGGTCACTGAAATAGTTGATTTTCGCAAAGTCTCAGTGCAGCGTAGCTGACAACTATACTTTCTTGAAATTTCAATACCCAGCAAAACCAAAAACCACTTGTTTTATACATAAGCCGCATTGCAACATGTTTAGCCACTGATGATCTGCATAGATCCGGACTGACCATCGCACCAACGATTGTCTCACCATAATCTTCATGCAAATGTTTTTATTTAATCAAATAAGATTGGTTCGCACTTTAAATGCACCCAAATTGTGTTGTATTGCATGTCACAATGACAGTTAAACTATTCTATCCCATTCTGTGTCACATTTTGTGGTGTTTTGGTATGACAAGCTAAACAATTGTTTTGAGAAAAAATTCTCGTGAGAGTGTCTCATGTGATTTTGCCTTCTTTATCTCATTGGTAATGGAATACAGTATGTCCTGTTATTTATATAATTAATGTATAAGGCTTCAGTAGATGGTCCTCTTCCAGTGTGTGTGATGTTGTCCTTCAACTGTTCCTAAATATATCTCGTAAGGTCTTACATTATTCATCAAAGACATGCAGGCAAGGTTATACAGATCCGTGTCTCTTTAAGTGTTTTGTTATCAAACCATTGCCCAGTCATTGTGCATAATGTGATTTTTGACAAAAATAAGGTTTGTTTGAATCAAATATTTAGAAGTTCATTAATAGATTTAAACCTTTCAGATACAGCCCTGGGAAAAATTAAGAGACCACTGCAAGTTTTTCAGGAATTAGCATCTCCACATATATGACAGTTATTGGGGTCAAAACCCAAACCAAAGCCTTGTCTATAGAGGGAAAGTGTAAAAACAATTGCTGTGGTCGTCGCTATTCTCTTGCGATAGGACCAACTGAAAGACAAAAAAAGAGCTGGTATAGAAACTGGTATAGTACAATAACTATAGGCCATGTCAGAGGAAATGAAAGAGAAAACTTTTGTACAAGGAAAAGGAAGGGTTCAGTTCTGCCTAGCTAAGAGATACAGTGAACGTCAGGTTACTTCCAACCTTGAAATATCTAAGATAGCGTCTAATGGCGAAATGGCATTCGAGACAGGTTCCTAGAGGCAGGGCTCAAGTTGTATAAAGCAAGAAAAAAATCCCTTCATCAATGCGAAGCAAAGAAGAGCGAGGCTGAAGTTTGCAAATAAAACATAAGGATTGGACCATAGAGGACCAGATTTCCATCTAATTTCCATCCCAGGTTGCTTAATGTTTACACAGAGACCTGGAGAGGCCTTCAAGCTACAATGTCTCGCACTCACTGTGAATTTGGTGGAGGATCGGAGATGATCTTGGGATGCTTCACTAAGGCTGAAGCCGTGTGGATTCGTCTTTGCGAAGAATGCATGAATCAAGCCGCATACGAGGTTGTCCTGGAGAAAACTTGCTGCCTCCTGCTCCGACACAGTTCCCCAACTCAGAGGATTGTATTTTCCATAAGAACCTTGCTCCATGCCACACCACTAGGTCTATCAAGGTGTGGAGGATGCCCACCAGATCAAGACCATTGCCATGGCCAGCCCAATCTCCAGACCTGAACCCCATTGAAAACCTCTGGAATGTGATCAAGAGGAAGATGGATGGTCAAAAACTCTCAAACAAAGCTGAGCTGCTTGAATTCTTGTTCCAGGGACGGCATAGAGTCACCCACTTGCAATGGGTTAGACTGGAGGAGAGCATGCCAACACGTATGAAAGTTGTGATACCTAGTCAGTTATTCCACCAAATATTGTTTTCTGAACACTTCCTTAGATAAAACATTAGTAATGTATTGATTAAATGAATATGGACTTTTTTTGCATTATTTGAGATCAGAATACATTTGTTCTTTGTTGTTGATTTTTTATTTTATTTTATTTTTTTTACTATTTTTCATTTTCAGCAAATTAATGCTCTAAGTGACAATGTATCTGTTTGGAATTTGGGAGTTAGTTGTCAGTAGTCTACAGAATAAAACAAATAGTATCATTTTACTGAAACATAAACCTGTAAAAAGCAAAATCAGAGAAACTTTGCAGTGGTCTCTTATTTTTTCCAGAGCTGTAGTTGGAGCTCCAATAGCTTGTATGACACAGAGGGGGGAACTCCGATTGGAGTCAGACCGTTAAGCATTAGTTACATAAGGTGACTGAAATTAAAATTTAATTACGTAGGGGTTTAATAACACTTAAACCCCATGCAGAGTACTGTCAAATTACATACTGTCTAATGATGTGATTGTTCTTCCTGGATTTCCCATGTTCTAATCACAGATCAACACAAAAACTTTAGTTAATAGCATTGCAACTACTGCTATTCAGCTTATCTCTACTCTAGGTTTTATTGTTCCCAAGATAAAAAGCCATCCGATGTCACTAGTCAGACCATTACTGAGATAAATAATCACAGCTTACTTTAATACAGACTTAAATCTTGCTTCTGCCATTTTAGGATCATCAGTTACAGCTGCTCCCCCGGCCCCCCCGTAATTACATCGTTGTTATCAATCATTTAGAACAAATATGGGAAATTTGGGCCCTGCTTTGTATCTGCATTATACTTTAATAGCCTAATTTCTCTTAGAATCGTGTAATTTGCATTTACCTCCTCTGGAAAGCTTGAAGGCAGATGGAAAGCGACGAGAGCGGCTGGATTAATTAAAGTGAACACTTTCTCAACTCAAAGCTCCTGTATTAGAATAAAGCTACCTAAATAGGGATTGCCAATAAGCTTTCGGATACTCGATCTGGTCCAGCAATGTTCCACTGCGGCGGTCTTTGTCCAAGACACATTGCACCGCATGCCGTCTTTTTTTCTTTACAAACTTCAAATATTTCGACTTTCAAGGACAAGAATGAGATACACTGAAGGACTGTCCTTCCCCCTGCTCTTATCTTATCTCTCTGCAGGTGTAGATCCTTCTCTGCAAATCGACAACCGGATCCAGGCCTCCTCCCAGGCTGTTCTCCCAGGTTCCAAACACAACAAGTCTCGGGCTGCCAACACTAGGGATGAACGCTTCAGATCTGGTAATCACGTCTGAGAGGTTCAAAATACCTGTCCTCTATCTCAACACTTGAGGTTAACTGTGTGTTTGTATTCCCTTAGATCTGCACACAGAAGCCGTCCAGGCAGCATTGGCAAAGTACAAGGAAAGGAAGATGCCCATGCCCTCGAAGAGACGATCTGTGTTAGTTCAGTCCTCTGTCGAGGCATGCACCCCGCCAGGTGAGACCTTTTCTCATGGTCTGCTCAGCTGTGGTTAAGTGCGCGTGGTGTACATCTGCACACGTGGTCTATTCCTGTGTCCACTCTGTGATGTCAACTGGGGTTTCCATGGGCATTGGACTGCAGGACGCTGACACCGTTTAATCCACTGATCTGAGATGATTCTGCCAACCACTTACAAATGGAAACAAATATGCGGTTTGATGAATGTGCCTATTCTTTGTGATTATAAAGGACTCAGTTCTCAGTAGTTTGTTCCCAGGCTGACCTTCCCACATGCGTTGCATAATGGATACATAATCAGATTTTTAACATAGTCTCAAAATGTTGACCTTTCACTTGTTTTTGTAACAGCTTTTATTGTGCTGGCTGAGCTCAGTGGCATCAGCTTCGGTTTACAGTGTCGAGCAGCTTGTTTTTCTTTGACAATATCAAGGGGAAAAAAGCCCATTTTGTTGTCCGGGTTTCCAGCGTCCTCTTTCAATCAGAAAGACACCTCTGTAAGATTGGATGGTGGACGACTTGCCCAAATAGCGCAGCAGTAGCTTTATCATTGTGTGCAAGAGTTAACTGGTCTTACGGCTGAGTACCTGGATTAAGAGCTCAGACAATGAGGTTTGAACAAGAGATGAGGGGAACTTCAGAGGTTTTTGTTCAGGGAACATACAGTGCAAATGTATAACTAACAGATTCAACAAGATCATATATTTGTACTGTGAGCTTTCATAGGTGTTGTGTACACACATCAGTGCAATCATGTCTCTTCTTTGTCTGAGATATCTGAATGGCAAACTGTGACCTTTTCTTCAGCATTATCTACTGTATATTAGTATGTCATGTTTTTCGACCATAGCACAGGGTTTCATCGAGATTTCTTATTTTTCACACTGCAGCATGAACTGAGCATTAAGATTCTGTTTCTTAAATAAACGCAGAATTTTTCCGGGCTTTGCTTTCCTTTTTTTCAATTCAAGCATTTAATTGGTTCACATGATTGATTGACCATCCCTACCTAAATATTCATAGTTTGTCTTTTCCTCATCTTAAGTGTCAATACTTATTTTTACTGTTAATATACTGTTGTACATTGTTCACGGTGTGTTTCTCTCTGCCTCTCCTGTTCTGACTGACTCGCTTCTCCTTGCGAAGGTCCAGTCACCCATCCTTTCTTCCAGTTTCACCTGGTCACTGAGATAGTGAGATCACTGAGACAGTCATAGGAATTATAGAAGGATAAATGTGAAATAACCCCTGTGAGTTCACTTATTGTTTTGATTGAGCCCCCAAACCTCCTCAAACAGCCTCCTCAAGGCCATGAGAAGGTGTGTGCAAGGTAATTGTGGTTTGAAAGAGTGATTTTTAATTTCAGTGACATTCCAGTGGTGATAATTCTGCAGATGAAAGCTCACTTAGAATGGGCTGAACAGACAGATGGACAGTCAGACAGATAGACGGTCTGGCTGTTTTGTTTTCCAACAACAATGTCTGGTGTAGTATCTCATGAAGGCTGTTATCTCCAGTATGCGCAGAGACTTTCTTTGAGTGTGTGTAGCTTCAGTCCTACCAGGCAGGTGCTGTTTTTTACTTTGTGACGGTAAATATAGAAGGAAGTTATGACCTTTCTGGGTGATTCTGAAAGCAGCTGTTGCTTATAACATAAAGTTAGTATATCTTGGATTGATGAGGCCCTCTTCGCTTTTTCGTTGCTACCCCCCTTATTTGGCAAATCTAAGACTGGCATAGGAATAACAAAAAGTGCACTGTTTAAATGCATTGAAGAATATCATTGATTATTTCTCTGCTTTGAAACTGCTCCATTTTGGGATGACTTTTTTTTTAATTGTGACCTCCTACTTGCTGCCTTATCAAGAGAGACTGTCAAGTCATGAGTGGCTGTTTTAGAGTCCATGTTATCATACTATGACCACGCTTTGCAAGGATGTGACTAACACACTGGCATAAGACCTTTCGCTATGTTTTTTTTAACATTTGACATAGTGAAAAAGGTAGACTATCGTTATCTAACACTTAATACTGTATGGAAATGCAGAGCAACGCTGAGAGAACGACAATGGTGTTGTCAGTTTTGTTGTTGTGAGTGATTTTTTTTTTTTTGAAGATTTAAATTGATTATTTGATTATATTCACTGGTAAGAAACAATACAAGTTTTCCCACAATTAATTATTCTGGTTCCGCTTCCTGCTGATAGGTAGAATGCATTCTGACCTTTAGTCTTATGTAGTTGTTTTGTAAGGGTCTTATGTTGAAGGCATTTGAGTGTCCAGGGCAGTCTAAAAATGAATCCCAACCAGCCGTTGAAAGCAAATTTTCAGTGAACTCTAACAATTTCCATGTCCATCAAATCATCGGGCCATCCCCCAACCTTTAACTGTATGGCCAATCACAAGTACATACAGTGTCATCAGCATATCGACCATACCCTGCCTATTTAGTTTTTTTTTCTGGTGCCACTTTAGACAGCCCCATGTTGTTGTCCACTGTTATGACGCTTCCCTATTTTGACCTGTCAAACACAGACACCTCCTCAGCGTCGGAAGACGAGGGCTCATTGCGCCGACAGGGACGTCTGGCCACTTCCACGCCCTACCAGGGCCACGGCCACCCAGCCGTTGAGCACTGGTTTAACCGCGTTATCCAGGGTTCGTCCACCTCATCCTCCGCGTCATCCACCTCATCTCACCCAGGAGGGAGATCTGTCACCACAACCAACAGCACTGCCCACGCAGCCCTCAACGCCAACGCCACAGCTACCGCACTGGCCGACCTAATGGCACACACCCATCTAGGTCAGTGACACACACTCAGTACCACTAGCCATCACAAATTGGCTGGCCCATGTGTATCTTCCTATCCCTTGTTAATTGATGCAACACTCTGGTAGCCCAGAGTTGACTTGGTATGAACAGAGTTTGGCTTGACATTACTGGTAGACCCAGTCTGGTTATGAGCTGTCTTCAAAGGGGGATGCGTCTAACCCCCCCAAAGTATACATTAATGTAGTTTGTCAACTATAAACATACATTTTGGAGTATTCAAAATAGTTTGGTTAGAACTGCTGAATTCAGCAGCGGTCTCAGTCATACAATTATTGGCACCCAGGATGAGTTTTTGTTTTTTTTTAAACTGGTATTAGTTTACTTGGACATTATTTCTATGGCTGTAGCTCAAATCCAGACGGACAGCGATGTCCTAGTCTGCTGCTCCTGCTGTGGCCTTATCTCTCTCAAGATACATAAAAGCATTCAATAAGGCAAGACAAAGACAATAAGCGGCAGAGTTTTAATTCACATCTTTCTAATTAGCTGTCTTTGTCTGCCATCTCATTGTCATTCAGCCCTGTGAAAGGCTTCATAGCCACTTCACTGTCGATACTACTCATTCCACATCCCCCCCTGCATGTGTCACAGTCTTGAGTCAGTGGATTTATCCCCAACCCGGCTCTCAGCTGCAGCAATGTGAGACGGTGTCTTGTTCGTGTGTGAGCGTTTTCATGTGTGTCTGGATGTGTTGCCGGCCGAAGGCTGTCCTATAAGGATTGAGCTGTCTGATTCCCGCCCGCAGCTTGTTTCAACTCAAGGTTGCTGTCATAAAGTAGCAGCCATTGCTCGTGCTGAATGGAGCTGTAAATAAATATGCCATATAACCCTGTACCTCCCTTGCCCCCCCCCCCGGTCTTTTTTATCAATATTACATTAAGTCTGGGCATTATTTTTACATTGTGTCGATAGTAATGACAAACAAACCTGTTTAAAAATCACGCATTTGTAATTTGTTCGTGTCATGATATATCCGCTGTTAGGTGCTTTAGGATGAAACCACAGTTTGAAGGATAGCTTTCTGGGAATGTTTACCTGTTATTCACAGTTGATTGGTTTGGCCACATGAGCCGCTCTCACTATGGCACTGCTGCCATACCATGCTTCCTGTCTTTATCCTACCTCCCTCTACCCCGTACATATGCACACGTGCCCGACTTACACACCTGTGGTTATCTGTTTGCTTTTATTGTATTTACTGGCTTTTAACTATTGTAAATCAATCTTGTCAATGTATTACTATCAGTTGTATCTGTGTTTCATATTAGCATTATTGATCTAGATGAGAGGTTAGCAAGAACACAAAGGGGGCATCAGGCCTCCATCATGTCCTTGGACTGGCCTGATAACCATGTTATTCAGGCATCTTTGTTGACACAAAACTCACGAAGAAGACTGTATTAATTTGTAATATTCAGCCATCTTTAGAGCAAGTCTTCAAAGTGAAGATACACCATATTGCGGTTAAGCCTTTTTTTTTACTGTACTTGCAGATCAAAAAAAATATTTCAACATCATCTGTTCATTTTTCCTAAGCCATTGTATAAGGTGTTTTTACCCAAATTCTATTTTATTTATTTTTTTAGCAATAGCCCTAAGTAGACTTGGCTTGGCTTGACCTTTTAACCCCAACACCCACCCACCACAGATAACCACACAGCTCCCCCCGATGTGACGGGGCTATCAGAGTGCTCCTCACTTCATGCAGAGCAACCACAGCTTGCCTCGGTGCGAGGCGTCTCTCGTGGGTACAACCACCACACCAGCATCATGGAGACGGCAGATGGTGAGTTTCCTGCGGACATAGATATACACACACACAGGAACACAGTCACCTCCAATTTTCCGTTCACCCCTGCTGTCTATCCCTCTGTCTTCTCCTTAACTCAGTCTGCCTATCAGACTGGCACAAGCTGCTGACTGACCCTCTAGTTTCCATGGTTACAGTGCACCTCTTCCCTGCCCTTGGATAAACTCCAATAACCATGTCTCTATTTTCATGTTTTTTTTTTTAATGAAACCAAATTATAAGATACATTCATTCGCATTTCTGTGGTTAAATGGAAGCGATGCCACGAGGATGGGGCCATTAATTATGCGGTTACTGAGAAAAATTTCAATTAAAAATGTTAATATTTATAGAATACTTACAAATTAGTTCATTGTACCAGTACCATTAACATTAAATAGCAAAAAATCACAACCAATGTAACTAGACACGTCAGTACAATTCTCTGACACACATTGTGTGACAAAAACACAAGCTTATTTCCTTTACACACGGGTGCATTACATTTCCTTACATTAAACTTCAGTGAATCCCAGCCTTTCAAATACGAGTAACCCTTAAAGTATTTAGTTCTCGAATGTTCTTCCCCAAACTGTGAGTTTGCATCTACGCAAACGTTTTCCTCTGTCTTTCGCCTGTGCACACACAGCATTGTTTTCATTGATGTCCAGATGTGTCTCTGCTCCAGGCTGTGGGAGGAAAGGTGAAGAATCCCTCTGTTTAAATGATGGTATTTATAAGTGTTCCTTTTACTTTGTGGCGGTCTGATGTATGTGCAAGCTGCCATCTGTGAGTTTCTGTTCGTGTTTCCGCCTTTGCCTCCTCCTTCAGGTCTCGCGCTCCTGTGATTATTGTTTGGGTGATACTCATAAAAAGAATGTCTTAAAGCAAAGTCTAACCTTCATGCTTCTTAAGTTTAATTGATGTCCAAGCCTTTTTTTTTTTGAAGCGTGTCATTATTCATCTGATTATGTGAATACTGAGCTTGATGACAATCTGCTTGTTCAGCTCATGATGTTTCGATAGTGTCACGTTGAAAGCTGGAGAAAACAGGCCACGCAGTCACTTGTCTTTTGCAGTTTTTCGTTGGGATAAAGATGCCACGTTACTGTGATGAAGCGTGTACCCTGTGGAAACGAAATACTTGATTTTATTACAAAGTCTAGTGATATATTTCCCACTTTTTTTTTTCAAGCAGTCTCAGTAAAACCTTACAAATGTAATGATACAGATGGATTAATGTTCCAAA
Organism: Fistularia tabacaria; assembly: GCA_901007705.1. NCBI lineage: Eukaryota > Metazoa > Chordata > Actinopteri > Syngnathiformes > Fistulariidae > Fistularia > Fistularia tabacaria. The sequence continues at coordinate 24,645 of CAAKHD010013719.1, read as the reverse complement.
TAGCCATGGGTATGTTCGTTCTGTCATAATCACAGACAAATCCTGATCAGCTGGGATATAAATGAACATGGTCTGCGACTGGATGGGTGTCAGTGCCCTCGGATGTGGTCAGTTTATTTTTTTAATTGGCCCATCAGGTGCTTTACTGCCCCACACATGTGCAAACCTAATACATCCGCCTCGTTATAAGGAGCCAGACTCATCATAGAAAGATCATCGGGCATGCAGCTACGGCCCTGATCTCCCATGGCTAAGGAATATCTGACACAGACCATTCTCCCTACCAAACAAAATATGAAAATCGCCTGGAGGAAATGATTCAGCTGCTGCCTTTTCCCCAGATTTTAAATATGAGGAAAAATCTAAGTGGATACCTCATCTCTTCTGGAACTCAGCTGTTTGTCTTCTCTTCCTCTCGCTCCTCTCCTTGATATTCACTCGTTTGTATGAAGATCCTCATCAGAGTTTTGAATCAGATTTCTTTTGCAGGTATGAGAAAAAGCAAGGCAAATGAGAACTTGTATGGCAGTTGTTGCACATTTAGTTTTCATTGGCAGCCGTTGGTTTTTCTGATGTTCTTTCATCTATTTTTGATACTGTGTTATGAATCTTGTCAACTTTATAAGTCATGAGTATTGAGAAAAGCATAAATGCCTTCTAAAACATCTTGTGATGTAACGGGGGATATCTTGGTTTCTAGGCAGTGGGTGGCCAGCTATTCAGCTACTTCCGATTTATTTAGCTTTTGAGGTATATCGGTGATTAAGGAGAATTTGCCGACTGAAAAATGAACTCTTAACCTCCCGATGGCCACTTGAGGATCTTTTGAGGTCTGTGTTGTTGTCGTTCCCCGAAATGACAGGTTCCTATCCTCCGTCCTCTGCTAGGACACCGTGCTAACCTTTTCTGTTTTCTCCTGTGATCTGGCTTCCCTTCACCCATCTCCCTCTTTATCTCATTACATCCTTCGATCAATCTGTCCCTCATTCCCGCTGATCCGTTATGTCACCTGACATTTTCATCATCTTCCCATCTGCCTTCTTTTCTTTACCATAATTTGGTTCATTTCCACCGCAACCCCTTTTCCTCTCATCCCCCTTCCTCCATGTCTTTGTGTAGGTGTTCCGGTGAATAGCCGCGTCTCCTCCAAAATCCAGCAGCTGCTCAACACCTTGAAAAGACCGAAACGACCACCGTTGCGGGAGTTCTTTGTGGATGACTTTGAGGAGCTTTTGGATGGTAAATCTGAATCGATTTAATTTCATTGTTTGTTTGTTTTTTTATCATGAATAATGTAAACCTTGAAAAATGTAAAGTGTCAGCCTACATATCAGAGAATGCTTGTCTGGTGGATATATTTTTTTCTGTTTTCTAAGCTCGCCACGACTGTTTATTTTTGAAATTCCTGCTTCAGTGTTTAATTGCCACTGTGAACCTCACCTCATGCCACACCTCCCAAATAAACAGTCAAGGTACGGTTTTAGATCGCTGATTGTTTTTGTACTTTTTTGTGGAGTGGAGACCACCAGGTGTGCTAAGGGAGTGGTCAAAGGGAACTGGGCTTCAGAAACACACACACACACACACACACACACACACACACACACACACACACACACACACACACACACACACACTCACACACTGTGGAGCCGCCCTCTCTGACCATTTCCTCCATTCCAACCAAC
>CAAKHD010013719.1:0-22937 GCA_901007705.1 Fistularia tabacaria | reverse complement strand
ATATATCTCCTTTGAGGCATTCGGCTGTGAGTGTGAAAAGAATAAAGTACTCTCTTTCCCTGCAAACGGGGCCAGAAAAACACACACACACACACACACACACACACACACACACACACACACACACACACACACACACACACACACTCACACACTGTGGAGCCGCCCTCTCTGACCATTTCCTCCATTCCAACCAACCCGTAGTTGGTTTTGGGTGGTAGTTTGCCAGGCTGAATAAACATCGTGCAAATGAAAAACCAGCAGGATAAGTAACAGATCAGCAGGTAATTGCAAAGCCTCCCCTGACTTTGGAAGAGACGATGTGTTATGGCAGACCTCTGTGGTCTGGGCAGTGTGAAAAGAGACTCGGTGCTGAAATGGGAGCGGGTTGAACAATATCTTTCCCTGCTCGAGGTGTTTTATTTGGCAGCAATTAATGTAACGAGCTTAGTTAAATAATTCAGAGTTCCACTTATTTTCTGGTTGAAGAGGAATGTGAGGAAAGGAGAAAATCTATGGGGGAGACGGAACTCAAATTGGGACTCAGGTGGATGACAGGAGGGGAGGGACGAAATGAGAATCTAAAGCCTTTCCAAAAGCATTAGTGTTTGGTTTCTCAGTGTATCTTGGGGAAGCAAGGCTGATCAGGAGGCACTAAATGGACCCTTAAAAAAAACCTTTTTCCCCGTCACGTCGATCTTGCTGCTATACAATGTGAGCTCCCTTTACCTCTCAGCATCCCGCCATGAAAAATGTACGATTCATACATTAATTATGGCTTTGTGCGTCTCCAAAGTAAAAGATACACACTTAATGTTAGCGTATTCTTATGGTATGGCATCCGTGGATCAAAAGCCCCTGCTTTGAAATTGGATTTATTCAGGTCCTCTGCCTCCAAGTGACGCTGCATGTCTTCGTATTGTACTGTAAGGTATTTTACAGTGTATTTGCTTTTAATCAAAATTGAACAGCCCGCCTCTTCCAGCTCCTGCCACCCCGTAATATTTCATATTTCATATATTGATATGCAGCTGTACAACACAATGATGTCTGTATTGAGCCGCAGTCAAAACAAGAATGAGAGCATTTGGAAAAGGAAGAATGAACGTTCAGAAAGCTCTGTTTCACTCTAAAATAAAGATCATCTGACAAGGATTTTTTTTTTTTTTAAGTTACAACACTATGCTGGCGTTTCATAGGAATACGACGTTTGCGTTGAATGTAAACTGACCAACTTTCAAACTCAATGATGCGAGCAACAGAATGCCTCCATCATCACAGGTTTTCCGAAGCCATTACATGTAAGGCTGAATGAAAAAGATGTCGTTTTTCTTCACGTTTAAAGCAGAAATGAAAAGTAAAGAGAATGGAACTGGGTGCACGAGATAAAAAAGAAACAGGACAAGCCATTCATCACCTCAATAACGTCAAGTCAACTTTCAGCGTAGGGGCTTTTGGAGATCTGGATTATGGCGGACAAACAGCCATATAAGAACGTTTTCCAAACTATGTTTAAAGAAGGTTGTATCATTTCGTGTTAGGTATCTGGAATAGTGAGGGTAGCACCTCCCCTCCAATGAAAACAAGTGGAAGTTGTTATTCCATGCAATCTTGCACTCAATTACCAACCGACCACCCTCTGAATGATGTCTCCTTCTTTTCTCCTCGTATTTAGTCCAGCTACCAGATCCCAACCAGCCAAAGCCAGAAGGCCAGCCAATGAGTCCCCTTGAAGGAGAGCCTCTTGGGGTGGTCACTAATTGGCCTCCCTCCTTGCCAGCCGCCTTGCAGCGGTGGGGCACCACCCAGCCCAAGAGCCCCTGTCTGACAGCACTTGATAATGCTGGCAAGCCTGTCTACACACTCACCTACGGTAGGCGTCAACATTTGATGCTTGGCTCAGAATTGGAACGGGGAGATCATTACTGTCCGTGTCCGTCTATCCTTAAAAAACACGCTTGTTCATTTCTTTTATGCAATAATGTGAACACTCTCCATGACTTTTTGGGGTTTCAATGTTGTATATGGTTTGTATGTTGACTACTGTGCCTTGGCGTATAAAACGTGAAATATTTGCCCGACTGTGTGCTTTATATATACATATCATTGCAGGTAAACTATGGACCCGAAGTCAGAAATTGGCCTACACTCTTCTCAACAAGCTGAGCACCAGGAATGAGCCTTTGCTCATGCCCGGAGACAGAGTAAGTCATGAAATGAACGCTTTCCGCAGCAACCGCTTGTCCCATTCCTCGAGCATTTGAGGCAGTGTTGCTTCGCAAGAATATTCAGCAAATGCATTGAAAATTAAATCTGGTATCATTGCCACTCTTATTTGTAAGAACCAGCTGGACATAGAAATGTAGAATCCCTCTATTGGATGACTGAACATTGAATTGGAGCGAGTCGATGGCTTGACATGCTTATCGAAGAGCATATTATGGTCCAAACGGTCCACCGCAACTACTTCTTAACACAGCACAGTATCATGACCACAGCACATCATTAAGAAGTGTCAATCATCTGGTCTCAGAGCTTGTCCGGGATACACGTGGCACATGGTGGCTAAAGGGACCTGTCATATGTCCTGAAGGATGACTTGTCTGTGATATGTTTGTAGGTCGCACTTGTCTTCCCCAACAATGATCCAGTCATGTTCATGGTGGCCTTCTACGGCTGTCTCCTGGCAGAGCTGGTGCCCGTGCCCATTGAGGTGCCCCTGACCAGAAAGGTAAAGTCAGCCCCTCGATAGGACTTTGTGACCTTTTTGAAGAGCAGGAGTGACCCCTACTGGACATTCATCCCCTGACCCAGTGACAGCGACTGGATGGCACTGATGCTCTAGGCTTTCTTCTACCATTTCTCTGTGCATTTTCATAGAACGGAACCTCCGATGGGAATGTTACGCTACAATTCAACCACAGCGATGTAATTCCTGACATCCGCTCGTTTTAGACTATTCTAATTTTTCCGGAGTCTCGAGCACGGCCGTCAGCGTATATTGTACCAAATTCCCCCACATTAGTTTCACAGGCTGCATATTAATGACTGCTCTTGATTGCCCTTTAAAAGCATGCTGTTTGAGCGTGCTGTGCTGAAATTAATGAGATTTAAGTAAAGTGGGATGATTTATGTTTCCACTCAAATATCAGGCCACATGCATTGCTCAACTGACTTGCTGGTTCCTATTCGTGAAAACTGCACGTTTTCCTCTTCCTCTATTCTCTCCTTGCCTGCTTCCTTGACTTTCCCTTTTTATTCCTGTGCAGTATGCTTCGGTCAGTACATATCACATGAGTTCTTTTACTGTGCCGATCTAAATATCAGTGAGAATCTGTCACGCCTTGTGTTTTACTCCTATGAAAATGCGACAGACTCGTAGCAGTAGATATTTCAAAAACTGATTAGACATCACTGCACTCCTGCGCAGAGATTTACTGTTGTTAGGGTTTTACCTCTCCATCATTTTCTCTCCACCCACCTTTGGCATGATCTCTTCTGTCTTTTATTTCATGTTGTTGTGTCACAAGACTCTTTGTTTGCTTTGATAAAGACTTGTTGTCATTTCGTCATCAAGGATGCAGGAAGTCAACAGATTGGATTCCTGCTGGGCAGCTGCGGTGTCACTTTGGCTCTTACCACTGACGCTTGTCAAAAAGGTCTGCCCAAAGCACAAACAGGGGAGGTAGCCACTTTCAAAGGTAAAGCCTGATTTATTTTTCATTCTATATATCTGTCTGTATGGTATGAGTCCCTCTTGACTGATTTCAAGGGCCGACTTTGCAGGATGGCCGCGATTGCTGTGGTTTGTGACGGATGGGAAGCATGTGGTGAAGCCCCCCAAAGACTGGCATCCTCCGATCCGGGAAGCCAGTAATGACATAGCTTACATAGAGGTGAGCAAAGTGACAAAGTGAATCTCTGTCCTGATGAAGATGAAAAATTAGATTTTTTTTCGTTTCAATCGAGAATTTTTTAAAAGCCGTGACTATTGCAGCTGAAATATAACGCGTGTCTCTTATATTCAGTATAAAACCAGCAAAGAAGGAAGCACCATGGGGATCACAGTGTGCCATTCAGCTATGCTTGCTCACTGTCATGGCCTCACTCAGGCCTGCGGCTACACAGAAGGTAAACATGCACCGAGTACCAGGATGTTCCTCTTTTACCTGCTTCATCACGTTTTGCTCTTTCATCTCGAAAAGTGTCAAATAGATAATGATTGAAATGTATCGCCAAAGTGTAAGTTACCTCACAATGTTACACTATGTGATGGCAGTCTGTGTTAGATGCTTACAGTTATTGCAACAGGGCTAGAGGTGGTTCTCGATAAAAGAAAGACGAGATTTCAACCTTCCTTCCCCTTCAGTGTCCCAGTTTCACTCTTTACTTCTTACTGCTCCTGCAGCCTCTGGAGACACTTGTCTGTACTGAAAACTTAGTTTGTTACTTTGCTTGTACTTTTACTCTGACAGTAATAACTGTGTCATGTTGAAAGTATTGGAATATGATGTTGCCATCTGTGCTGGTTTGCAGCTGAGACGATTACCAATGTCTTGGACTTCAAGAGAGAAGCAGGATTATGGCATGGAGTGCTCACTGTGAGTGTTTTCCATCTCTCTGGCAATACAAATAGGATGGTTACAATTTCGAAGAAGAAGATATTTCTCTACTGAATGAAAATGTTTATTCGAATGTGTCACATGGTGAATGTCTAGGTCATCAAACTAAATCAAAAGCAGCACAAAAAAGCCTCTTTATTTTCTAAACAGAAAGTGATTGTATTTCAACATAACTTACAGTGTGTTTGATGACACGCAGTTTCGATGTACTTTGGAAACGTGACATCAGACCCCTTTCATTACAGAGTGTTATGAATAGGATGCACGTGATCAGCATCCCTTACTCCCTCATGAAAGTCAACCCTCTCTCCTGGATACAGAAGGTTCACGCATACAAAGGTGAAGCTCAACGCTCAGAGATACTTTGGCAAATGCAGAGGAATTGGATGCAGACAGATACCATCTTTTATGCAATGTGTATAGAGCCATAGTGGCCATTGTGCGGCACGAATACTGCAAATGTACAAGATCCTTTTCTTTTATCATCGGCTAGTCCATACAAGTGCCTGCCTTAATGACACTGGCTATTGACATCATTTTGACTTGACCATCGAGATGATTAGATTGCGATGTAAACTAATGATTTCTGTCGGATTCGGTCACGTCAGCCTGTTGAAGGCAGAGGACCAGAGGCCCCTCTGTACTGATTAAAATGCACCTCCTGTCAGATTCAAGCTCTGCTGAGTCACCTGTTGGCAATTTAGTCCATTTTTACTTGTATTTGCTGTCAGGCGTGCGGCTCCGTGACCGGTCCGATGGATGACGGAGGATGCAGATGCGATACTTTTGTAACGTGCCTGCACGTGTTTGTGTGCATGCTCCACAGCACGTGTGGCGGTGGTCAAGTCGAGAGACATGCACTGGTCTCTGCTGGCGCAACGAGAACAGAGAGACATCAGCCTGAGCTCACTGCGCATGCTGATCGTAGCTGATGGAGCAAACCCATGTGAGTCCACCACTGCACTGTCACCGATGAATTATCACGAAGGAACAGTCCTTTACAAGAATACCTTTGTTTGTTGTTTGTGCCCGTTTGTATTTGTCGATCTAATTCTGTGTGTGTGTGTGTGTGTGTGTGTGTGTGTGTGTGTGTGTGTGTGTGTCCTTTGATACAGGGTCGATATCCTCCTGCGATGCTTTTCTCAACGTGTTCCAGGCACGTGGGCTCCGACCTGAGGTGATCTGTCCATGTGCCAGTTCTTCCGAAGCCATGACTGTCGCCATCCGCAGGTGAACTGCTGTCACTGCAGCTCTCCTCCAGCTGCAGCCTGCCCCACTATTCTTGCATCTCTTCTCACTTTATCATATGTGTATAAATATATACATATAGCACGTATATCTTGTAACGTCAGCTGCAGAGAGGTTCTTATTATTCCTAAACACAGAGATGAGTTGTGCAGTTTTATCGCCGTGATAGACCGGAGAGCTACTTTTTTGGTAGGGGAGTTTGGATTTAAAAGGCACATTGACAAAAATGCATGCATCAAGTCGACAGAATGACGTCGCTCTCCTCAGATGCAGTTTTAAAACAGCGATCTTCGCATGTTCATTTCAGCAGAAGTGAACATTTCACCCCCTAGCACCTTTCACGGTGAGATAAAGAAAAAATTGCCAACAATCTTTTGGAAACCCGAGTGATACTATTTGTTTTTTGGGAACCTGTCAGTCAATAAATTCCATAACAGAGCACCAGTGTCTCCACAGATAATGGATGGCCCACAAAGATAAAGGTGCTCTTTTTTTTAACTTATATAGAATCAGTATCAAACTGTGTGTCGTTTTTTCAAGTCTGGAAAAGAAGACTGTCAACATGCACAACATGTTAGTTTCATCTCATCATTAGTTTCATCCTGTTCTGAAGTGCTGTGAGTAAAATTCTAATCATGCTTGTTGCTTTGTAGACCTCCAGAAATGGTTGTTCCTCCTCCAGGCAAGGCAGTGCTGTCCATGGGGGGGCTGAGCCACAGTGTAATTCGTGTGGACACAGAGGAAAAACTCTCTGTCCTCACAGTGCAAGATGTGGGACAGGTCATGCCTGGAGGTACTGTGCACTGCTGCTCATTAACATTGTGCTGGTGTTGACGAGCAAATTGCTAATTTTAAAGACAAGAGGAGAAATATTCGTAGTCCGTCCGATCAGACAGAATAGAAATAAAATTCATATTTAATTTTCATTATTTTTCAAGTCCCCGTGTATTATTTTTTTAGGGTAAAAGCTGTATGGTGTTTCGGACATCTGTCACCTTTCAGGCCTAATTTGTAATGTTTTATGATGATTGCATAATATAACAAGTGCTGCTTAGCATAGTGAAATATCATCATTATTAAATCCACTCATCTGAAAAAAAGGGAACCTTCATGTCAAAATGAAGTTTGTCTTTCACACAGAAGACGAAGATAAAGCAAAGAGTTCTGTTTTTTTTTTTTCTAAACCAGCATTCTCCTTTAGCATGATTAACAAGGCCTCAGCAACTCTGATGAAAATGTTTTTCCATTATAAGGGTAATATTTGGTCTGAGTTTTCTTCCTTTATATAATTTTGCTGAAAGTCCTCTCACGTAGTTTGGGATTCATTGGGCTAACTCTGAGTAATGTCAAACTTACAAATAACTTTGCTGACCATATTGAGGAAAAACTTGTTTTCCTAAATTTCACATTAAATGCACTTGCAGAGTTTTTAGAGAAAGCATGTAATCAAATTACATCTCACTCTTCTAATGTGGAAATCACCGTGATCGCACCCCTACAGCTCTGGTTTGTGTGGTGCGGGTCGACGGGACGCCATATCTCTGTCAGACGGACGAGGTGGGAGAAATCTGTGTGAGCTCAGGCTGCACCGGGGTGGCTTACTATGGCCTCCCAGGCATGACCAAGAACACTTTTGAGGTTAGTGCTGTCGATGGAACCGGCAACGTGGTACAAAATGTACGGCTCATTTTTAAGTGTCAGAAAACCCTGTGCACCCTCCGTACTTTGCAGGTACGAAAAAGATGATCTTATCTCAAAAGTACATAAAATACAAGAGACAGACAGACTATTAGAAACACCCTTTCATATAAAGCTCCATATTTCAGAATACCAATAAGCTTCACGATAAAGTACAACTCCGTGTGGCGAAACTTCTGATACTTCTGTAGGTGCACTTTTTGGGAGTTGTGTGTTTTTAAACACGGCTCTCTTTCTACAGACCATCCCAGTAACATCGTCGGGGACTCCCATCAGCGACAGGCCGTTCACCAGAACATCCCTGCTGGGCTTTGTTGGACCAGTGAGTTCCATCACTGCAATCCACATTCTCTTCACCTCTTTTTACAGTTTTACATCTTTGCCTTTGGACTTTCATGAATGATCCAATACAATGGTCCATGCCAGCATTACGAGAGCAAGAGTGTCAACGTAAAACGCAGATATATCCATCCATCCATCCATCACCTGCCGCTTATCCTGCACTCAGGGTCGCGGGGGATTGTTTTCCATTTTATTATACTGTTAGAAACAACCTAATGATAATATGGTGTGGTGAGGTAAGGGAATGCTAGCTGATACATGTATTAAAACCCACACGCAACGACACACACGACCAGAGGAGTAAATAAAAAACCAACACAACAAACGTGTGCATGATAACCATTTTTTTCCCCACCATTATAACATCATTCTGGTTCCTCAGAGATTTTTTGTAAACTTCCATCAATCCATAGAAAAACAAACAGGCCCTGTCAGTGCTCAGTGCAGGAATGTATTCTTATTCCGTATCATCGACACAGGCATCAGTGCAATGATTGAATCGAAACTTCCCCCGTCGTAGAGCTAATAAGGAATAATCATGTTTCATCTTATCTGACCGTATTAATCGCTTTGTCTCTTAATTCCGTACCTTTGAAAATCCGTTTGACTGCCTCTCATGTGTTTGCGCTTTCATTTTGTCGCCAAAAGTTAAGATACGCTTGAACCTCAGATACTCTTAATTAGTCATGAAAAGTCAATCAAGTAATGATACTGCAGTACTCCTGCTGAGTGTCTGCCTTCATTTGTGATTTCTGACAGTTCCCAGCAGGATACTTGTCAAACTCAAAGTTCATTCCTGAATTTTATGATTTGATGTCGTACGTTTGGCGGATTGATGTACTGGGAAGAATTAAGAAGTTTCATATTGACTTAGCAAGTTTGCCAACTGCACAATTTCATATGCAATATAACACCCCACCCCCCACCCCCCAGGACCGCCTTGTGTTTATTGTAGGGAAGATGGATGGGCTGATGGTGGTCAGTGGGCGCAGACACAATGCCGACGATGTGGTTGCCACGGCACTGGCTGTGGAACCTATGAAGTTCGTATACAGAGGGAGGTAAAGAAAAGTCCACGTACTACATACTGGAGAAACGGCGGACATTTTTTTTTTTTTTAACAAGGAGAGCATTCACCTTACGGTGTTGTTTTGTGTTCTGTGTTTCAGGATAGCTGTCTTTTCTGTGTCGGTGCTGCATGACGAGAGGATTGTCGTTGTGGCAGAGCAGAGGCCCGACGCTTCCGAGGAGGACAGCTTCCAGTGGATGAGCCGTGTCCTTCAGGTGTTGACCACGCTCTCTGTGCAAAACTTATAAAAGGAAATGGATCCCGGTCTTACATTTAAATGTTATCAGTTACGCATGTTGTGTGCATTGAAGGTCTCAAAGGTTTTTTTTAGATATGGTATTATGCACTGCACTTCATTGCTGCTCAAGTTTTGAGAAAGTGGGAAAATAACACCAAACCACCACCAGGTTGCAAACTCAAACCTGAGGATTTGATAATTCATCTTTGCGGATTTTATTGAGGAAGGTGTTAAGTGACTGCAAAGTCATGTCGGTCTGTATGATTTGTGTTCAACCTTAAAAGGAAGTCAATGTCTGTGATGCGATAACTGTCTCCTGTTCCCAGGCCATAGACAGCATCCACCAGGTCGGCGTGTACTGCTTGGCGCTGGTGCCAGCCAACACACTACCCAAGGCTCCTTTGGGCGGCATCCATATCTCCGAAACAAAGCAGCGCTTCCTGGAGGGCGCCCTGCATCCCTGCAATGTCCTCATGTGTCCTCACACGTGTGTGACTAACCTGCCCAAGCCGAGGCAGAAACAGCCAGGTGAGGCTGTCACGCGTCCCTCTGAAAAAGATCCCTATATTTTGTTTCTATTTACATCACTGAGCGGTTAATGTAAGAATGAGTGATTTGTTTGTTTGTGCTGGACAGAGGTCGGTCCTGCCTCTATGATAGTAGGAAACCTGGTGGCAGGCAAGAGGATAGCACAAGCCTGTGGGAGAGACTTGTCTCAGTTGGAGGACAATGACCAGGTACAAAAGACTGACCCTCATTTCACCCACACAGACTTCACAAGCAAACACATTCTCGCTGTACTATGCATTATTGGATAAGACAGCAAGTCAAAGTCAGCTTTATTGTCAATTTTTCTAAATGTACGAGACATACAGAGGAATCGAGAAGACGTTTTGCACGATCCCACGGTCACATGACATTAACAAAATAATCGAGTGCAAATTAACAATAAAGTGCACTGTTGCATTAAACAGTAAACATTTCACCATGATGTATGAAGTAGAAAAAGCAAGCAGATACAAACTGATGTTTGACACCATGAGAGAGAAGCAGCAGAGGTTTTTTGTTTTTTTTGCTCAGTTTAGTGCAAAGATCAGTAAGTCGTACCATAATGGTATATTGTGCAATAGCTGCGTGATGGTTTTCTCTGTGACAGTGCAAAGTAGCAGTAGTGATCTGTGATGAGTGATCTGTATAGACAGGCTTTATAATCGGCTTCATATATTTGCTTTTATTTTACCAAAACAAAAATTTGTCTTGCGTCACTAATGTATTTTCAAATGAACTGATGGTGTGTAGATTAATGTGTCTCGCTCTCCTAGTTCCTCTACATCCAGGATGTACTTCAGTGGAGAGCACAGGCCACTCCTGACCATCCCCTGTTCCTTGTTCTCAATGCTAAGGTGTGACCTTCATCTCTGCACCATCTGTTTGTCACGGTCTCTTCTCATGGAAGACTATATAATAGCATTATCTTTGTTGCACTGAAATGCTTTGTCAACCTTGGGCACGATTAGTCTGGATACCAAATGAAAACTAAGCTGATACTTGGTATTTATTTCGAAGGAAACTGAGCGCATGTATCGATGAATCTAAGGTGTTTCTTATTTGCTCCTTAGGGCACAGTGGCAAGCACAGCGTCCTGTTTGCAGCTACACAAGCGGGCGGAACGAGTGGCTGCAGCACTAATGGGACGCCTCAACACTGGAGACCACATAGCCCTTGTTTACCCACCAGGTGAGATTTCCAACTGTGTCTCTTTTACGTACTGCTTTTCTTTTCATTTCAGGCAGTTGTTCACGAGGATTTTCTGCCCCCAGAATAAGAATGTCTATGTCATGAGGCGGGCCTGAATGTGCGACAGCCTCTCTCTCATGCTGCTACTGTTGACGCGCCATGACTTTTGCCCGGATCTCTCTTTCTTCATCATTTCGTATTTTAATGATTTCACAGCGACTCGGTATAAAACTGAAAATTCTGTGACTATTGTGCTTTGTTTCCAGGAATTGACCTCATTGCAACCTTCTATGGCTGCCTTTATGCCGGCTGTGTGCCAGTGACTGTCAGACCCCCACATCCACAGAACCTAGCCACCACCCTGCCCACGGTTAAGATGATTGTTGAGGTAACACACTGCCCGCTCATTCACTTGAACTCCAGTGACCTGATCAGAACAGTTTGATAAATACATGTTTATATATCATGCATGTATACCCAGTAATGCTCTATATTCTATGTGTTTAAAGGTCAGCAAGTCAGTGTGTATCCTGACCACTCAAGCAATAATGAAGCTGCTGAAATCCAAAGACGCAGCTGCTGCTGTTGACATCAAGAGCTGGCCCATGGTGCTGGATACAGGTGAACATCAGGAGCGTATTCACATATTGCAGTGGGGTGTTATGCATCTGAGCTGGAGGTCAGCACGGCCGTGGGCGTAGTTCGGAGGGTTGTATGTCCGTCCCGTTATTTAAGAATAAACAATTCGATGTAACCCTTTCAGGGAGTTTATCCAAATCAAATAATCCAAATCAGTAACCCAAGTGGAGTTAAGAAAATTCTGTGCTGTTTCGGTCTGCTGTAAAAACTCTCCTCTTCTGTGTCTGTTCCTCCTTCAGATGACCTACCGCGGAAGAAAAGCCCCCAAATGTACAAGCCCCCGACCCCCGAGATGTTAGCATACCTGGACTTCAGCGTTTCCACCACAGGCATCCTGGCAGGGGTCAAGGTGTGTTGAGAGAGAGATACAGCGTCAGTCGCCGGAGTCATTTCTAGCCTGACGCAACCGTGGGCGGATGCAACTGGTGACTCAAAAGATCTGCCGAGGAAACAATTGTAGCAAGTGTCAGCAAGTGGAGGTCAGGGGTGTCTAGATATGAAGCAGCAGATGAACATGAGATAGACCTTGTCATATTCACTGGGAGTAAATGGACTATGATAATATTACTTAAACAAAATAAAGTTGGCATGGTTGACATGATAAAAAAATCCATCCATCCATACATCCATCTTCTGCCGCTTATCCTATAAATCATAAAAACAGACAATCGTACACAAGTCGGCATGAATAGAATTTCTTTTGTGTATTTATTTTACAAAGAAGTAAGCACATGTATTAGCAAATACCGACTGACACCAGAATATTCCATTGATGATACCTGCACTGATTTTAATCTTATATTTGATGTGCTATTTATTAATTGTTTTTTTAAAGTAGCCAATTCCATTCCTTCACGCTAACCCCGGATCGTCTAGACAGAGAAATAATGGCTCGTGGAAAGTCTTCTCGGACGAGGAGTCAGTTTTGTTTCAGTCATGTGTCTCCCTCCGCCTGTTATTTCATCTCTTTTTAGATGTCTCACGCCGCCACCAGTGCCTTGTGTCGTTCCATCAAATTGCAGTGCGAGCTCTACCCTTCTCGGCAAATTGCTATCTGCCTGGACCCCTACTGTGGTCTGGGCTTCGCTCTCTGGTGCCTGTGCAGGTGAGCGTTTGCAACCAACCCCGAGGAATTTACAGCTGAAATGTCATATTTCATATTCTCCATGCTCAGCCGTTGTTTGCCTTTATGCTTCCCACCTCAGCGTCTACTCCGGCCACCAGTCAATTCTAGTTCCCCCTCTGGAGCTGGAAAGCAATGCATCTCTCTGGCTGACGGCAGTCAGCCAGTACAAAGTACGCGTCACCTTCTGCTCTTACTCAGTCATGGAAATGTGCACCAAAGGCCTGGGCTCACAAACAGAAGCACTTCGGGTCAGTGTTTCTCTTCACACTTTTGTGTGTGTGTGTGTGTGTGTGTGTGTGTGTGTGTGTGTGTGGATGCATTTATTTGAGCTTGTGTGTTTTTTGAGTTCTGTAAATGAACTTCAGATATTGTACAACAGAGGACATGAAAATACTAAGCGAAAGGAAAAACTTTTGACTAAAGAACCATTTTCTGGGTAATTTCTCCAATTTTAAGTTAAGCTGTCCTGTAAAGAGTTGTCACTTATTTATATAAAATATTTATATAAATATTTATATTTTTTATATATATGTGCGTGTGTATTTAGATATTTATACAGTAGAGCCTTGGCGTACGAACTCCCCTAGTCACGAACAGAGTTTTTGATCAAATTTTGAATCGACCTGGGAACAAGCCTCGGTGCATGAACACAACCACACAAAGTCACGGTCTGCTGCGTTGTAGCGTAGCGGCAGTCGTGCGCGGTACCCCGCATTGTTTACATGGTTCATCCTTGTGTTCTCCTGTTAAAATGCTTTTTTTGTGCTTTTTTCAATAAGTTAGCCCTAACTAAGTCAAAAAATGCCAGTGATACTGGTGTTAAGAAGACGTTAAGAAATCAGCAGATCTGAAGCAGGAAATAATAGCCAAATGTCAGAGTGGTGTTCATGTTACAGATCTTGCCAAGCACTAGGACATGGCTCAGTCAACCATCTGTACAATCCTGAAGAATGAAGATGCGCTAAAGGGGGGACTACGTTAACGGAGCAAATGTCTCAAGTCTTCGAAGAAGCAAATAAGTTATTATTAGTTTGAATTACAGAAAGGCAGCTTGCTGGAGATAGCGTTAGAGAGGGTCTCATATGTCAGAAGGCTTTACTTTTGCATGCGGATAAAGTGAAAGAAATGCGAGGACAAGTGCTGGCAAGGAGAGAAAGAACACAAGAAACACAGTCATTATTAAGATTATCTTTAATTCCTTTTCTGTATTTTTGCCACAAATAAAACCTTAAAAAAAGTTTCAAAAGAGTATAGTAAGAGTTTTTTTGGGGGGCTGGAGAACAGATCAATGGGATTTACATCTGGTTCGCGAATGGTATCAAAGAACAAATTAAATTAGTACGCAGAGGTTCTACACTACGTGTGTGTGTGCGTGTGTGTGTGTGTGTGTGCGCGTGTGTGTGTGTGTGTGTGTGTGCGTGTGTGTGTGTGTGTGTGCGTGTGTGTGTGTGTGTGTTCACCTTACTAAGAAACCCATCCTATCCTTCACAGCTGCGAAATGTGAACCTGTCTTGTGTGCGCACGTGTATGGTGGTCGCAGAGGAGAGGCCTCGCATAGCACTCACTCAGTCCTTCTCAAAGATATTCAAGGACCTGGGCCTGTCGCCTCGTGCTGTCAGCACCACCTTCGGCTGCAGGGTTAATGTGGCCATCTGTTTGCAGGTAAGCACCTTGGAAACGGGAATTGTTTGGATGAAACAGCTGAATCGGTTTACATTGAAAACCCTGGAACCGAACCACAAACAACACAAGTTATTAGTCAGAGATTCAGCTGAATACATTTACTGAGGGCAGTTATTTCAGTCGTAGTAATTAGGATTTTACATGAATATGCTCATCAAACACATTGGTTGTGGTGACAGGAAAAAAAGTGTTGAATCAACTCCTTCTCTCCCTCTGACTCCCTTCACAAAGGGTCAATGAGAGGAATTTTGATCTCCATATTGTTGTTTGCTCCCTATCCCTTCTTTCCTTTTCCAGTCTTTGAATATTCACCCCCGAGTTCCAAGTATCTTCAGCATTTAGAATATTACCATCTCTGTAGTTTCTCACGGAGTGTGTTATTTCTGAGTGTCGCTCATGTAAACTTTATTTTGCCCTTTGGCCGGTTTATTTCCTTTATCTTTTTTGGGTCATGAGCTTGTTTTGTGTGTGTTTGTGTGAGTGAGCACATATACAAATATACACATGTATATATATGTGTGTCTTTATTTATCTGTCCCGTCAGCCCAACAGGCTAGGGAAACTGGCTGAGCAGGTACTGTTGGATAAGTGGCTGTTTGCTCATTGGGCTGTCGCTGGGTCTGTGTGTGTTTCTCTTTGTTCATCTCTGTGTTTATTAATTCTGCATAATATTCAAACATGCTTACAGTTCGATGATGTTTCTTTTTTTTTTGTTTGTTTCTCCGCCAAGCTGATGCTCCTCTTCGCAGCAGTTCGGTCTTAGTCGTGAAGTGCCTGCATTGGCTGGCTCTCAACCATTGCTTGATAACTCAGCACCTTCCATGATACTGTATAAGCATCATGTTTGTGAGGTTTTGTTTTGTTTTGTTTTTTTTCGGAGAATGGGTACGCACAAAAGCACACACACACTGATTTGTATTTTTATGGGTTTTTAAGATACTCTCCCAAAGTTTTTTTTTCGTCATTGAGGTGTTTTTTTATTCGAAGTGAAAGAATTTTATGTTTTAAAGAACCTTAGATACCTTACCTAAAACAAACACACACAAAAAAAAACAAAAAAAAAAAACACCTGGCCCTCTAGTGGTCGAAAGGAGAATTACAACCCAAAGTCAGAATCATTCTGGAAAAAACAGTTGCTTTTCTGTGCTTTGGGAGCCTTTGGATTAAAATGACTAACAAGCTCCACACATAGTCTGGACTTCAGTGGTACTGGGGTATTGGACCGTCAGGAGTCCGTCAGGGGCCTGAAAGCAAATGTGTGACATTCGTGTTTGATGCACTTCAGATCAGGCTCATCACTCTGTAGCTTCAGTCGATGGTTAAAATTAATCCTTGGACCGAGTCTCCATGATGTTGCTGAAACTTCTGCTTGGCTTGACGTGCTGGTTACTCTCGATCCCCTTGACGTGTCTGGCTTCGACACCGGTGACCGTACGGCGACTCATTGCTGGCTTGTGCTCTGGCGAAACATTGGTGAAGGGAAGATGGGAACCGTCGTGACCCGTCTCGCTGCAGTGCAGGCGGGCTCGGGATGACGTGACCAAAATTAGTGCTTCATTTAGACACTAGCAGTGAGGTTGAGCGATGGGCAGGTAATCAAAACGGATCACATGGAGTCGCACTTTTCCATGAATTTCACTGTTAAATATTTATCATCACCATATCTAAAGAGCCCAAGGAAATCCGTCCTTCCTGTTTTTCATAGTAATATTACACTTTTCTTCCTAAAAATCTTAACTTTTGAATTTGCCGAATTAAACCTCCGTGGCTGATCTGAGCAATTTTAATTTTGAAAATTAAGATAACAGTTAAGTGTGTAATAGTTTCATTTTGGTGAATTCTCTGTCATTTTGAACAATTTCATTTTTTTTACTTTTTCTTTTTTACCAATTCTGAATTTACTCCTCCCTGTTTGAAAAGCAGTCAGGAGGCATGCTGAGGAATTATTAATGACTAGATGATCAGCAAAATTATTCAATCAAAACAATAACAGGTCACCGCTAGATAGATATTTCACCCTGCCTTACTAAAAGGGAATAAACTACGTCAATTGAAGTTAACACATTCGATATTTCTGTTGGCCTTAAACCGCGTGTAGAAAGTCACAATCGCGTCAGGAGAGTTCGACTCTGCAGGTCCTCACTAGCAGCGGCCCAGTTTTGCCAGAGTCCTAACATGCTGTAGTTTGGCTGGTTGGCTTCTGGCTGCCCCCCCCCCTCCACCACCCGCTTTGGTCAACAGTCCCATCATAAGCAGCCCCCTCACCCCCCCCCCCCGCGCTCTCCACTCAGGCAAGAGAGAGTGTTAATTGATTTTAGGGCATTTTAAACTCCAGCTATTTCTTCCCCCAGGGCACAGCTGGACCGGACCCCACCACTGTTTACGTAGACATGAGAGCTCTGCGGCATGATAGGTAGGATCTTTCAACTCTTTGCAGTGGCCACATTATACACTCAAAGGATGGCGTTCGTCAGACATACGTCATTGAAAAGAATACAGAAAGAATTGAATGTACCTACATTTCAAGAAAACAAGTAATAAAAATTTTTTTAAAAATCACGGGAAATTTAACCATTTATAGCATTTTAGCTTTGAATAGATGGGAAATTTCTTGAGCAATATTGAGGGTCAGGAGTTGCACTTTCTGCAACTCCATAGTTGTAGAAAATGTCTTTTTAACTCTCTGGAAAACGAGGTAATGGTTCAGTGAGTGTCATTTTCAAATCGTAAACTCAAAACTGTTCATTATTTCATATGCGGAGGTAGCAGAAAGTTTTGCCTGTTTCCTTTTCAGGGTCCGACTGGTCGAGAGGGGGTCTCCACACAGCCTTCCTCTGATGGAGTCTGGAAAGGTGCAGCATCGATCGCCCGGACTCGCCAAAACCTCCTTTACCGCCATGAAGTCATGTTTCCCCTTTGTTGATATGAGATGTGCTGCTGTGATTGTAGATCCTTCCCGGGGTGAAGGTGATTATCGCCAACACAGAGACAAAAGGACCCCTAGGAGACTCCCACCTCGGCGAGGTGAGCTGCGTCGGCATCTGCCGAGTCATCGGCGCACGTCTTGTTCACGTGAACTTCATTAGACGCATCACGACTTTTAGTCGACATTTAGTCCTATTGATAATGTTTATTCGGGTTTTCTACACGATGGGGGACATGGTGAGAAGGAAATACAAGTCTGTCTGCCGGTAATATAAATGTAAATACAACCCCACATGAGATACTCCAAACGAATGAAGCAAGGTATTTTGCAAACCGTGATGCAGTCGTCCCTCGTTCCTCACAGGTGTTATTTTCCCAACCGGCCGCCAAAATCTATGCGCAGGAGATGCAGAGAACGATGCTACGGTAGCTGAGCGAATCAGAGCCCGGGATACAGAACACCAAGCTCTTGTCGGTCGCCCTCCCATCAATCAGCCAATAGCATGGCGTGTCTGATCCCACCTGGGCTAAATAGTGCGAGTATAAGGGGGCTGCGTCTGTGTTTTCTACGCACGACCCTCCGACTACTCTTCGTGTACACTATTATAGTTTTCACCATACACCGTTGTAATTCTTCTTTTCTTTTTAAGTATTACATTTTTTTAGGCTGGAAAATGTTTATACTATAAAAATAATTGAAATGATATCTAAAAATACGTTCATTCTGCCGAAAATATAGGTATAGGTATAGAGAAAAGAAAAAAAGATTTAAAATAACATGTGTAACACTTCGCGGCGATACGGTGAAACCGCGAAAGGTGGACAGCGATATGGCCGGGCCCTTCTGTATATGTATAGGTCCTATACGCATGCACGGGTGACACTGTTGCTGTGTTTGCCAGATCTGGGTGAGCAGTCCTCACAACGCCACAGGGTACTACACTGTTTATGGAGAAGAGGCGCTGCACGCCGACCACTTCAACACCAAGCTGAGCTTTGGGGACACGCAGACCGTCTGGGCGAGGACGGGCTACCTGGGCTTTCTGCGGCGCACCGAGCTGACCGACGCTAGCGGCGGTGAGACCGGAAAATCCGCGGTGTCTCTGCGCTCGAAGCAAGTCGTAACTCGATGAGACTCACCTCGTGCGTCAACGCGTCTTTGTTTCAGAGCGCCACGACGCCCTCTACGTGGTGGGGTCTCTGGACGAAACTCTGGAGCTGAGGGGGATGAGATATCACCCCATTGACATCGAGACTTCCGTCATCCGCTCTCACAAGAGTATCGCTGAATGGTGGGTTTCGGCTGGGTCGCTTCACACGTCATCTGACGGAAATTCAATCTGCGCTTATAACAATAATAATTTTCATTTTTTTTCCCGGTTTCCGCTTTGTGCCCGTTTGCCGTCTTAGTGCCGTGTTCACTTGGACCAACCTGCTGGTGGTCGTGGTGGAGCTGGAGGGATCGGAGCAGGAGGCCCTTGACCTGGTGGCCCTGGTCACCAACGTTGTCTTGGAGGAGCACTACCTCATTGTAGGCGTGGTGGTGGTGGTCGACCCGGGGGTCATCCCCATTAACTCTCGCGGGGAGAAGCAGCGCATGCACCTGAGGGATGGATTCCTCGCCGACCAACTTGACCCCATATATGTGGCTTATAACATGTGAAGGTCCAGCCACAGTGGGCTTCTGCCACAGCAGGACAGTCAAGCGAGAGCAGAGCCTCTTGCAGCTCAGTGAGTTAAAATACCCAGCGAAATGGAGATCGAACGGACACCGTCAATTCTTGACAGGGCAAACCCGGGACTCAACCCAGCAGGAGAGCACGTAGTTCAACAAATACTACACTGTGCCCATCATATTATTTCTTCCTCCAGTCTCGAGAAACATGAATGTTAATTGTGGTCGCCATCAACAAACTGCAGAGCAAGACTGACCGCTAGACTGCAGCCCGGTGTCATGTGTCACGATTCAGGTCGTATGGATTCATGTTTATTCCGCAAACATAAGGAGAACCCAGATCTCTGTGCTGCAGTCCAGTTTTGACTCAATGACGTCGGCAGAAATTTTAACGGAGGTGTCGGACGGGCAGCCAGCGCTCCTCCTCGTCGCTCCTCGCAGCGGTAGTTCTTTAGTTTGTAGTATAACAAGAAGCTCAAAACACCATTCTGGTTTTCTAAAATCTATAAGGTGTAATATAGTTATTGTTATATGTGAACAAAATGCAATATGACTGATGGGAAAGATGTTTCCTGGAGTAACTGCAGGCAGTGAATGCAGATTATTCCGACAGGGAATGGCGAGGAATATGCCAAATGATATGAATTAAGCCTTAAAGTGTTTTCTAGATGCCTGCTTCTATCCCAGCCCCTGTTTACGTTCATTTTGTAAAATAAAAACACGTTTAAAAAAAAAAAACAAAAAACAAAACATTAGCTGTCGGATAGGGAGGAAATATGCAGGAAGAGGTTAATCGTGGTAAAGTCATGCTATTATTGCACCCAAAGTCTTTCATCTTTTTTGTTTTGCAAACTAGGATATACTTGACCTTAACGTCAGCCATCGCAAACACACACTCCCAGAGTATTTCTCATGTCTGCCCTTATTGCCAGTTGTGCTGAATGTGTGTTTTTATAGGGAGAGTCTGGAAAAGGATGATACGATGCAGAGCGTCAGTTCCAACCACGAGGTCGATTGTGCATCCAAAACGTCGCATGAGCCCGAACGTTCCATCCGATCGCACTGACTCTGTAAAGGATTCCAGTCACCTTGTGTTGCTTTGCTCCTGTCTTTGCCAATCATCCGGAAGCATTCAGCATGCCACCAGTATGTTCAGGTTTTGTGTAAATTATGATCTGACAGAGGTGACGGCAGGAATCGGCGAAACATGTGAACTTGGGAATCGCAAACAATCTATGGATTTGAATGTGTGGACATTTTGGCCAGAGACGTGCTAAGCCTTGTAATGTTTTTTTTTTTTGTTTTGTTTTTTTTTGTTTTAGTATGAATGAACAGTGGGAAGAGGCTGCTTCCAGATCGAGATCAAGCACAAGCAGAGTACTGCTCTGCTCTGGTGATGCTGAGACATTATTCTCCCAAACAAACGTTTGTTGTTAACCCGAGGAAAGATTTGTCTGATATATGGTTAGTTGTCATTATTTTCATAACATGATTTCTTAATGAATTAAAAATTTTTAACTTGAAATTTTTGTCGTCCCCGGTGACTGAAAATCCACTCTAAAATATTTAAGGGCCTTTTTTTGGGAAATCCATCTTGACCCCGATGTGCGTGATGCAATCGTTACATCCAACTTTTTTTTTTTTTTTTTTGGCAGAGCTGGGGATCTTGAAATGTCTTGCATCGCCCTTAAAGAGATGCCATATTATTCTTGCTCCTCATTCTTCACTGTAAGAGATGTGTAGCTGAGGGGAGCACACCGAAGTTCTAAGTCATTTGTGATTGTATAAACTCAGGTCTCAAGTTTGAATTCCATGATTTATAGTCACTGGTGCAAAAAAGAAATCTATTCTGTATGTTTTTGTTATGTTTAACTGAGGATGTATACTATGTCCATATCCATATGTTGTTACTCATTTAATTCGGTAGCAGGGGCTGTTTTACAGAGTGACAGTGCATTATTTAATGACTTTTTAGGTGTAAAAATCACAAAAGATAAAATGTCACTTTACTATGTGAGTCCTTTGTGTGATGATCAGCACCTTTTAAGGTCAAATGTAATGAGTTAGCCTGCATGTTACTGCAAATTGTTGCGGACTGCATCAGTGATCACAAAATCCAAACTTGAAACTGGATTTGAATTTATTTAAGATTCTGGAGGGGGGTTTTTGGGGTGCGAAGACACAATTGCAGAATTCAAACCTGCCAGACTAAAAATGTTTCTGTTTCTTTTTTGGTCCATATTTTATCTGAGGAGATGCTACAGTCAGGCCAACTTAACTTGACATGGTGTCAATTACGGTCTTAATTTAACATTACCTGAATGTAAGCTTAAAAGTTTATCGTGTAACACACAGTTGAAGTCAATTATTACATAATGTCAACACAGTGTACAGTGGGAGCGGGGTGCTGCTGACCTCAACGTGAGATGTTGTAGATCGGTGGCAGGAACACCTCTCAGACCTCCTCAGTCCTTCCAATGAGGAAGCAGAGCCGGGGAACTCTGGAGAGGACCCACCTATTTCCGGGGCTGAAGTTGCTGCAGCAGTCAAAAAGCTCTTCAGTCGCGGGGGCCCCGGGGGGTGGATGAGGTCCGCCCTGGGTTCCTCAAGGCACTGGATGCTGAAGAGCTGTCCTGGCTGACACGTCTCTGCAGCATTGCGTGGACGTCGGGGAAAGTACCGCTGGACTGGCAGATCGGGGTGGTGATCCCCCTTTTTAAAAAGGGGAATCGGAGGGTGTGCTCCAACTATAGGGGGATCGCACTCCTCAGCCTCCCTGGTAAGGTCTGTTCGGCGGTGCTGGAGAGGACGGTCCGCCGGCTCGTTGAACCTCGGATTCAAGAGGAGCGGTGTGGTTTTCGTCCTGGTAGTGGAACGGTGGACCAGCTCTGTACCCTCGGCAGGGTTCTCGAGGGGGCATGGGAGTTTGCCCAACGAGTCTACATTTGTTTTGTGGATCTGGAGAAGGCATTCGACCGTGTCCCGCGGGCAATCCTGTGGTGGGTGCTCCGGGATTATTGGGTACCGAACCCCGTTATACGGGCTTTTCGGTCCCTGTATGACCAGTGTCGGAGCTTGGTCCGCATTGCCGGTTTTAAGTTGGAGGGTCGGACTGGGCTGCCCTTTGTCACCGATTCTGTTCAGAAGTTCTCGGCGCAGCCAGGGCCAGAGGATCGAGTCTCTGCTTCTTGCAGATGATGTGGTCCTGTTGGCTTCATCAGGCCAGAATCTCCAGCTCTCGCTGGAAAAGTTCAAAGTCGAGGGTGAAGCGCCCGGGATGAGGATCAGCACCTCCAAATCCGAGACCATGGCGCTCGACCGGAAATGGGTGGAGTGCCCACTCCGGGTCGGGGAAGAGCTCCTGCCCCAAGAGGAGGAGTTTAAGTATCTCGGGGTCTTGTTCACAAGTGAGGTAAGGATGGAGCGGAAGATCGACAGGCAGATCGGTGCAGCGTCTGCAGTGATGCGAACTCTGTTGTGGTGAAGAGGGAGCTGAGCCAGAAGCCGAAGCTCTCAATTTACCAGTCGATCTACGTTCCTGCGCTCACCTGTGGTCACCAACTGTGGGTAGTGACCGAAAGAACGAGATCACGGATACAAGCGTCCGAAATGAGTTTTCTCCGCAGGGTGGCCGGACTCTCCCTTAGAGACAAGGTGAGAAGTTCGGCCATCCGGGAGGAACTCGGAATAGAGCCGCTGCTCCTCTGCATAGAGAGGAGCCAGATGAGGTGGCTCGGGCATCTGGTCAGGACGCCTCCCGGGGGAGGTATTCCGGGCATGGCCATCTGGGAGGAGGCCACGGGGAAGACCCAGGACACGCTGGAGAGACTATGTCTCTAGGCTGGCCTGGGAACGCCTTGGTGTCCCCCGAGAAGAGCTGGACCCTGCGGCTGTGGAGGGGGAAGTCTGGGCCTCCCTGCTCCAGCTGCTAACCC
>CAAKHD010013718.1:135090-149614 GCA_901007705.1 Fistularia tabacaria | reverse complement strand
CACCCCTGCCGGGTTCCTCATCCAATCCCTGATGCTCTGCCCCCCCCCCCCCAACCTCCACCCCTTTTCTCACATCGTCCAAAACTCGAGTCTTCGAGCTGAGCTGTCAATCAAGCCGTGGCAATGACTTGTGTGTGGTTTACCTAAACATCATGTGTTGGTGTACGTGCGTGGGCGCGTGTGTTTGGAGGGGGGCGGGTGCGTTCATGAGATTTTTTTTCCCCGCAGATGTTCTCACCTTGTAAAAAGAGATGCGTCAATGAGGCCAAGTTTCAGTGATCCCGTCCATCATCCGCACTGTGTGTGTGTGAGTGTGTGTGTGTATGTGTGTGAGTGTGTGTGGTTTTGCTGGATTTTCTTACGTTCCCATTTGTAATGCAAAGTGACACACCATGAAGCAGGTACGGTGCCGTAGCCACAGCCTTTCACTCTCCGAGCAGACTTTTATTTGTACTTCTTCATCCCTTCTTCTTTAAACCTTCCTCCTTTGGGAAAGATAAAACCACAGATTTTGGCTGACCGTGCTTCTCACTACCTGCCTTGGATTCCTGTTCCTGTTGTGTTTTCCTCCGTGTGTGTTTGTGTGTGTGTGTGTGTGCGTGCATGTGCCTTAACACCATTTTTCGTGCATCTGCATTGATTTATTTTTTTTTATAGCACCCTCCAACGGCAACGATCTGCTGGAATCAGTTTGAGATTTCCCGGATGGTTTCTCATCCGATTCCATTATCAAGACCAAAAAGGAAAAAAAAAACCCTGGTCCTTTTCTGAATAAAATCTTTTAGATTTGCTGTTGTTTTTGCTGTGTACATAAATATACGATTTTGACGTATACATATATATGGTATCTGGTTATGTAGATTTTAATTCTTACAGGTTTATATGTGAACCCCAGTCAAATATGGTGTGTAGGAGGTTTCTCCTCTGCGTGGTTCGAATCAATGGGCTCTCATTCTCAAAAGGGTGATAAACGCACTCCGAATGTTGCGGTGTGTGCTTTATGTACACGGGTGATGAAATTGCGGCCTGCAACTGTCTTGAATTTTGAAGCAGTCCTTGTCCAATGGCAGGTTGATTTGCTATGCAGTCATTGTCCTGTGTTTTTTCCTTTATTCACATGTTTGGCGGAAACATGGCGGAGTCTGGTGTGGTGGCGGTAGACTGTCACAATTGTATCCTGGTCTGCAACTAAAAATATGTCTGTCTTGGATTTGTATCAATCAGCTGTGTTGTATAAAAAGGACATTTCTTCAGTACAACCTTTCTGTGTATGTATGTATACATATGTATTTATGATTTATTTTTGAGGAAATCAATCCACAGAACCCTTCAGGTAGATGTGGAACGTGGCATCATTGCTTGAATTAAAAGTGTATAGAGATGCGTATGATTTCCTAAAGTCTTGAGGGTGATCTGATTCTTGGGTGGTGTTGGGGGGGGGTTCCTGCCTGGGCTGTCTCCAGGTTCTCCATCTTCTTCCCACGTTCCAAAACTGTCCGATAGCTTCATTGAATACACTCAAACTGTCCATAGGAGAGAATGAGAGAGTGAATACTTAGATTTCTCTATATGCCGATCTGTGATTGACAGCTGACCAGTCCCAGTCGAGCCCCGCCTCTCTCCTCAATCTTCAGATTTGATTCATCTCCAAGTTCTCCCCCGAGTTCTCTCTGTGTGGGTCTCTCTGTGAGAGAGTGAATGTTGGATTTCTCTAACTATGTAGCCCTGTGATTGAAAGATTACCATGGGATTGATAGGTGACCCATCCGAGTTAAATCCCGGCTCTCACGCCCGTGTCAGTCGGGACTGGCCCCACCAGCTGTATAATTTGTGTAGATAGTGCATACATGAATGAATGAATGAATACGTTTCCTTGAAAAGGACACCAAAACTGTCTTAACTGTCCCACGCCTTGTACATCGGACTATAGTTTGTTTTGTTGAGTAATTTTGCTTTTCATAGAAATTTGTAATTTTAATACAAAACAAGCATGAGTTTATCTTTCTATTTTTTTTTTTTTTTTTTACTTTAAAGCACCAAGGTTCATGCAGAGGATACTTCTGATCCAGAAATAATGAATCACTGCAACAGATTTTTGTACTTCTGGTATCATTATAATACAAAATGGTCGATAGGTCACAGTAAAACTTGTATTAGGTGTAGCACGGTGAATACCAAAGGGTATTGGGAAAATACTTGGTCTCCACTGTGATTCTTATCCACTGCATCTCGACCTCATGACAGGCTGAGCTTTTTGTTTGTCATGCATTATTTATCACTCCTTGCTCTTTGAGATCAGTAGAACATAAATAAGTATAAAACCAAAGGGTCGTCTTTAAAAGAACAAACTGCTAAGACGTGTCCTCGTTTGGGTACAACCGTCATCTAGATTGTAAAACCGTTTGATACAACAACAGTTTTTTTTCACCGTCACCATGAAGACCTAAATAGGATTTCGGGGGGTGTTAAACTCCAACATCCCGCAATGAGTACTCCTAACTTACTGGCAAATTACTTCAAAACTCACACAGACCTTCTTAGACTACAGTAACTTTGAATATTAAGTTTCATCAAAACTGGCCACTCTGATATTTAGGTATTTTTTAAATAAAAACGGCCAAATGCAAAACATTATTTATTTACTAAATATTGTCCCTGGTGACAATTGATTTGTTGGAATCCTTGGCTGTCAAAGTTTGCAAGGAGTTGAAATTGTTTATTTCAACACCTGAATAGTTTCAGTGTCAAGTCAATCCACGCTCTGACTACAACAATCCATATTCTTCAAAAATCAAGTGACTTGGCTTGATCTGCAGCAGCATCTCACCCCCATTATTATTATTTCTTTGATGAATATTAAGGATATTGTATTATTAACATTTATGCGTGTCCCTCCCTGCCTCCATACCCACTACTGTCTCTATCACACCTCTGATGTCTAACTCTCTGTTTTTCTGTTCCTTTCTTGCTCGCTCTCTCTCTTTTTTTCCCTGACCGATCAGGGCAAAAGGCCGCCCACATTGATGGGGAATGTTGGCTCTCTGTAAATCATTTTAGAGAGTGTGCTCCAGACCTGTGTTGATACTTGGCACTAAATGAAGTACATTAGAAGCTCGGCTTACAAATTTCATTTGTTCTTTGACTCTGTTCGTGAAACGAAATGTTTGCTAACCAAATCAGTTTTTCCCGTTGAAATCAATACAAATCCCATTGATCCATTCTCCAGCTCCAAAAACATACTGCACTCTTTTGAAACTTTTCGGGGGTTTATTTGTGGCAAAAACACAGAGGGGAATTAAAGATTACCTTAATTATTATTGTGTTTCTGGTGTTCTTCCTCTTGCTGGCACTTGTACTCGGCATTTTGTTCACACAAAAGTTGAGCCTTCTTGCATGCAAGACCCTCGCTAACGCTATCTCCAGCAAACTGGGGGGCAGCGTGGCGCAGGGGGTTGGAGCAGTCTTCCTTGGAACCGGACATTCCTGGTCCCTCCTGGCCTGTCAAAGTGTCATTGAGCATAACACTGAACCCATAACTGCTTCCCCTGGCGCTGTTCCTTTGCTGCCTTCTGCTCATGGTTCATCCATGATGGGTTAAATGCAGTGGTCAAATTTCGCTGATGTTGTGCTCTGTGTATAACTATAAATCACAATGAAGGCATTTTTTCTTCGTCTTTCTTCTTCTCACCTTTCTACTTCGAGAGCAGATCAAAGACTGGGGACCTTTGCTTCGTTAACACAGTCACCTTTAGCCACCTTTGCACAGATGGTAGACTTAGCCATGTTGCAGTAACATGAACACCGCTCTCACGCATTTCCTTCCTCAGATCAACTGTAATACTTAACTTTTTCTTAAAACCAGTAGCACTGGCGCTCTTAACTTTTTGGGAGTCATATTGGGGGCTCAAAAAAGCGTTGTAACAGGAGACCAATGAGCAATGTAATCATTGCAGACTACCACACACGACTGCTGTCATGCTACAATGCCACAACATAGAAAGCCCGTGAGTCTTGATCACAGGTTGATTCAAAATTTGATCAAAAACTCTGTTTGTAGGTCACTTTGTCTGTGATTAGGGGCATTCATAAGTGGAGGTTCTACTGTATATCAACTCTGACTTGACTTAACATTGGTGTTCATTAGCCTGTAGCATCTTGGATGGTCAACTGATGTGGGGGAAGGAGATCAGGAGAGTCATGTTATTTAGTTGGAATGGCGTCACACGGGTACAGCATGATTAGCATCATGAAGCCTCTCTCCCTTGCAAAATCAGTTTCAAATTCAATTGAAAACAAATATATTTATATGTACATATATACATACATGTACATATATATGTTTATATATACACACACAATCATCAAAACAAGCTCTCAATCTTGTATGCAGGTTGATTGTGCATCATGAATTATGTACTTATATCACAAAACATTATGTTTATTAAGGCCCTTAAACACAACAAGTAAAATCCCTGTGACCAGAATTTATATCCTAACGTTCCAGCTGGAGTCAGAGTTTAGCAAATCGCAGAGGTTCTCGTGTGAGGACAACGGTTTATGGAAAGGATTACTCTTGCCTCCGAATGTTGCTGCTATAAACGCTTTGTTTGCTGTTTTTTTTGTTCTTTGGTCGTTACTTCCCACTAGCACTGGCTCTGTTTGCCAGAGTGATGAGTAGGTTTTCCTGTCTTGACCATACATGCCACTACACTTATTATTATCCCTCCACCACCCAACCTCCAACTTGCTGCGGCCAACAACCCCCCCCCTTTCCTTTCAAAGTCCCCGGGGTGTCCGGGTCGCCGAATGATAATACCTGTCCAACCTAATGATTGTATTCGTCCATCCGACCCGGAACCTATGCGGCATTACCATGTCTGTGATTCTGCATTTTGTTAAAGAGTAAGAAAAAAATCATAGGGTTTATTTAGGAGGGAGGTTAAGGGGGGTGGGGGTTTAAAAACAAGCCATCTATTTACTCCAGACTTAAATTAGCATATTTACCGCTCAGCCTTGCGATGCTTCAGTGATTATCTGCCCGTGCCGTTCGTACCATGTCGCAATCATTACTGTAATTAATTGAGCAAGTTTATCTGGATATTCTTCTTCTTTAAGTGGCGGGGAACAAATGGAGGGAACCTACATCGCCGCCGCTCGGTCCCTATTATGAAAAAGAAAAAAGGAAAACAAAAGGAGGAGGAGGAGGGAGGCCCTGATTTAATGCCAGCCCTCTGTTGCAAACAGCTCGTTATCTGCCATCCGTCTCGAAAATGGAAATCGCTCACATTAAAAAGTGAGTCCATCAGACGGCCGATTCTACTGTTGTATAACTGCCGGTGAAACGTCGAGTTGCAGTAATGAAACGAGGCTTCTGAAACCTGAAGGTTGGATTGGAATGTGGTTATTTAGCCAAAAATCAGATATGGTTAATTGACATTAATCTGGTTTCAAAGGAATATGTGTTTGTCTGTTTTTTAATTATATATATATATATATATATATATATATATATATATATATATATATATATATATATAAGTGGCCTTGAAAGAGTTATAAGCCCTTCAGGAAATTCAAGATGCATTATACAATGACTTTAATAACTCCATTGCTCCTCTGTACAACATGGATAGCATGACAACCCTAGAAGGACAGGTCGTGACTGGAAAAAAGGAGCCAGACAAACGAAAAACAAGCCCATTTGTCAAGCTTCGGCTCAGAAAAATATTGCGTCCTATAATATCAATCTGAAGCGCCTGTTGTAGTTCAACAAACCGGCTTGGTTTTAGTAATACACCCAGGGATCTCAAATATTTGCTCAGCTCATCCTCTGATTATTTTTTCTACTAATTGCAAGTCAAGACAAAGTCTCTGTTTCAACAGGAGAAAAAAAAATCTGCTGTCAAGTGACAACGAGCAGTATTACAGACACTTGGAATATTACTGCAGTAAAGCTTATATATTTGCTTAGTTGCCTAGTCTGTATTCTTTTAATCTTTTTAAATTGTTATTACTGTTTATTAAACTTTGTTGTTACTGTTAATGACACAAACAATGGTATTTGCAACCATTCCAAAGTGCAGATTTGGGGTTGAAATGGTTGAAACAGTCAATTCAAGAATAGGCAAATTGTGATTTTGTTGATGTTTTTGCTGGTACGTCAACACTTGTGATCACATAGATTTGGAAGAGATGCATTGAAAGTAAAGTGTATTTTTTGTCAATGTGCTTAGAGACTGTAAATATAGCATAGAGGCACCAAAGGCAGGAATGTCTATTCAGTGGGCTCTCGTCTATGCTGCAAGTTGCATCAATGCGAACAGCTGTTGCTGGAGTGGCCATGTTTTCATGTCAATGTCAGTCCGTCACTATGAAGTTCGCTGCTCCCAGCAGGCATCGTGTGAGCTTGTTTCCTCTGCGCTGCACTTTTTCCTTTGTCATTTCTAACAAAAGTTTTAAATGTGTGTTTTAAATCCCCTTGCCATGTAATTCCATATCATCTGAATTAATCCGCAGAGGTAAAGAGAAGGGTGGGAGATGCTATCAGACATACCTGGGAGTTTTCACAGAATGCATATCAGACCAAAGACCATAATACAAGCACTCGGCACAGTCCGCCTCATAATTAATAATCACACATGCACGTGCACGCATACACTCTGACACACACACACACCTCTTCTGTTGCTCTCAGCACTTATTCGGCCTCATCACTGCGTTTTGCACCAGAATGAATAATTTGCCATGTTTGCTAACCTTGAATTGTGACCGATAATATTATGAGTTTTTTTCTCTTCTTTTTTCCATTACGCACTTTTATGCATTTATTCTGACAAATCTGAATCCCCTCTCCCGCCCAACCCCCCCACCCCCCCGCCCAACACATGCATAATTCACCACGCTTTGGGTTTTTTTTTTTTTTTCTCTCCAGGTTTTGGATTCTCTCGCTTTCCTTCCAGTTCCGCTGACACACACAGGCCGGGCAGAATATTATCGGGAAATTACAGGGGAAAACACGCTGGAGAGCAGAGGATGTGAATGTGAATAACCCAAGTGCGACAGTCGCAGCTAGGGTTTCTCTCTTTCTTTCTTTTCTTCCCCCGCCTCCGTCCTAACCTGTCAGCCTGGAGTTGTTGCAGCACCACATATGGGTAGGAGATGCGTTCCCGCCATGGGGCGAGTGGTTGCTCTTTGGATGCTCGTTTCTTTGCATAAACCCCATCCCCTTTTATCCTGATTGGTGTTCATGCAGAGAAAAAAAAACAACCTGTTGCTCTGCCTCCATGTACAGTCCAGATGGTAATGCCGTCTCTCTCCAATCACTTCCGCCGATATCGTACTTGACACCCTCCGATCCATCTCCGCCCGATTGATTTATTGATTCAATTTGTCAAACTGTCTCATCGTAGAGATAGACCCCCTCCCCCAACCAATCTTCCTCCTCTCCCTTCTCTTTTTTTCCCTTACTTTCCCTGACTCCATTATGACTCAACAAAAGAGTTGAAACACAGTCAGATAACAGAACGAGGGAACTGTTTCACGGATGAGTACTTGACTTTTTTTTTACTTCCTTTCTGCACGTTATCTCCACCAGGAGGAGTAATGCTGTATGTAGAGCAGATGGAAGCAATTACAGGCCATCAAGTAAGGAAAAAGAGCAAAGAAAGGAAGGAGGGAAAAATGGAGGACTGCAATTCAGATAAACATTCCCCGGAGAAAAGGAATGAAAGTGCGATGCCGATGATGCTGATCGCCAGGCTTTTCTTTTCTTGACAGAGCTCCTTATTACATTTAAATCCTGTCATCTCCAGCAGCTTTTGTTTGGGGGCAATGACATCGGCGAGACAATCACCCCGCCCTCCGCCAAAAGATACCAGCACCTGACTTTTCAACTCCCCCGTGAACAATCCGCCAAATGGTGCGGGCCATTGTATCCTAAAAGGCCTCAGTCACTGACTCATCCATCGTGAGTGGAGCTTGTGAGACAGTCGGAATCTCTTTACGATTGTGTGCCGGTGTTGCGTTTAAGTGTCGGAAACGTATGTGTGTCTCATAGCAACTGGCAGAAAAGCATCATCCACCTGTCAGATGTTGGAAGCATCTGCAAATGCCATTATTTTGTTGGGGGAAACTGTTGTTTACCAACAATGGGAGTCTTGGATGTGGCGACCCGATCGGAGGTTATTCAGGCCCAGTTTGTCATTGTACCAGCGCTGTGTTTGAGATATGGGTCCTGAGAAGGGGAGGGGTTGTTCCCGAGAAATCAAGTGATCTCCCATTGGACCGGGTTGTTTGAGAGGGTTCTCAGAGAGTCCAACCTGACTGCCGCGATGAAATGATGAGCAAGTCTTTCTTAGTATTATTACTATGCAAAGCAAAGTAGAAGAAAGTTATTTTGTCTGAAAGCAGCCTTCAGGGACATCACGTAAAAGCGCATCGGCAGCTTGAACATCCCCAGGAGACCCAAACAGTTGAGATATCTGTACCCGGCTTTGGTCTTCTCTCTTGGTAATCCAGTTAGAAAGTCCAGCCTCACTCAGGGATTATTATTGTCATCGCATGATATTCAGCCTGGATTATGATTGTTTGTTTATTAAGAAAGAAAACACACAAATAAATAAATAAATTAATTAATAGACAAACGAATGAATAAATAAATGAGGCTCAGAAGTGATTCCACATCAAGAGCCTGAAATAAACAACAGATGATTAGAGGAGAGGAACAAACGGCTGTTTGTTTTTGTTTTTTTAAATTTGATTTTCATCAGAGAAACTCTGCTTCTATATAACAGTACACAATAGTGGTTGACAGGATCTCCTGGATTATATTATTTTTTTTCAATTGAAATATTTTTCATAGATATGAAATTTAACAAAACTGTTAAATTTCAGTTTCAGTTTCAGTTTCAGTTTAACAGTTTCAGTTTAACAAAACTGTAAAAAAATAAGTGTTTTATTTTCCATTCTGGTTCCCCAGAAATGACAAATAGAAGGTTATTTTATTTTATTTTTGGATAACAATTAAAAAAATTGTATTGAATTTCGTTTTAAGATCATGTGCTGGTCTCATGTAATTAATTGATTATTTGGGGGTTAAAATTTTGATTCCTGATTCTTAAGTGAATTAATCAAAGATATGTTATATTCATACATAGCCTCAGTTTAGTAAGTGCCTACTCCCCTGAACAATTACCTTAGTAGGCAAACAGAATGTTGGAAGATGAACCAACAAGCTGCTAACAGGATGTTAATTCCGAGTTGAGATACATCAGTCACACTGCAGCATCCATTGTGCAAACACTCCCCGCTGTGCTCCTCCTTGGTTATCAGAGCTTTGGCTTTTTGCTTTTCTTTTTGATACTGAGAACCACGATTGAAGTGGAGAAAGATATGGTAGAGAAGTGTGAACGAAATGTTTGGGTTTAGGATCTTGCTTCGCAGGACAGTAACGCGTGATCTAGATTTTCTTTTTTATCCTGAAGAACAAAGGAGCAGAAAAGAGAGCCGTCGTTCTTGACTACGAAGCAGAGTTATCAGCTTAGAATATACATTTTCTAGGCTATCCTGAGCAGAGAAAATGCCTTTAAAACTCTAAAGTAAGCTTTAATTTTGGTGGGTCAGGAGAAGATTAATCTATTTTCTATTGTCTTTTATCGGAAAATCTTTTTTCTTTACAAATCAATTTGATTTAAGAACAGCATTTAGTCACAATTTCAGTCCGTTAATTGAGGTACCACTGGATTTGGCAATTTCTTAAAGTTGTTTTTTTATCTAATTTATAAAAGTGATATTCATATAAATAGAATGGGACATTCTATTGGATGAGTTATTAGATGAGTCATAAACTCATTTATGCGAATTTATTGTTGACTTTTAGAAAATTCAGTTTTTCAGGCCCTCAGTCTTTTTTAATTTATTTATTTCTTTTCTTGTCACACTGGGTAGAGGTTCCACTTCGCACTTCAATTCTCCTACCTTTCAATTCACCCTCCTGAGAACCTCCTGCTGAGTGGGAGCAAGATCAGAAGAGTTTTTCCATGTCTGGAGCAGGGATCCCCGCCAGGAGCCGCTGCCCAATCAGGACACTGCCCTGCGGCTCTCTCTCCTGAAGCCTGGGGGGCTAATTGGCTCCTAATCAGAGACGTTGCTTTTCACTTTCTTCTGTTTGTCCCTGCGAAGTCTTTCGAAGCAGAGTGGTGGGCATTGAAAGACATTATCTATCGCTTATCCTGCACTCAGGGTCATGTGGAGGCTTCTCCCTCTCCAGTCTCATTCTAAATAACAAGACTGAGCAAAGGTAGTCGCTTAAATGTATTGCCTGACCACCCGGGTCGACATTATTCACGGGCACCTAAACCAACTTTGGAGAAATTTCCACTTTGACTGTAAAACTTGACAGTCACAGTTATTTTACCGGGAATGTCTCTGTAACGACTTAAGGGGAAGAAGGCAGATGGCCCCCAATCTTAGCTTTGCCATTGTGCAGAGATGCAGTTCCGCCCTCGAACACCGGCTGGCCGCGTCACGTCAGTCCTGGTTTGCTGAGACCGCTTGTGGATTTAATACGTTCTGCAACTGGAAGAGTTAGCTTAGCTGGAATCACCACAACATGACCAGCAGCTCTGTCTGGAGGGAGCAGTTGTTAGGAGTCAGGGTAGAAATGTAGGGAGCCTCACGGGTTGGACCGGGCACCTGTGTTTGGGTTTCATCATTGTCCGAACAAGCTATAGTTGCATATCAGCACATCCCCTGTTGTGATGCTAATTAAGGATTATGCCATTTTTGACAATGGAGAGGCTGTAAAACATTTAATCCCTGAGTTGACCAACTATGCATCATGTGATGTTTTTGAGTGTCTGTGCTTGCCCGGTTTGCTCTTATTACATGATAACTAAACAGCCCAAACTGTCAGGCAGACAAAACCATCATCCATTTATCAGACAGGGGTGGGTGGAAAACTACAAATACGGATGTAATTAAGATGGGGGTGGAAGAAATCCCCTCAATGCCCCTTATAGGTGTGAATTTATCCCAACTCCCTCCGCCCTGAGGGCTTGATGGCATCCCGCCGCGGATAACGCTAACCACCCATCTTTGTCATGTCCAAATTCCAATTAGGCAGGTGGGTGTGTGAGTGAAGGTGCCTGTCAATCACTGCCACTTCTGTAGAGGAGATTTTAGTGTGAAGAGGTGTGTGTGTTCGAGGACATTCAAGAACAAATATCCACAGACATTAGCAGCTCCTTGATTCATTTTTCTATCATTAAACTGTCTTGAAAAATTCAAATAATTTCCTTCATGTGTTTTTTTTTTTTTTTTAATGCAGATCACAGGATATGTTTCTTTCCGGTTACCATGGTTACTTGTATGGAAATTATGCCATTCAAATTTTTCTCAACAAGTGGTTTGCGAAAAAACGATTTTAAAAGTACTCTACCTAATTACTATTACTATTTTAATTTTACAAAGAAACCAATTCAATATGGATATTGTGTGTATCTTATAAAAGCCTGGTATGCAGAGTGAGAAAAAACCAAGGTGGGGTTAAAAGTAATGGATGTCTTTTTCAAGAGCCTGCTTGCAAACCCCTCCTGTTCACACGACACACATACACACACTCACATTCACACACACACACACACACACACACACACAGTTGCCGTGTTTCACCTTTTCATTAGCGTCAGTTAAGCGGCGTCCCTGCATGTGATCCTGGCTCCTTGCCACTGGAGCGTGAACCCACCTCTTATTGATCTGAGGTCCCCCCCATCCAGCCTGTGATCATCTCCCTTCTCCTCAGCTGTGAGACCATGTGCTTCAGGGAACACGGATTTCTGTCCTTTGGAAAAATCTTTCCCTTTCCTTGAAATCACTCGCAAGAACCCGACCCACTGGTTCCAGGTTCTGATCAATTTTTGATATTAACTTTTTTCATAAAGGTATTGATAAGACGGTACAACTTCCCTGACACGCTCCGAATTTGTGCTCCGAAATGAGACTCCGCCCCCTCTTGGGAATCAATTAACCAAGGGTAATCGCAAGTGTGTGTGTGTGAGTGTGTGTGTGTGTGTGTGTGTGTGTGTGTGTGTGTGTGCTTGTGTGTGTTGGTCAGATCTCCAACCAACATCATCCGCTCCTTCCCCTTGCAATAGAGCTTCTCCTGCCCCTTACATCCCCTCCCCAATAGAGGGCGCCTGTAGTGTCATTGAGGCATTCGGTGGCATGACCACTTGGCTCTGGCAGCCCTTAAGGTGTTGGCCCCCATCCTCCCTCTTAATGTCTTATTATCAGCTAATTTGAAATAACCATAGAAATCTACGCGAAATACCTAAAAGAAACAAAAAAATGCAAATTTAAAAAATTACATTTGGAAAAAAAATAATACCACCCAAAGTTTCCTGAGAACCATTAAGCAATCTGATCGAAAATAACTTATAAATAACCTTCAGATTAGCAAGGAATGATCAAGAAATCGCAGAGGAAGGAAACGTATACAGTTTTTCAATCAATAAGAAATTGCCTATGTACATTGTACATATATTTACATACAGTAAATGTATGTATGTGCATACATTTTTATACATTTTTTGCAAATCTGTAAGTAATTTCTGTCATTTGACTTTTCTTTGAATGACTTTTTTTCTTCCTTAGTTTTACTTGTTCGTTGATGATTTCTTCTGCAATTTATGTTAATTTATACAAAATTTAATAGTGAATTTACATCAGTTGCATGCTCATTTTGTACATGTACCTTCTCTTGATTTCTTGCTGTTTTGTTTTTGTTTCTAAAGTAATATCTTGCATTGGTTCACTTCATATGTGCTGGATTTTTAAGTTGACTATCTATGAATTCAGGGATTATAATTAGTATTGTTCTCTGTAGATTATGAAAGCCTCAGGGCATCCTTTCCAGGGAAACATTTATAGTATTATGTATTAATCAAACCGAGACCCCTTTTTTCTCAAGTATATCGTTACTTAGTCTTTAGGGACGACCGGGATGGCAGATATGATTAAACGGAGGTTCAATCAGTGGTGCTTCTACATTTCAACTCGCATTTGTGTCATCGTTACGGCATTCCCCTCAACTGAGGATGACGGGCTCAAACTGACCAGCTTTTATTCACAAAATGAAACTCGTGTTTTCCTCTTTTCTGCTGGCCGCAGTGGGGACATGGGAATTTTTCAATTTTTTTTGAATTGGTTTATTCATTATTAAAATCATACATCCTGTATATATATTGGTTATGTTTTTTATTTCATTGTTTTATTTATCCATTATATCTATTTATTTTTTATCATATTATTATTTAACATTTTTGGTCAGCTTTAGGCATGGACATGATGGTAGTGGTTAGCGCTTTTCCCCCACAGCAAGAAGGTCCGTGGCTCTGTTCCGACTGGGGAGTTCCTCTGTGGAGTGTGCATGATGTCGACTCAAAATGGCTTAGACATGTGAATGAGAGAGGGTGATCAACTACTGACCGGTCCAACATGAACCCCAACTCTCGCCAAATGACAGCGAGGATAGGCTTCAGTTCTCCTCCACAGGATAAGCAATATGGACAATGAATGAATGACTGGCATTATGGTCTGTCAGTTTCTACCTCAGTTCACACCGTCACATCAAGAGGATTTGGTTTTTCTGTCACAGTATTCGATTTATTCCAGGTATACCCGTTTTGGTTTATCTTATTTCGGTAAGTCATTGTAATTTACATAAGTTATAGAGAGCTATATTCATAATTAGATCATTCTCATATTATTTTCTTTAGTTACTGGAGTTTTGTGATTTATAGGTGATATTTGGCTCCTACTTGAGGTACCGATATTGACATAATGACTAATTCTTTTGTAATTTCTTGTTCCTCTGGTATTCGCCATACTTTTAGCCAAATAATTACAGGTTTTTCAGGATTCGGTCAGTTTCCTGCTCATTTTGTGCAGATTATTCAAATGGGTATTTGAATAAATTTCCAGTCTGTTCAAAGCCAATTTTCTCTGTTTGTTTCTTTGCCCAGTTTCTCCTCCCAAATTAAATGCAATTCTGAATGTACAGTTGTGTTTGTGCAGTTCTTCAACCCCCTGGCACTGTGTACTTCTTCTGCAACACAATTAGTACTTTCTGAAACACACTCAAAGCAAATTTCAGCTGCTTTTCTTTTGCTCTTATTCAACTGTGCTTCGAGTGTCAGAGTTTTCAGTTTTGCTCCTGGAAGCCTGTTAGCCTCCCCCGCCCTTCATTAGGGCCTGTCAAGAGAAACTCACATGTTGGCCTTGCTTGAATGGACCATTCCCATAAAGGCTTTCACCTCCACCCCTCCAGAGACATGGGGGCAGCCAGGTCTGTGCGTTTGCCCCCCCCCCCCCCCCCCCCCCCCCCCCCCCCCCCCCCCCCCCCCCCCCCCTCCCCCGCCGCCCCGCCCCCCCCCCCTTTTATCAGTTTATTTTTTTTTAATTTTTCCCCAGGCCCTCCCGGCCCTTTTCCCTCCCTTTCTTCCTTTTGCCTTTTTTCCCGTTGCCT
>CAAKHD010013718.1:125016-135070 GCA_901007705.1 Fistularia tabacaria | reverse complement strand
CCAAAAAAGCTTTCCCCCCCCCCCCCCCCCAACCAGGGGGGGGCCCCGGCCGTGGGGGTGTCCCCCCCCCCCCCCCCCCCCCCCCGCCCCCCAGGGTTGTTAGAGGCTTCCGTCTGACTGGTTCTTGAGCCCGCTGATCCATGGCCACAAACCTGTGCAAAGGTGGAGAGGAATTAGCCGGGCGGGTCTTTGCACAGCTGTCCGAAGAGTGGCCTGGAGCCGCCGTCTCCATGGAGACACTCACTGCCGATCAGCCCCGACGAGCCCGCCGATGAATAGGAATGGAACATGCCAAGAGTGCATTCGATGGGAGTTGCGGGCAGCGAGCAGGTTTCTGTCAGAGATGGGTGCTAGACACTGCTAGACACATTCAATAGCTACAATAGTATAATTCACAAATATCTTGCTTAAGTTAGAGTTAGAAAATATATATGTGTGTCTTTTCCGGAACAGTTTACATGAAGGTACGCCAAGTAGGTGAAGAACCCATTTTAGGAATCATGGGAAACTATTTTCGAATCAACTGAAGCTTAAAAGTTTTGCAAGGAATTGATTAAAAAATGGCTCAAAATAAAATAAATAAGCCTTTCATATCAATATAGTATTCATTCATTCATTCATTTTATGAAAAAACAAATAAGTAACAAGGAATGAACAGTGGAGGATAAGAGATTAACTTGAAAAATGATCCAAATCATTTTTAAAAGGGGTAAAAACAAACAACATCAAGGAATATCCTGACACACAAGAAAGGATGAAAAACAAATATGTTATTCGGAGGAAATAAAGATGAAATAACACTCAAATGAGGTCAAACAGTTGAAAGAGATATAATATGTCAAATTGTTTCTAGTTAATTTCCTTCATGTGCAGACTGAAGTAATTCGTTTGCTTTTTGGGGTTAATTTTACATTTTTTGATGGCTTGCTATTATCTAATTTTTTTTTTCATTTTACATGCAGTTTCAGGAAATTCCTCCTTCAGTATTAAATTATTCCTTGCTGATAATTGCACCCAGAGTTTTACTTGTTTCCTCTGTTTGTGTGTGTGTACCTATGTGCGTGTGTGAGTGCGTGGAGTTGAGGGTTCAAGGCGTTACTCCGCTCCTCCAGGGTGAGGAAGATGAAGTA
This sequence comes from Fistularia tabacaria, assembly GCA_901007705.1. Taxonomy (NCBI): domain Eukaryota; kingdom Metazoa; phylum Chordata; class Actinopteri; order Syngnathiformes; family Fistulariidae; genus Fistularia; species Fistularia tabacaria. Next base: position 133,940 of record CAAKHD010013718.1, on the reverse strand, counting down.
ATGTGAACCGTCTCCTTGTCTTCCTCCTTGCGAAGGAGAATGAGGTGGTGGTGGTCGGGGATGTTGAGTGTGTGATCCCTCTGCTACCCCCTCCTCCCCCTCCACCCCCCCATCCCCCTGTCAAGTGAAATCTCACCTTGAAAAGGTATCAGGGCTCCTTGATCAAAGTTTCATTGGTGTCTCTTGGCGGGCCGACCTTTGACCCCCACCGATACCGCCCTCCACTCTTTTCCATTAAAACCCCCCGTAAGCTTTGAGTCACTGCAGCTTCTCCTGCCATTATACAACCAAGCAACTACAATAACAAACACGTGCATGTACATGCATGTGTGTCTTGTGTGCATTTAGGGATACAAACAGCAGGCTAAATCCAGAGTTCATGCAGTATTCAGTGGCCCCTGGGACCATGAGGAGAAAAACTTATCTCACAGCCTCTTGCTTCTTCTTTTTTTTTTTTTTTTTTGGGTTAAACGTGTGTGGACTCACAGGCTGGGCGCGCGCGCACACACACACTCACACATATATTCACACATCGCTTGGATGGACTCTGCTTTCCTTCTTTTCCTTTCGGTTCAGGGGTCACCACAGCCAATCATCTTCTGCCATCTAACCCTATTCTCCGCATCCTCTTCTCTCACTACAAATAACTTCATGTTGTCACTCCATCCATAAATCTCTGCCGGGCCTCCTGCCTTGAAGTTACAGCCTCAGCATCCTTCTCCACTCGTTCCATCCTGCTTGAATGCATTTTGAAGTCCTTTCCACACTCTTCATTGCTCTGGACTGTTGTCCCTAATTACTCAAATCCTCTACCTTCTTTATCCCCTCTTCCTGTTGCCTGATCGTTCCATTTGAGTTCCTCTCATTCACACACATGTATTCTGTCTTGCTGCAGCTAACCTTCATTCTTCTACCTTCCATACCATACCTCCACCTCTTGAGATTTTCCTCCACTTGCTTTCTGCTCTCACACAGGATCACAATGTCATCTGCAAACATTTTAGTCCATGGATATTCCTGTCTAAGCTAATCACCCAGCCTGCCTATCACCACTGTAAACATGAAGGGGCTCAGAGCTGATCCCTGATGTTGTCCAACCAAAAGCAGACCTCACCACTTTCTTGGATTTGGTATATTGAAATCTACTTTTTATTGTGATGTGTTTATTTTCAATCTATTTGAAAGAAAAGTGTTTGGTACCTTTTCATATCCGTTCCTCTCATCGCTGTCTCCTTGCAATTTGACTCCCCGCTCCCCCTTGGTCTTCACCCTCACCACCGCTTCTGTAAAACAAATACAAAAGAAACCCGCTCAGGAATTGACAGCACGCTCACTTCCTGGGCTAATTCCACCGCAACGACCTCACTGTCCAGCCAATTACACACCATCCATCCATCCATCCATCCATCCATCCATCCATCCATCCATTGTCCGCCGCTTATCCTGCACTCAGGGTTGCGGGGGATGCTGGAGCCTATCCCAGCCAGTCAATCGCGGGGCCACATATATAGACAGACAACCATTTACTCACTCACTCGAAGCGCTAACCAGTGCGCCACCGTGCCGCCCCGCCAATTACACACAACTCCAGGAATTCAATCCCAGCTGCCAGTTATTCTGCATTTATTTGTTCATTTTGTTCCTCTAGTTCCTCCTCTCCCTCCACCTTTCGCTCATGCTCTCCCATTCTCCCGTAGAGATGGAAGGTGAGATGTACTCAGGCGTCAATCAGCTTCTGGTGTCTTTATTTATTTATTTATTTATTTATCTATCCATTTATTTATTTATTTATTTATTTATTTATTTATTTATTTATCTATCTATCCATTTATTTATTTATTTATTTATTTATTTGACCACAAGCCTATACCGGGCACCTTCCGGTTATGAGGCTCAAGCGCCACTGTCCTGCTCATCCTGTGGTTCCTTTCAGTAAAGTCAAAAGGATTTCAATATATTCCACTTGCTGTGTACTTAAGAAATATAACTTTAAAAAGAAATTAAAATATAATTATGCATAAATTCCTCAAACAAAACTGCTAAATAATTTAAAAGGAAGTCTTCTATGCTGTCAAAGAAACCTATTCAACACAGAATAAATTAAATCCAAATTCCATCTGGAATTCCAGAAAATAGGTGGTTCAATCAATCCATGAAAATAATAATAACAATAACAGCAATAATGATAGTAATAATAGTTGTAATTCTGTCCTCCATCTCTGCCTGATCAGTGACCTTCAGCTAACTTTAGACCCCCCCGTTCTTCGTCACTCAGCATTGCCATGGTGTCATCGCCATATTTCACCTGTTTATCTGCAAGCGTCAATTACAAAGCGGTGAATCTCAAACGTACTCCACAAACTTCTTGCTCTTGTCCTCAGCTTTTGTTCCCTCTTTTTACATTGCTGCTTAATATCAATGCTGTTAGAGCTTGTTCTTCATCTCTCTCCCTCTCTCTCTCTCTCTCTTCATGTCCCTCTTGAACTCTCATAACCCTTAACACTTTGTTGCTCTTTCTTTTCCTCTATAATTTTCTCATTTTCATCTTTCTCTCCCTCTCTCTCCATCTCTCATGTTCTCTGTCTCTCTTTGTCCGTCTCTTGGCCTCTCTCTGCCCACCGCATCTTACTCTCTCTGTTTCTGTCTCCTTTCCTCAACCCCCCAAAAATAGAATAATCAAGTGCATTAACCCGTGTGTCTGAGTTTGTTACACATTTGCTCAAACTGACCTTTCAACTCTCCTCACTACGGTTGGTTTTAAGTTCAAAGTCAGTCCTCTGAAACTTTTCCTGTATAATGACATTCTTTTAAATGAGAGGGACATGAAGTCAGGCGACAATTCCACTGAAGGTTGTGGTACTTTGTGGAAAAAAGGTCAAAGATCACATGACTTTTGAAAACTTAAGAGAATTAGTCCATCTGTGACTGGATGCGTAAATTAAATTTGGAAATAAAGATTTCATAGAGCTGAAGACGTCAATGAGAATGTGAATGAAAGTCATCATGACCTTGACTTTTGACTCTCCAAATCCAATCGATCAGTTTCTATGTCCAAGCAGATGTTTGTACTGATCTAATAGCCTAATCTAGATGCTCAAATATAAAGACAATGTGACGACGATAAGCCTCCACGCCCTGGTCCACACACACACACACACACACACACACACACACACAACATCAAACGCACGGCTTGCTTACCGGTGTTAATTGCAGCTTGACTTGAATAGCGTTGGAGCTGACTTGATATTTAGTCTCAGAGCCATTGTTTCTCCTACCGCACCTTTGCTCCTCTTAACCTTCTCATTTTTCCTTTTCTCACTTATCTGTCCCTTCACGACCATTTTGCACCTCCACCAACCCACTACTTTCTAGCTTTTCTCCTTTTTCATGGATAAAATTCAGAACTTGTTTTTTTTTGTCCAAGTCCACCTTGAACTCTCACAGATGGAGGATTGAGTCAAAGTAATTTTTTATTCATTTTCATTTTTTTTGTTTGTTTGTGAATGCCGCTTGTTTTGACTTTCAGATGTGTTACGTGGGAGGAGATGCAGTTTTATGGGTGATTAAGTCTCTCAGCTTAATCCGCATTCAAATAACTTTATTTATCCAGCCATTTATGAAATATCATCAGTGAAGGACAAACAGCTAAATGGGAACTAGACACTGTGCCTTTGAGGAATTTACTCAACAACCTTTTTCGGGGGTCCAACACTTTGAAAACAAAGATTTTAACGGTCTTCTGCTTGTCCTGTTTTGCTTATGCTCAACGGAGCAGTTATTCTTGTTTTGTGAGAATCAGCATCATGATTTTGGCCCTACAGCATTGTTTTTGATCCATTGTTTGTAATTTACTGCCTTTTCAAGGTAATTATTTGACCAAATATTGCCCTCCACTGACTGAGGCACTATTTGCAATCACTGCACTCTGCACTTTGGTCCAGAAAAGTAGTTCTGGCTGTTTGTTTTTTTTTTTCCTTTGTAGACTGCTTGAGCTGTCGTATTGAGGTAGAACACCCATATTTGAAATGTACTTGTTTGAGGATATCGGGTCGTCACAAAAATGACCGGATAAAACTCCCTATTGCCGCCTATTGGACAACATATTAGGCTGTGGAAAAAATTTAAATTCCATCCGTTAAAAGACAGATTAAATATAGGTTCATTTTATTTGGGGGAAAAAAAGATATACTGAAGATATTGTTCACTTTGAGGTGCTTCTGGCTTGGAGAAAAAAAAAAGCATGTAACAAACAAAAAAATATAAAAGGTACAGTTTCCACGTTGACATTCTTCCAGTGTCCGACCCGCTGCCAGAAGTCCCCTCCTTCCTCTCTCTCCTGCCGACAATCGTCACAGTACCACGATAAGGGCCCCCCGACCTCTCCTATCAGGCTGACCTCTGGACCATCTGCGCATTCGGCCCCTCAACGCCGCTGCTCACGCACTTCAACACAGTTTGTGTCTGGATCAGAATGCGCGTCAGAACCTGGTGCTTCAAAATGAGACACCTACACATTGACGCTCGAAAAGCGAAAAACACGTGCAGTGCAGGAACTCTCCATGACCTGTGTTTTCTTTGCCCAGGCTTTTCTTACTTATAGTTTCTTTTTTTTTTTGGAAAAGCCTTTTTTTTCCTAAATTAATTGAAACTACTTTAAAGCTATGTATAGACTGTGTGAACTCATGAATATATCCCAAAAATGTTTTCATAAAATATGTCCTCTTTAGGGGACATTGGGCTGATGCTAATGGTAAATACTGTAGCGCCTTCAAAGTTTTATTGTTTTCATTTTCTTTGTGTTTTGTGATTACTGGTGTAATTTACATTTGCCACCACCAGTAGAGACTGACAAAAAAAATAAATAACAGGACTCAAAATGTCGTCTCCCCGTATGGGACTCGAGATCACTTGAGGTAACTTTTGAGCCTCACCCAGTAAACCATGAAACTGACTTCCATTAGAATGGAAAATAGCAAAGCTCATTCTTCGCATCATCTGCAACATCACAAATACGCTTTTGAGATAAGATTATAATGAAACTAGTAAAGAAAGCGAAACAACCCTGTAATTAACTTGTAATAGAATTCAGGAATTTCCATCTTCATCGACCAAAGAAGAGAGTAATCTCCACTCTTCATTATCTGGAAAAAAACAAAAAGAGCACTCGCACACTTTTTTTTTAAAACAAATCAGAACATCAACAAGTCATTTGCATGCTTTTGATGAAGGCTGCGCAATTAGTGACTTTGCCGCCAGGGCTTCACGGGAACGAGAGCTCTGTCTCATATTGATATGTATTAGATGATTATTCCCGCCAAAGCAGCACTGGGTGGCCACACTTAATCATCAAGTCAATTAGGATTTTTATGGCCGGGGTCGGATGATCGGGCATGACGCACGGCATATGGTTTTTCAGTATGGCTGACTGATTTATTTCATTAAAGTTATTCAACACGTATCAGAGTTGGCAGAGATAAACAAGAGAAGGTTTGCATAAATAAATCCCTTCAGTCCCCGGGAGTCTGTTTGTAGGTGGGTTGGAAAGGTGGCTCGTGTGTGTGTGTGTGTGTGTGTGTGTGTGTGTGTGTGTGTGTGTGTGTGTGTGTGTGTGTGTGTGTGTGTGTGTGTGTGTGTGTGTGTGTGTGTGTGCGTGTGTGGGTCTGTGTAGGCAGGAATGGCTGCTCATTAGCATGTTGGCTTCACAAATTTAGATCGTAAGATGGCACCCGTGAACTCTTCGCTGCCACTCAATCGGGCCTCGCAAACACACAGACACACACACACGAGAGCTTAAACACACACGGCGTTCAATTATAAACTCTAACACCTTAAAGATGCGTGCATTTCGACTTGCGCTCGCATTCAAATCTCACATTAGAGTCCTCAAGTGTGCTGTTTGATAAATCTTCCCCCTTAAGTCTATTATCCATGGAATACTCTGGTGGCGCGGGAAAAACACTTTGAAGTCTCGCAACCATTTCCTGCTTATTCTTCAGTATGAGAACACAGACGTTGCTTCAGCTCGACTGCCTACTCACCTTAAAGTTCTCGATATTCTTGCTTTTATAAAAAATAAAAAAAATAATCTAAAAAAGCTACATACCTTTTTTTTAATTCACTCCATCAATGTTTATGCATCTGCTGCGGGATTGTTAAGCACACTGGGCACTCTTGCGAAACCTTTGCAAAGAGCCAAAAATGGTGGAATTGTGGCGGTCGACTATTCACCTTCGAGATCGGGGTCATTTTCAGTTTATTTTCTGCTTCCTTGGAAACATGCCACAGTCTCCTTCGCAACCTGCACTCAAATGCCTATCATGATTTCAGAGCAGTTGGTGGTGGAATAGGTACTTTTTACTTTACTTTACTTATACATTGCTGGTATATATCCATTACTGTTGTCTTCAATCTATGTCATTTTTTATGTTTTATCGTGTGTTTTCAACATTTTTACAGTTTGATTTCCCCAAATTACTACTGACGTGGCAGTATTTAATCAATTAGTGAGCATTGTCTTATTCTGATGCTTTATATAAATATATATAGCGCTCGCTGCAGCAGTTTGCAGCTGAGGGTGAAGCGGCCGAGATGAGGATGAGCATCTCCAAATCCGAGACCATGGTGCTCAACCGGAAACGGATGGAGTGCCCACTCCAGGTCGGGGAAGAGGGAAGACGTCCTGCCCCAAGTTGAGGAGTTTAAGTATCTCGCGGTCTTGTTCACGAGAGAAGGAAGGATGGAGCGCGAGATAGACAGGCGGATTGGTGCAGTGTCTGCAGTGATGTGGACCCTGTACCGGTCTGTCATGGTGAAGAAGGAGCTGAGCCAGAAGGTGAAGCTCTCAATTTACCAGTCAATCTACTTTTTTACCCTCACCTATAGTCACGAGCTGTGGGTAGTGACCAGAAGAACAAGATCGCGGATACAAGCGGCGAAATGAGTTTTTTCCGTAGGGTGGCCGGAGTCTCCCTTAGAGATCAGGTGAAAAGTTCGGCCATCCGGGAGGAGCTCGGAGTAGAGTCGCAGAGGAGCCAGTTGAGGTGGCTCGGGCATCTGGTCAGGATGTCTCCTGGAAGCCTCCCGGGGAAGTAGTCCGGAGGAATATACATATAGCTATATACAGTATGGATAGAAATGTGATATAGGATGTTTTTCATTTCAAATTAGTGCCAGAAACCCAACAACAATGTGACCACAGCCCAGACTCTCGAGAGGACAGGTTAAAATTACACTATTAGATGTTACCCAGAACCATCTGTCAAGGACCACTTTCAATGTGCCGGTGGAACTGAAGAAAAAGTCGTACTCGGCAACTGACAGAAGCAATTACCCAGAAAGGAACATCATTTTCATCGAGAAAAGCCTTCAGTTCCGCTCTTTACTTTAGAGTTCGGATAGAACAGATGGCCATGGCTTTGCGAGCCAGTTTCTTCAGAAAAAACAATGTTGATTGGTGAACTGGCATGATAGATTCTCAAATGATTTTATGTAATACAGATAAGCAGATGTAAGAAGGGGCTCATGATTAGCATCTGATATTAGCATGTGGATTTTATTCATGTCCGGTATAATCGGTTATGAATTACTTAGCTAAAGCTGATTTGTTGATGCTACGTTACCAATGCTAAAGTTAGCTTACTACTCCTATGCCAACTGCAGTTATGGCTCTCAATGTTGCTTTGCTCTTTCATGATAGAACCTGTCTGTTTTTGTTTGTCTGTTTGTTTAATTTCTGTTTTTTTTTCATTTTGGTGACATAACACCAAAGCTAACACGTAGCTATTAAGCCAGTGGCCGTAAGTATTTCTCTGGTCTATTTCTTTGCCATGTGTATCCACAAACTCCTAATTTCCAACCCTGCTTCTGGCAAATATAGTTACCCTTTTATCAGAAAAACTCCAAAAATTGAGCACCAAGTGACTTTTCTGTGGATAAATGGCAGCGTGACCCAACTTTACTGGTGCCTAGTTAATGAATAAAAAGCCAAGCGCCCAATCAGGTTGCAATGATTCAGTTTTTACCTGTTCATTTTTGCCCTTTTCACATAAGGACACCGTTAGAATTTTGCTTATTCGCATTTGCAGGAATGGTATGGTACTTACTTGTCGAGAGCGAAGATCAAAAGCAGGATGTAATTCATAATATCTAATTGGATGTATCTATTTTATAATTATACTTTGACAAATAGACAAACCTTTGAGCGACTGTATATTTCTATATGAATGTCAGTGCTACTAATCTTTATCATTATTTTTCTCTGCGAAAACCTCTATAAACTGCTGACTTGGGATTATCATTGTATCTGTACATAAGCACACACTCCTGCTCCAACAACTTCACATCTTCGTTTAAGGTTAACAGAAATAGCAAACATGCACAATACTCAACTACGTTGTTCTCCCTCCAGTGTCTTTTTAGGCGGTTGGTGGCATTTGACTTCGTCGTCTTGCATTCACACATGTCTTGGTAATTACAGCCCTGAGAAAATGGTTGCTATGAATCGCAACTACAAAGTAACATATTAGCAACACATGGAAGGGGTTTCCATTAGTTAACTAGCTTTTATAAGACATAGACGAATGATGCTAGGGCTAAATCATGAAATTAGACCACGAGAACTTCCTCTTGTAGACCTCTGAGTCCTTGTTTGGATTGTTGCAGGGCACAGACCAATCTGGTCTCTGTGTGTATGATTCACACACACACGCACACGCACACACACACGCACACACACACACACACACACACACACACACACACACACACACACACACACACACACACACACACACACACGCACGCACGCACACACACACACACACACACACACAAAACAGATTGGTCTGCACCCTGTAGCCCAACTGGACAGATCAATAACCCAGACCAGGTGACAACGGCCCACGCCTCCGCCTCAGTAAACT
>CAAKHD010013718.1:108302-122584 GCA_901007705.1 Fistularia tabacaria | reverse complement strand
CGTAGAGACACACAAGAGAAAATACACACACAAACACACACACACACGCGCACACACACACACACACACACACACACACACACACACACACACACACACACACACAAACAGACTGCTCTTTCATGGCTGGTTCTGCAGGGGATGAGTGGGGAGCAGATGGAATATTTATCACATCTGGCTTCTGGAGCCACAGCGGAGGAGAGACGCGAGGGCCGGGACAGATCTAGAACTGCACCACACACACATGCGCACACATAAACACGCATACACCTACACACACACACATGCCTTCTTCGCTGTGGCGACTTCCTACGCCCGCCACTGTGATGAAGGCCCCGTCTCCGACTTCTGACAAGGCCCAACCCGCCATCGCCGCCATCTCCCGGCAGAGAAGGCCCCTGCTAATGAACACAAGACGGCGCCCAGCGGGTTCCTTGCAGCCGCCGGTTAGCGGACGTCTCTCCCGGCGCCTGTCAGCAATTTTAGACATTTTATTCCAGCCTGTTTTTTTTTTTTTTTTTGGGTTGACAGTCAAGGCGACGACGACGGGTCTGGCATCGTGATAACAAGAAAAAGACAGAGAGAGGGAGAAAGAGAAAGAAATGACCCACTTAAATGCAAACAAACAACAAGAGGGAAAAGAAACTAGTAGTATTAACTTTCTTCTAAAAGGCTGCCATTTAAATATATATATATATATATATATATATATATATATATATATATATATATATATATATATATAAATATATGTATATGTATATATTGTTTTATATTTTTACACAATTAGGCAACAGGAGACGGAGGAGATTTATTATCTCTTTGTTATTCTCTTTTCATGCTTTTACAGACCGATCTTTGTTTTTATCCACCCCTTCATCCCCTCTTTGTTCTTTTTCTTTTAAATATTGTTTTATTGTTTTAATCCGTATCGATGCTTTTCTTTTTTTTTTTACCCTTTTTATCCGTTTTACTTTTTTTTCATGTTTGCTCTTTTATCCTCCGCAGCCCGGGTTGTTCGAGATCAACTGGAACTAATAAATATCAAATCTCATCATCGTCTTTGAACATGAAGGAGTTCTGTTTTTCCAAATGAACAAAACACATCCTCAAAAGGGGACAATGGGTTCATTTATTTATTTCACTGGATCAAAATTAAATTTGCGTTCAAACATTTCGCCAAAAGTCGCTTCACCAAGTCTATGGAGCAGCCACGTGCTTAAATATCAAAAAATTCCTTCTTAGAAAACATCAGCCTTGCAGATTCTCTTTGCTGGCAGCATCGTGCCCTCTTTATTTGAGGACTCCAAGTCTCGAAAATAGAGAACCCCAAAACATAAAGTTCTCACTTGAAGACTCAGGGTCTGCAAGAGGTGAATAAAGCCCGATTTGTTGAGTCTGCTTCTATTTTATGTTCTGTATCTCAAATTGTCTTCTCTGGTTGTCAAAGTTCTCCATGTGTGATTGCCAATGGTTCCCCAAGGGTCATTAAAAAACCTGGAAAAAAAGAATGGATAAGAAGAATGTTCAACTAGTATTCCGTTCAGTGAAACTCATGTGGAAAATCCTGGAAAAACGGCAAAAAAAAGTTCATATTGATGGTCTTGGAAGTGTATCAAACTGAAATTAACAACAATGAATAGCCTGACATCGATAAGAACTGATCTTAAAACAGTTCCCTAAAACAGTCAAGACAATACCTCGAAACTACTGAAGAATTCCCATTACGTCTCTGAGGTAACCAACCGAACAGTCTGGGGGACCAGGCTCAAAAGAGGGATGAGGGAATGGAGGAGACAACATTGTGATACTTTTCTTCGGTTCAGTTTGCTTAAATATCGCACTCTGTCAAATGGACCAAACCATCTCAGCAATATCATGTGGTTGCAAGAATCCCTGACCTCGGAAGGATTTTGTTCCTAAGCCATGACTGCATTACCAATGTGTTACTGTATATCTGTTCTCTTTTGGTAATATGGCTTTTGCATTTGATATTGATTATGTTTAGTATACTTGGTACTAACTTTGTGGAGAGAACTTTGTTTGACTGCAAGAAAAGGAGGTTAGTGTAATTATTGTTGTTAGCCACAAGTGGTTACTAGCTCTTTCCCACCTGTTTTTCTACTTCATAGGCCTGTTTTCAGTTCACATAAAGAACACAGTATTACCTGTTATTGCTCGGGATTTTAGTCGGATTTCAACTTTGGAGACGCCGATGCAATGGAGTGTTGGAGTTGGAGCACTGGATTAGGGTTAGCCTGATGGACTATGACCCCAGAAAAGAAATTCAGAAGAGGCAAAAAGATCTGTGGCAGATGGTTGTTAGCATTTCGGGATGCATTTGTCCCACCAGTTAGCAAGTAAGCCAAACAGCACTGTCCCACCCCCTCAGGCGAGAGTCCAGTCAATGCTAACATGCTAACCATAAGCAGGCATATCTATAGCTCTTTTTTGAAATACACAGACAATATATTGGCAAAGGAGTGAATCTTTTTTTACGCAAATTTTAAGTCAATTTCTGACCAAAAATCTTAACCCCTTTGCTGAGAACTCATTTAGTCTGCATGACAATTTCGATCAATGGATTATTTCTACTTGAGAAAAAAAAAAGGATTTTGTATCCCCCCACCACACACACGCACACACACAAACATACACACAAGCAGATGAAGTGCACTAGCCTGAGAATCAGACTGAAACACAGCAGCTTCCGTGTCTTCAGTGTTAAGGCAGGAAGTACCATCTAACTAGAACGCTAATGGCTCCTGGAGCTGCAGCTCTTCAGCAGGCGTACGACGGCGCCTCCATTTTTATCCCCCTGGCTCTGTTGGCTGAGTCTGGAACCGCTCGGCCCAATTAGTGGCGCTCGCTGGAGGAGCCGAGGTTCCGCTGTAGATGTGTTGAATGCCTGATAAAACTGGACAACTGGGTTTTTCTCCAACGCTTATCTTCTTCTCCCTTCCTTTTCACCTTGGATTCTTCATAATTTCTTTCCTGACTGTTTTCTAATTGTTATCTGTTTTGACTTTATTTCCGGGTAATTTCCTGCCAGTCGTCTGTGATTTCCTGTCACTCTGTTGTATTTTTCTTTCTCAGATAGTTTCACTTAGACTGTGAGCTAATTGCTTTTGGCTTTCCATTTTTTTTTAATTTTCATTTTCTCATTTCTTATTTTTGGACTGAAATGAGGTGACTGCCTGTGGATCTCTGTGACATCTCTCTGGTGCATGGTCCATTCCTCCTTGACGTCTGGGACGTATGTTACCACCCGGCTCAGAAAGAGGAAAAGGGAAGCAACATACAACCAGATGTGAATTGTGTCAATAAAAATATTTATTATTTAAGGTTGTAAAACAAAGTTCAATTTTATAATCTGAGACCAAACTAAGGAAAGGGGCTGGCGGATGCTGCTCGAATCAAAGAACGTAATAAATCACAAAGAGAGTACTCCTAAGGCAACAAAATCCTTGCTGTCTGAAAACCTGGTGGGAGAACAGAAACACATCCGACTCAGCATCTCTCTGTCACAGTGTATCAAGCAATAATTTTACGTGAAGCCATAGCTGGGTGTCAGTTATTTGAACTGGTCTTAGCCCAAATCCTTCAGAGCACACCAATTATTAGACAACCACACAGAACCACACAGTTTTCAGGAGGCGTGCTGCAAGTCAGCCGCCCTGTTGAATAGCTGTGCTGGCCTTTAACCCTTATTGCGCCTGTAGGAAACACCTCCAACAATTTCATCCAATCAGGGACAGGGAACTACACAAAACATTAGCATGACAGGTGAAGCGCACAGAAAGGGGAGGGGAGAGGGAAGCACTGGTTGTTACACGGACATTCTTGTTAATTTTAGTTATTGACAGTTTTTCTACCATTTCCTCCATTGACAATTGACCTCTGGCTGGTGCTCCTGTGACTCTTCTTCCACTACCTCCTTCCCCAAGCTGCAGGTACTTTCTGCAGAAATAGGGCATGGCAGCCACCTCTGGTGGGGGCGGTTGAAACCGGGCGGCATGGGTGGATTATCCATCATCCTGCCGCTACTTTAGATTCAGCAGTGCGGTGCAGCCCGCAGGGGGACTTGACCTGAATAAGCTGTTGTTTGTGTTTTTGATGTAAAGGTCAGTCCATTTACTAATGATGCATTGTGGGGGTGTGACCGGGGCCATGCTCGGTGTCCGGGGATGGGGGGTGGGGTACAAGCAGTGGAGTTGGGGTTGTTGGGAGAAATGGAACGGAGCCCTGTCTCCATGCATCCAGGTTATCGGCAAACAAACGTAGAAGTGTTTGGTGCAGAGGAGAGCAGAGGTGCCAAAGAGCTCCCCCTTACATCTGCCCTCTCCAACATCTACCTCTGTGTCAACCAGTCACTACACCCAAACACACTTCCACCCCTCCGCCCCATGCCGCCATCATGATTTGTCGCTTCAAAATCAATCATAATGCACATTGTGCATGTTCGGGAGGGAAATTTTCCCACCATTTCTTAAGCTTTCTGTCTTGACTTTCTAAATTCCGTTTTTTTATCTTTATGTTGCATCCATCCATCAATCTATCGCCCGCTTATCCAGGGTCTTGTCGAGGGGGCAGTAGCCATAGTAGAGAGGCCGAGACTCCCCTCGCTCCAGCCACTAGGTCCAGCTCTTCCAGGGGAATCCCGACGTGTTCCTAGGCCAGCCAAGACAAATAGTCTCTCCAGTGTGCCCTGGGTCTTCCTTGGAGCCTCCTCCTGGTTGGACATGCCTGGAACACCTCACCTTCGATGCATCCTGACTAGATGTCTGAGCCACCTCATATGACTCCTCCCAATGCAGAGGAGAAGTCACTCTACTCCAAGTATTAGAGTATGGCCTAAATCCTTACCCTAGCTCTAAAGAAGGGTGGACACTGTGAAGAGAAAAGTCATTATGGCTGCTTGGATCTGTAAATTAAACACTACCCACAGCTCATGACCATAGTTGAGGATGGTAACGGAGATCAACCGGTAAATTGAAAGCTTTCCCTTTGGCTCAGCTCCATTATTCACCACGACAGACCGATGCAGAGCCTGCATCACTGCTGACACCACACAAATCTGCCTGTCAAGCTCTCATTCCCTCTTTCCCTCATTCGTGAACAAAACCCCAAGACCCTTGAACTCATACTCGACCCAGAGAGAGCACTCCACCTGTTTCTTGCTGAGAACTATGGTCTCAGATTAGGAGTTGCTGATCCTCATTTCGGCCACTTTGCATTTGACGATGATGAAGCCAACAGAATCACATCATCTACAAAAAGCAGAAACCCAAACGTGAGGCTACTAAACAGGATCTCCATGACTGCACTTAGATATCTGTCCATAGAGATCATGAACAGAATGACAAAGTGCAGCTCTGGCAGACTGGATGGCCCGTATTATGAGATTTGGTGCCCAAAACTCCTGGAGCACCCCCACAGGACTTCCCGCAGTACACAGTCGTATGCCTTCTCCAGGTCCACAATGTCACAGACTGTTAGGCTGGTTGGGCATAGTCCCATGCACCCTTGAGGACACTGCTGAGCGTATGGAGCTGGTCCACTGTTCCACAACCACAATGAAAACCACACTGCTCCTCCTAAATCCGAGATTCAACCACCTGGCGGACCCTCCTCTCCAGCACTGCCGACTAGACCTTTCCTGGGAGGCCGAGGAGTGTGATCCCCTGCAGCTGGAGTACAACCTCCAACCCCCTTTTTTAAAGAGGGATCACCACCCTGGTTTGCCAATTCTAAGGCACTGCCCCTGGTGTTCACGCAATGCTGTCGAGGCATGTCAGCTTGGACAGACCCTCAAAATCCAGAGATTTAAGGAACTCAGGCCAGATGTCATCCAGCCCTGGGGTCCTGCCACTGATGACTACCTCAGCCACTTCCGACCCAGAAATAGGGGAGCCACCTCAAAATCCCCCAACTCTGCTTACTCATTGGAAGGTGTGTCATCAGGATTGAGGAGGTCTTGGAAGTATTCCTTCCACCGACAAACAATTTCTCGAGTTGAGGTCAGCAGCTCACCATCCCCAATATACACAGTGTTGATAGTACACTGCTTCCCTTTCCTGAGCCATGGACCAGAATGTCCTCAAAGCCCTCTGTGAGTCATTCTGCATGGCCTCACTAAACTCCTTCCAAGCTCAGCTTTTGCCTGACCGGACTCACTCTTCTGTTTGACGGTATCCCTCACAACCAGAGTCCACCAACAGGTTCTAGGGTTACCACCTCAACATGTGCTGACCACCTTACAACCACTGCTCTGGTCTGCCACCTCAAAAAAAGGAGGCACGGAACATGGCCCACTCAGACTCAATGTCCCCCACCTCCCCTGTGACATACTTGAAACTAGACATTCTCAGCAGACCCTCATGATATGATTTGGTCCGCCAGGTCTGACTTGTATCCTCCCTCACCATCTGAGCCAGCTGTTTGTCATGGACAGTCCATAACAAGCACAGAGGTCCAATAATAGAACTCCGCTCAGGTTCAGATTTGGCGGGCCATCCCTCCCAATCATACCCTCCCAGGTGTCACTGTCACTGCCCTCATGAGCATTGAAGTCTCCCAGTAGAACAGGGGAGTCCCAAGTAGGAGCGCTCTCGAGCAACCCCTCGAGGGATCCCAAAAAGGGTGGTTAGTCTGAACTACTGTTGGGTGCATAGGCACAAACAACAGTCAGAACCTGTCCCTCTATCTAAAGGCGGAAGGAGGCTACCCTCTCGTCCATTCGGTTGAACCTCCACACACAGACGCCTATCAACATGCCCACACCTGCCTGGCACCTCTCACTGGAAGCACTCAAGAATAGAAACAAGTCCAACCCCTCTAAATGAGATTGGTTCAGTAGCCCAAGCTGTGCGTGGAGGTGAGTCAGACTATATCTAGCCAAAACCACTCTGCCTCACACACCAGCTCAGGTTGCTTCCCCACAAGGTGACATTCCATGTCCCGAGAGCCAGATTCTGCAGGTGAGGGTCGGACTGCCACGGTCCCCACGCTTCTGTCATTACCCTTTTCATGATGTTTCATGCCATTTTTCTTCAGGCGATGGGATTTTCCTTTGGTTTTTGTTTTTTGGTCATTTTTAAGAAAATGTCAATTTTCAATTTTACTCATGTTTTACTGATTCTGTTGTTTTTTTTTGTCAATCTTTGAACGTCATTGAAATTTCACACAGCCCCTTGAGGTCATTTATGACTTCCTTTTCCGTTACTTCTCTCTCTTTTTGTCTGTTTATTTTGCAGTGATTTATTTCATGGCTCTGAGGTCATTTCCTACCAGTTCCTGTTGGTTTTGAATGATCTATCACCATTTCGGGGCTGTTAACAGTCATTCAGTCCCAGAAGGCATTCGGAGATGTAGATAATGATAGGGGAATTTCTGAAGTGTGTTTGTGTTTGTGTTTGTGTGTATGTTTGCTGCTTTTTGTACAAGTTGTGGGACGCCGATGCAGTATGCATGAGTATAAATCTGTGTCGTGGAAGGTACATGCTCAGCATGTGGCACGTATGTGTTACCATGTCAACACCGTGTTTTCATGAATATTGTTATTGCTTCTGTTGTCAGTGTGTGTATGTGTGTGCTTGCGTGTGCGCACATGCGTGTGTATGTTTCTCTGTGTGTATGTGTGTGAAGCGGGGATCAAACAGTCTTTAGGGAGGCCAATAAACCCCCCAATAAAACCTGTTTGTGTGTGTGTGTGTGTGATTTAATCAAATACCAGTAGAAATCTTCAGTCATGCCCTTTGATCTACCAGTGTAAACTGTGAATTTTTGTCTTGTTTAGTAATTACTCGATAATTACAAGGGCATTTCCTTTCCAATGACAGGTAGTTTCCTTGCTATCGATTTTCTTCTGTTGAGGTAATTGCTTATGATCATTTTGCAGCAGATTAATTTTTTTCTTCTGACCTGGCCTTGATTCACAGTTGCAACTACTTCAGCGGCAGCAGACATATATCTCCTGAGACCGAGGTAACTCCAGAAAATCTTTTGTTTTCAGTTTCCTTTGCTTCTGCGAACAACTTTGTACGTAAATATACATTGTACTACTTATGCGGAAGTACTTCTATCGGCAGACAAAAATATGCAGGTCAAATAAAAACAACAAGAAAAAAAAACAATAAAACAGACAGCCTGTCAGAGGAAAGCCTGTCAATCAAACTACTGCATCAGGCTGTGCTCAAATAGCATCTCGTTTTCAAAATAAGGAGCGACTGCACAATGCGTGGCAAAAAGAATCAAGAAATAGATAAGATTAATATTAATATTAACTACGTTGGAGGAGATCCGGAGCTGGAAGGAGCTAAGAGGACCCCCCTCACCAGCCCATCCCCCGCCCTCCCAGGGTTCCCCACAGAACATCCTAACGCTTTTTAAGTGTCACCGCTAATCCGTGGGCTAGGACAGCAGTTTTAGGTTCCCGGCTTATGGGATTCAATTTGAAAAGCAAGGACTATTCACACGTTCGTTGGAAAACAAAAGGGTAAGTGGTGCAAAGCTGCTTCCTCTGCCTCTTCCTTGTCCATCCCTGCCGCTGCTGGGCAGGCTGGTGGGGATTAATCCACCATCAGCCTTATTTAAGGGTGAGTTTGCACTCTCAAGGACAGAAATCATAACCCAGTCGGCAAGGCATGCAAAAGGAATTTTTGCCCGGCAGAACACCGAACGGTACTGACCCTCTGCGGCGTGGAGGTTGGCTGGGCTCTCTTGGCGGAAAAGTTGACTCCGCACATGGCCTGAGTCAAAAAAAAAAAACATTGAGTTTACTGTTGTGTCAGTTTGAGGTAGGGAGTGTTTTCGGCAGCGGGGGTTGCTTTTCAGTGATGGGGGTGTTTATCTGTATCCTGCTAAACTGGTGCGTTCTGCATTTGAACTTTGGTGGTCATGAGAAGTAGAAGAATTTCCACCACTGATTTTATTTCTATTTTTTGTCAAAGCACTGGGGAATATGCTGAAAATATATAGCCTGACATGTTTTTGTAATATATCTGTGGGGAGCCCATGGAAATTAGCTTAGTTCAATAAAACCGGTAAATGTGATTTGTTTCCATCCGCTTCAAAAAGCCCAGGCTACAATCGATAGCCTTGCACTTGGTCATGTGATCACAAGGGAGACCCAGTGTGCGCACTGGCGACATGCTGTGCAGGGCTGAGGTGCTGTCCTCCGGAGGCGGCACACTTTACAGACAATGTTTGGCCACATTTGGATCTATGGAGAGGCATCAGTGTCAAAAGACGCATGACAAGTGTTGTTAGCAGAAATACATTGAAAGAAATTCAATTAATGACTTGACAACGTGACTAAAATTTCATTTATTTATTTTATTTTTCAGGAATATGAATTTATCATGAATAACAAAGGAATACGGTCAGTAGGGTAAAAAAGTCTTGATTTTCTTATTTTCCAGTTTTTCCTTTGGAATTAAAATATATATGTGTGTGTGTGTGTGTGTGTGTGTGTGTGTGTGTGTGTGTGTGTGTGTATGTGTATGCATGTATATATATGAATGAACATATGTTTGTATAAATCTACAATATTATCTCAAATTGTTCTATGCTGGTATTAAATTTCCAAACCCCTGGTTCTGAGATCATTAGTTCTAATAATTTAATTGATATCAAATCTTAAATAAACTATCAATAGAATATCTTGAATATCTTCAAAACATAATTTGAAGAAAACCATCCATCAGAGAGTAAGAAATTATCTTCAAACGTGAATTTTACTGTGAAAATTAAAACAAACTGCCAAAACTTCTAATTATTGTAAAAGTAACAGTATTCTGTTTGTCAATGCAGGATATCAAACTCCTCCATCCCTTGTTTGACGCCGTTGCAGATATTTTCAAATGCTCAATTCAAAAGCAAAAAGGGAAAGCAGACCCTTGATTTTCTCCTTATAAATACACTTCGGCTGCTTAAAAAAACAAAAAGCAAGAGAATATCAATGAGGAATTATCTAAGATGAACAAATCTGTGATTCCCGTGTCTGCGTGGTTATTGTCTGGATTCCTCCTAATCAGGAAGGTTATTTGGAAAGAATGGTAAATTGCTAAGATGTGTGAATGAGGGAATGTTAAGGACGGTCTTGAGGCGAGGTAGTTGTGGTGACCTCGGGAAACCTCGGTTGGTTCTCCTCGTCCTCCTAGTCCAAGGCCAGGATCCAGATCTCCTAGCCGATGATGGATGAGCCCTCAGAGGTTAGTTCGTAGCTACGTGTGCCTGCTTTTCCTCCAGAAGGACTCCCATTTATTTGTTATAATGAGCCCCCCTTATACGAAAAGTGAACAATACATGCATTGATAAGTACAGACTGCACTTACATAAGAGACGTCATACATACAAGGAAAGGAAAGTGGAATGGCACCCATCCTCAAGACCGGTGTCAGGAGGTACCTATCTCCAGGTCTATTGCAGGGTCTTGGGATGATTTAATGGCGGTGAGAGCATCAATGGGAGTGTGTCTCAGAGAGAAGAGGAAAAGTACAGAAAGGGGGGTATGTATCGAAGAGAAGTGGAAAAGCACAGGGAATCTCAGAAAAGAGAATGGTAGCAGAAAATTGTCTAACAGGGGATAATTACTGTAGTTATTTGTCTCTATATGTGGCCCTGCAATCAACAATTAGGACGGACCTTGTCCCTCGCCCAATGAAAGCTGGGAAAGGCTACAGCATCCATCGCGGCCATAAATGCAGGATAAGCAGTAGATAAAAGCAGTCAATAATGAATGACTAAGACAGTATCTTCAAGATGCCAGAACCTATTTGAACATTTTGGGAAGAGAAAAAAAGTGAAGAAACCCGAACATTCTTTCTGAGAAATTTTAGGACATTTTGCCTTTTTTTTTTTCCCCAAAACGCACCTACCAATAGAAATGAGCGGACAATCAGCATCAAAAAAAGGAAAATGAAAACAAGAAGCTCTTACAAAATCTAAAAAACATTATTTACATATACATATACATATGCATATACATATACATATACATATACATATACATATACATATACATATACATATACATATACATATACATATACATATACATATACATATACATATACATATACATATACATATACATACATGCACATATTTATATTTATATATGTGTGTGGTGGACACTGAGGGGCGTTGCCTCTCACCCCATGGGACTAGGGGCTGGAGGGCATGGTTTAAGCTGGAGGTATATATGCGCCCGGGAAGTGCACTGTCGTGGTTGTTGTATAGTGGTATGGTGGTGCTCATTATTAAAGATAATCCCATCCAAGACTCCAAGGCTCCATCATAGATTATTTGTCACCGAGCACCACGATATATATATTAGGGAGGCGTAGCGCAGGAGGTAGAGCGATAGTATTTGGAACCGAACATCCAGTTTCAATTCCCTGCTCCTCCCGGTGTGTTGAAGTGTTGTTGAGCAAGACACTGAGCCCCTGACTGCTCCTCTGGTGCTGCTACGCGGCAGCCAACTGCTCATGGTTCATCCATGATGGGTTAAATGCAGAGAACCAATTTTCCCATGAGGTATTAATAACAAAGTATACATTATTATATGTAATATAAAAATGTGCATTCAAAAGAGGAAGGAAATAAAACTCTTTTTTACTTGAAGAAAGTATTTTATCTGTCATGGGACTAATTAATAGCATATATTAATATTGAGGTCAAACAGCTGCTATTTCTGGTAAAACAAAAAGCTTTTGAGTTTCAGGCTGACAGAAAAAAAGGCTGCTGATTGACAGACGACAGAAAACCACTAAATTTTTCTTTAAAGGCTCTGGGGTCAGAGAGGATTGGATCTATAGGCATTCATCCGCCACACATCCCCTTTTTGTCTGTGGTGCTGAGTGTGTGTGTGTGCATGTGTGTGACAGTAGAGATAATTGGGACCTTTTCCCAGGTGATTACCATTCGCAGGGAGTCGGGATCAAAGCCCGGCGCCCCGCCAGCTGGCGGAGAAGTGGCGGCTGCCTTCAGTAATCTCTCCAGATAACCCCATCCCTCCGTAACCCTCCCCCCTCCTCCCCAGCCACGGGCCTCCAACTGTGCCTCCATCCCTCAACTCGCACCGGCCACTCCGATTGGTATCCGCTGATAAGATAAAGACGTGGTGATACGCCGCCCCCTACGTTTCTGTTGGACAGCTGCGATAAATACGGCATATTCTTTCCCTCCAGGAGGCTGCAGGTGGGGGCCTCTGGATGGGTGGGTGGTGTGTATGTGTATGTGTGTGTGTGTGTGGGGGGGGGGGATTCTATGCCAAATATGAGGCATCCTGCTAAATCTTTCTGTGACACTAAATGACGATATTGGTAAAAATACAAAGCTTTTGTTGCTTTCCGCCAACATTGTCAAAATCAGTATTACACAATTCTGGATTAAATTTCCAAAAGATATAGTTGTGGCCCGACAGCAATGGATCCGCAGAGTGATCCTGGCTCCTCTTAGATTTTGATTAGATTTTTTTATTTTTTTATGATTTTTACTTTGTTTGTGCAACATTCACATGGCTCCTTCCTTTTATTGGCATGATTGTTACTTATCAGTGTTAGCATGCAGGGAACAAGGTTGTAGTAGAGAGGGTGCTCCAGGTGAGCAACCCCCTCCAACAAAATATATCCCCTCTTTTACGAAAGAAATTAGTTTAATTGTTTTTTTTGTTTTTTCGTTTTTTTGACAATTTAAGATCTGTTTACCCGTCAAATAGTTCTGTCTAACAATGAAAACAACCTCCTGGTCAGAAGTTTAACTGATTTATTTATCTATAAGTCTTTGTTTCATGATGCAACAGCTCCTCCATTCTCCATGAAGAATCTCTCATCTTCCAGCCTGCGGAAGAGATTGTTTAACCCTTTAATCCTGGTGCCATCGGCAGAGATTGTGGAGAACATCCCAACACACTCATTCACCAACAACAGGATTATTACATCCTAGGAGCTAAATCTTAACCTTAGGTATCCCAAATATGTTTCAAGTATACATGGAAGTAATGAATGATTGACATTTACTTTCTAAATCTTTGTCTAAAAGATAATATCTGAAGGTCTTACACTTCCCCATCTACATCAATCAAAGACAAGGACACAGATTACACCTTTGAGTGAAATCTCCACAAAATGTAGTTTCTTTATTTACATAGAGAGGTGTGATCTAAACAATATAACACCAAGCAATACAACAATACAACACCAACACAACACATTTACACCAGACAAAGGATTTTAAATGGCGTAGCGCTGGAGGTTGTGCAGTAGTTCCTGGAACCGAACCTTCCTGGTTCGATTCCCGGCTCCTCCTGGTGTGTCGAAGTGTTGCTGAGCAAGACACTGAACCCCTGACTGCTCCTATGGTGCTGCTAGGCGGCAGCCAACTGGTCATGGTTCATCCATGATGGGTTAAATCCAGAGAACCAATTTCCCCACAGGGATTAATAAAGTATGTATTATTATTATTTGAACTATCAGGCAACCTTAATATAACTACATCAGGAAAAAAAGAAGTTTTGGAATTAGTCAGGTTTTTTTTCATTTCACTTAAAATGAATTATAGTGGTTTATTTATTTTCACTGCCCTCCGGTTCCTGGTATGTGACGCTGAGATTTTATTTTCATTTCGTTTTATCGCAGGGTTCAGTGCTCTGTCTCTGTGTGAACAATAAAAACAGCAAAGACAAGAGACAGGCATCTGCATCCCCCTGATCAGAGGTGGAAAAACCAAGCTTTAAACAATATCTGCTTTCTTTTCCTTTTTTTAAAACGCCTTAGGTGTCAATCTCCCCCTCAAACGGCACCAGAGAATTCAGTAGTCAGAGCCCCGATGGAGGCAGTTTGTTCTGCCCATTGGGGGACGGTTGGAAATAATGGTTACATATGAGTCTGCTGCCAAGGCCATTTACCTGTCATTTGGAAAAAAAATAAAGGAAAGGAGTCCTTCATTATCAGTTTATTACACATTAGGTTGCGCATTGGAAGCCGCTTCGATATAGAAATAATTCCAGTCATGTCACTCGGATCCTCTTGTACATCCAGCTCTGACTGTAAACACTGTCATCCAAGCCCCCCAACCCCCAGAGCCCACAGATCTCTGGCAGAGAAAGGGAACAGGACTGCGTTATCTACAGCCGCATTTGAAATTGCCCCCAACCTCCCGCCTCCCCACACTTTCCTCTCTTCCTTATGGGAGCGGGATTGCTGTTGGAGGAGTCGGGGGGGGGGGGGGGAAAACCCACCCAAGAAAACTACACTTGCCCGCGCCTTTTTTTCTTG
>CAAKHD010013718.1:68368-108282 GCA_901007705.1 Fistularia tabacaria | reverse complement strand
GGGAGAGAAAGGGAACAGGCCTGCTGTATCTACAGCCGTATTTTAAATTCCCCCCACCCCCCCCCCCCCCCCCCCTTTCCTCTCTTCCTTATGGGGGCGGGGTTGCTGTTGGGGGGGGTGGGGGGGGGGGGGGGGCAAACCCACCAGAGAACATACACTTGACCTGGCCTTCTGTTCATGCTGTTTCCACATCTTTCAGCATCAGTAAATCCCCCCCTCCCTCATTGCTGCCGAGGTGCATACTGAACAGCCTGCAGCCTCCCCAATGTGTGGCTCTGTCCGTGCGTGCGTGCCTGTGTGTGTGTGTGTGTGTGTGTGTGAGTGTGTGTGCGTGATGGGGAGGGTTTGCAATAAAGCACGGAATGCTGAGGAATGTAGTAATAGATGTGTGAGAAGAAGATCCAAGCAAAGCAGGCATGAGCAGTTTGTGAAACATGCTGGTTGCCCTTGATGCCAAGGAACCCCCCCCCCCCCCAATACACTGAAACACACACACAAACTCTGTTAAAGGCCGGAGCCCATTAACGTGCGCTTTTATTTTCTGTGTGGCACTTCCGCGGAATCACACCCTCTGAGCCAGCAGGAACCATTTCATACTTACACAGTTGTCATTGAGCTAGGGGCGGAGCTTAACCTGAAGCCTCAGGTTATCTGTCAATCACGGGGGCACAGGTAAAGACATCCAAACATTGACTTTTTAGGATTGTGGGAAGAAGACAGAGAAACCGGAGGGAACCCTGGCAGGCACGGGGACATCACACAGGCGCTTTTGTGAGGTGTCCCCCACACCTCCCCTCCATCACCACCACCCTTAAAATGCTTGTGTATGTATGTGGGTAACTCAATGCTAAGCCCCCATCAGCTAAGTCCTGACCAGGCAACCAATCACGGTCCCTCCTTCCAGCCGTGATTTAATAGTGAGTCTGAATCATTTGCAGGTGTTTTTCGCTGCTGCGAATGGGCCAGAGCCCCCGCCTCCCGCATCCACTTGACCCTGCCCAGCCACAACATCAGCGCTGACCTTTCCTCCCAGAAACCTTTCTGCGCCCGTCCCATCTGTGCCTTCTCTGTCACAGGCCAACCTCTTATTGAACGCTAACGCACTGAGCTTCTCGAATAGTCCAATTCAGGAGGGATTTGAAAAGCAGGCAGTCAGACCCCTTTGATGATCTGGTATCTTCTCCCTCTCCGGCGTTACATAACCGGACTGGTAAATCCTTTTTTTTGGTTTGTCATTGTTGACATGGCTGCCAGCTGAATCAACACCCAAGCTCAGTCTCGATTAGAGACAGAGTGGCAGATCATTTCCATGAGAGGCAGGGAGGTTTATTACCGTCCCCTAGCGGACCGATGTATTTGATCATTGAGGCGTTTGACATATGAAGCACCGTCCAATGATCCTATCAAAAGGTTGGGAGATGACAAACTTAGGTCAATTGAGGAAAAATGTATATTTGAATCCTCCTCCGGTTTATTATTGAAATGCTGGTTCCTCCAGCTTTGCAAGGAACCTTTTGGTCACGTGTTTTTTATTTGTTTTTTTTTTTACCATGCTGGTTTTTCTACCTGGGCCACAAGCCAGCATCTTGAGTCTCACCCCTACTCGGTCAACATAGATGCCCTGGCTGAAATTGATGCGTTCACTGCATTTGCGGCGTCTTGGGAAAAACAAAATCCCAACTCTTTCTCTTTGTCGAATCATGATTGGTCACGCCTTGCGTGAAAGCATGGCCCCAGTGGTCCAGAGTGAATCCATGCCTTCCGCCAGCAGAGCAGAGCGAACGGCTCTGAGCTGTGAAAGACTTGAAGTGCACACTAGAGATAAACGCTAGGTGAGCGACTGCAAGCCTTGAGTGCCTGGTTTGTAATTTCACTCCCTTCGGAATTCACGTTTTTCTCTTACAGATACTTTACAGCATCTTCTGAGTGCAGAGGTCCTTAGCATCCGTCTTAGGATGGTTACTCTCGGCTGTTTGCTTTGTTTTGTGTGTCTGAGGAGCTGTTGTTCTCCAACACCTTGAAGTTATCGATCGGAAATAGCAACCAACAACAAATTGAAACAGACCCAGCTCTGCTTGCTAGCGCTAGCGACGTCCCACTCACATAAAGGTTAAGCATGAACTCTTCTACCAGCATGAGTAGAAAACTTCTTCCCATCAGCACTTTTTTTTAAGAACAATTTACTGATCAGCAGGGGGGTAATCATCATCAAAAGCTGATGTGCTTTTAGGCTCCTTGTTGTCTTCTTCGCACAGTTCATAAACTTGCTGCCAGGATCAGCAAAAATTAACGGTGTGATAAACCAGTGCTCGGTTTTTACGGCCCATCAACCGGCAACAACAAACTAGAACTGAGTTAATAGCGAGCTAAAACGTTAAGTAGACTGGAGGGCAAACTGCAGCGGAAGGATTAGCTTTATTCATGGCTTGGTACAGAATTTGAGAGGTAAAAAAGATTGAGTTCCATATCCACATGCAGGTTCTGACGGTGCTGGTTAGTTCAAGGCTAACTAACTTTTTTTTATTACTATTTTTGACCCATTATTTTCTCTGCAAATACATTTGTCTGAAGTCTGAAAATGGTGGACAGTGTTTCCTGTGCTTACATCCTGGGGATGAGATGAATTGGCCCTTGGAGTCTGACTGTTAACCAGTCATATGCTATCACACCTTTCAGTAATGATAACTGATGAAATCATGATTTAGTTTAAGTTGTTTTTTTTTAAGCAGACAATAAGTAGGTGGGTATTATCTCAAAGTGGTGTGAAAGGGTGTGTTGGGTTAGCGTCCACTGATCAGTACACAGATCACCGTCATCTTTTTAAATTCTGCACTTTCATCTGGCGTACGTTCCCTCAACCGCCATCCTCTACCCCAATAAACCTGAAATCACAAATTGGCAACAGAGTCAAATATAAATCAGTTTTTAGACACTGTAGACACACCTCAAATTACGTTAGCAACTAGTCACAATGGTTAATCAAATTAATAGACTAATGATTGGACATCAGCAACACGGAAGATTTTATTAATAGATTTTTCTTTTTTTTTTTAAATCAATGAAAAAGTCAATAACGTATCTTGCACTTTTTAAAACATTATTCAAATTTTTTTTCTTCTTTTTTTAACAAAAAACACCCAACAGGCACTTTGGTGTACATCTGTTTTGGCGTTAGAATCGTTGGTAATTTTATCATTTTAATAATTTTCTTCTTCTATAAATACTAGAATTGGTGCCATAATCAGTTCAATAAAAATGCAAATGTAAGCATGTATCTTACACGTGGTACTTCTCTCATTTTATTTTTTTTGTCTTATTTGAAAGCCTGCTGCAGGTTCCCCTCTGATGGTGTGATTTATTTATTCATTTATTTAACTTTTTTTTTTAAATTCACTGTAGGGTTACCCAAGCTGAGAAAATAAATAGAAAAAAAATATTACCACAACCCTCGAGGCAGTTCAGACACCCCCTCCTGCTTGTTTTTTTAAACATAACTCTTAAATCCGCAGTTTGACTTAACTATTGAATTTTGCGTGTGTCTAAAATTTGAAAATCAAAACTTCTTGTTCATTTGTTTTTAACCATGACAGGTCAGCCATCAATCAGTCATAGGTTCACATTTCGAGACACCCAACCCAACCCCCCTAGGATGAAGCAGCAGCGATTGAATTCTTTTTCAAGTGATCCTGTGTTTATTTGGTTTCACAAAGAAAGTGAGGATAATGTATGAAGATACACGGCACCATCTATCATTGTTTACAAGATGTGTGTTGCTGCCATCCCCCACCCTCCAGCCCCAAAATGAAGAGCTGATAAATCGGTCCTGACCTGAATACTTTATCGCAGCCTCTCCAGCGGTTGATGTGTTTGATACGCGCCTGTGGCTGTTTCTTATTCCTCATCATCACGCTGGTCTCACAGGCAATCACTTATGAGGTATTAGTCTGTTTGGGCTGAACGAGGCCGCTTGCCGCCCAGGGACCGGCACACGCCAACTCTGTTAGAACACCCGATGACGGCTCGGAACAGCCGGCTATGACATGGGTGAAGAGGCGTGTGTGTCTGCAAGACTGAGGCATAACGTACAAACACAAAAATCAATGTTTTTGTCGATTGGAACAAACCAAGGATCAGCTGAGAGCAAACTCTGAGGCGAGGTTTTGGCTTGGAGGGTCCAAAGGTTCTCTATCTTCCGGCAACAGTTCAAATACACCAGGGTTCATTGAAGACTAAACTGTCCATAATGAATGAAAGGGTGAATGGTTGGATGACTCTAGCTATGACCCTGTGATTGACAGGTGAACTGTTCAGGTTAAGTCCACCTCTCATCTGATGTGAGGTGTGATTGGCTCTGCTCTGCCAGAACACTGTGAGCATTCTAATTTGTGCAGATGATGCATGAATGAATGAATGAATTGATTGATAATTTAATGCACCATGTCTTTAATTAAGAGATCACTGGAGCAGCACAAAATGCCTCCCATCGCACATTAAAACACAATGGTAATATCTTAAACCTACATTTCACTCATCCCTGCACACACACATACACACGAAAACACGAAGACACTTGTGCACACACACTTACATCATACGTACACACTTGCCCCGCGGCTGCAGCTGACAGGCTCATCGCCCGGTTGTTGTCATCATTGCGGTGGCTGACAGGCCGCTCCGCTGAGTGATGGCAACAAATCCTGCATCAGCAGCAACTACCCCCGCGGGCCGTCTGTCGCCGTACCGTGTCACTCCTCATTATCTGCCCGCAACCAACAGCTTGCCACTCTCCCTCCTCAGCCGCTCCTCACTTGCCTAGTGTCTCACTCCCCTGGTGTCCCAGGGGACAGTGGTAAGTAACTAGCGATAATTATTCCCCCCAGAATACAGTCACACTGCTGGGTTTTCAAAAATAAATAAATTGATCATTCTTACATATTTGCACTCTTGCAAATCCATTCAATGTGACATCCGACTATACCCTGCCAACCTGTGAAACCCTGAGAACATAACGATCAGCTTCATCTGACTAATGGATTTGCACCCCTCGAAGTCAATTTACCACTCTTAGAGTCTTTTCATCGTTTGCCCGCAAGCGATATTGGCTGTGGAGTCGACTCTCTAATCAAGACTCCTCAGGTCTAAATGATTTCCTCCACACTCGCTGACCCCAGGAAGACCGAAGGTGTAAACAGAACCTCCGTCCGTCCACCGCTTTTCGTAATCCACAGAAATTTCCATTTTATTGTTGAGTTCAAGTTGTAGAAACCACGTTGTCAAGGACGACGAGATTTGGGTGTGTGTTCTGTTGCTTAAATCCAGAGGAGTGCTGCAATCCTTCACCAGCATGTGATAGAAACATCAACTTCATGCACAGAATCACAAATTTTGTGTGAGTTTTGTATCACGTTTTTGACGCAAACAAAATTGGATCACCGAGACAGCTCTATGAGGATGAAGGCTTTCTATCAATCGCGTCCCAGATCAGGTTCTCTTGGTGTGGGTTCTCATGCCAGGGTTCTCTTTAGGTTCTCAATCTTCCTCTCACCATCCAAAATCAGTCAGTAGGTTTAATGATGACTCTAATGCAGCGTCAGGGGGACACAAGCCAGTGTCTTTCTGAGCCCCAATGATGAATGCAGAATTGCAGCAAGTTATCTTGAAGGAGGAGTTCATTGGGAATGTTTTGGAGGTGCATAGATTGCCAGATACACTGATGAATGTGACGCTAGAAATTAAAGGTGTGATGCTAAATGTTGTTAGTGGCTATGCCCCACAGGTGGAATGGGAGTTAGAGGAGAATGGAAAATTCTGGAGTGAGTTAGACAGAGTGATGCAGAATATTCCAAGAGGTGAAAGAGTGGTTATTGGTTCGGACTTCATTGGGCATGTTGGTGGAGGAAATAGAGGTGATGAAGAAGTGATGGGCATCAAGGATAGAAGCCCCTGGTGAGCGCTGTACTTTAGTGAAGAGGCAGGAACATTGGGTAACTCATAAGAGCGGCGGTAGGAGCACACCGGTAGACTGCATCTTGTATAGTTGATCTGAAGGAGATCATTGACGGCAAAGTATTGTTAGGTGATAGTGTTGCCAAACAGTATAAGATTGTGGTTTGTGGGATGAATATGGTAACAAGGAAGGTAAAGAAGACAAAGGCAGAGCAGAGGATGAAGTGGTGGAGGCTGAAAAAGGAGAAGTGTTGTATGGTTTTCAGGGAAGAGTTAAGAAAGGCTCTGGGTGGTCAGGGAGACCTTCCAGATGACTACACAACTGTATTTAATTTTATCAGGGAGACAGGTGGGAGAGCACTTGGTGTATTGTCTGGAAGGAAAGTAGATTAGAGGACTTGGTGATGGAATGAGGAAATGCGGGTGTATATACAGATAAAGGGGTTAGCAAAGAACACGTGGGACATTGAAGGGACTGAAGAGAGTAGATAGGAGTACAGGGAGATTCGTGCTAAGGTAAAGGTAGAGGAAGCAAAGGCCTTACAATGGCTCATGATGATTTGTGACATGATGCTAGGTTGGAAAGTTAGGGAGAGAATGATATACAGGTTGGAAAAACAGAAAGAAGGGAAGAAGAAGAAATTACTATTGTGGACCACAAAGTACCCGGAGTAGCAGATATTAGTAAAGGTGAGGTGAGGAGGGCGGGGATGAACAGTGGAGAGGCAGTTGGTCCTGATGAAATACCCGTGGATGTATGGAAGTATCTAGGAGATGCGGCAGTTGAGTATCTGGTTAGATTATGCAGCAGGATCTTATGGAGTGAGAGCATGTTTGAGGAATGGAGAAGAAGTGTGAAGATGCCCATTTTTAAGAATAAGGGAGATGTACAGAATTGTGGTAGGAACAAAGTGGGTGAGCCATAAATGTCGTGCTATGTGCAGGGGCTTGACCCAAATACAAGGACACTCTGAGGAGGTGAGAAGTTCGAGGGGTTTATTTACAAGGAATGGCATGCACTTGCAAGAAGTAGAACCTTGCGAGGAAGGGCAGAGGTGTGAGGGAGGGGCATGACATGTGCTCACAACCAGCTCCCTTTATCCCAAGCTGGAGGAGACCTAATGACTCCCACCTGCTGGATTTCACTCCTGCATGGCTGCTGATTGCCGATCAGCAGCCGGATCCCAACAATGAAATGGAATTATGGGAAAGAGTAGTTGAAACTAGATTGAGAGAAGTCAGTGTTTGTGAACAATGGTATGGTGTCATGCCTAGTCCCACAGATGCATTATTTGGCTTAAGAATGCTGGTAATGAAGTACAGAGCAGGTCAGAGGGAGCTGAGGTGTGCCTTTGTAGATCTAGAAAAAGTATATGACTGGGTGCCGAGAGAGGAACTATGGTACTGTTTTAGGAAGTCTGGAGTGAAAGAGAAGTTTGTGAAACTGGTGCAGGACATGCATACATGTAT
Organism: Fistularia tabacaria; assembly: GCA_901007705.1. NCBI lineage: Eukaryota > Metazoa > Chordata > Actinopteri > Syngnathiformes > Fistulariidae > Fistularia > Fistularia tabacaria. The sequence continues at coordinate 100,866 of CAAKHD010013718.1, read as the reverse complement.
ACATACATCACAGAGAAGTTCAAGGTCGAGGTGGGACTACATCAGGGGACAGCTCTGAGCCCCTTCGTGTTTGCAGAGGTGATGGACAGGCTGACAGATGAGGGTAGACAGGAATCTCCATGGACCATGAGGTTTGCAAATGACATTGTGATCTGTAGTGAGAGCAGGGAGAAGGTGGAGAAAAATCTTGAGAGATGGAGGTATGCTCTGGAAAGGAGAGGAATGAAGGTTAGTTGCAGCAAGAGTGTGAATGAGAGGAACCGAAGTGGAGCACTGAGGCTACAGCGAGTAGAGATAAAGAAAGTGTAGGATTTTAAGTACTTTGGGTCAACAGTTCAAAGCAATGGAGAGTGTGGAAAAGCGGAGAAGAAACAGGTTAAAGCAGATTGAAACTGCTTGAAAAAAGCGTCAGGGTAATGTGTTATAAAAGAATATCAGCCAGAATGAAAGGAAAGGTATACAAGACAGTGGTGAGACCAGCAATGTTGTATAGGTTAGTGACAGTGGCATTGAGGAAGAGACAGTAAGCCAAGCTGGAGGTAGCAGAAATGAAAATGTTGAGGTTCTCTTTGGGATTGACAAGGATGGATAGGATCAGGAATCAGTCTCTCAGAGGGACATCACATGTTAGATGTTTTGGATAAGTCAGAGACCAGAGGAAGACCAATGAGAAGATTTATGGATCTAGTGAAAGAGGACATTAAGTTAGTTCATGAGACAGAAGAGGAAACAGAAAATAGGGTTGGATGGAAGAGGTTAATTCCCTGTGGCAACCCTGTAGGGAAAAGCCGAAACGAAAAGAAGAAGAGGTCTAATGATGACTTTAAATTGTCTCTAGGTGGGTGGGTCATATGTCTTTGCTTGTGGCCCTGTGATTGACTGGTGACCCATTCAGATTAAGCTCTGCCTCTCTCCCCAGTGTCAGCTGGGATTAGCAGCAGAGTGGAATAACAAATGAATGAGTCTCTGAATCGTCAGCTATTTCTGTTCCTGTTTACAAAAAAAAAAAAATGGCTGAACGGCTAAACATCCAGAACCAAAATTTTATATTTAATAAAAGTTTTAATATCCCAGAGGGAACATACTGCCTTCCCAAGCTTACTGCTCTGAAGGTCCCCCCCCTCGATGCTGGCACTTTTGTCGCAGAAACAATGTAGAAACTCTTTCCTTTTTGTCTAAGTTTTTGTTAAATATGGCCGAACATCTTTCTGTAGACCTCTTGTCAAAGTTTAATCTTGGTGTAAAGGGGGGTCTTGGACCAGAGCGTGGACGAATGGAAGTCACTCAATCTGGAGGTTCAGTACTTAGAATATATTTCCCTTGATTGGTAGAGCAGCGGGTGTAAAGCGCTTACATTCTATTTCCAAATTAATTTTCCAAAGGGAACCACATACAAATCTGTTTCAGTAAAACCTCATGCAATCCTTACTTTTTATGCAGGACTGTCCGTTAGAACCCGTCTTGGCTGCGCGGAGAACCAGGTGCTAGCTCTGACTCCCAATATTACTGATCCTTCATCGTCGTTCCAAAGGTCTTTTGGCTCCGTCAGAAACAATCTCTTGATGCTATAACGATGAGAGGGACTTGATGGCACCGTAATAGATATTGTATTAAAATAATAATTTGCACCCAAAATGTCCATCTATCCAAGTCCCTCAAGCGTGTCCTGGGTCGTTCCTGGGGCCTCCTGCCAGTGAGACAAGCCCAGGACATGTCACCCAGGAGGCAGCAAAATTTCCATTAGCTAAAAACACATTCATTCAGTATTCACAGAAAAATGTCAATATACATTAAGTTACAAAAACTATCCGGGTTAAACTACAAGGTAGAAAGAATATTGTGTGATTCTTCCAAAAAAAAATTAATAAATATTTTACATATTAGCATATTTTAGCAATGAATTTTCTGTCAGTAGCTTTGTTTTTTCAAGCAGCTGTTTTGTATGTATGTCAGGAACTGCTGGTCAGCATCGGCCAAGAGTTATCATTATTAAGATACTGTAGTTGTTTGCATCATTTGGCATGTATTAGACACTCCTTGTTATCATTTCCTACGGAATGGGAATTACACTTTCTGTAGCTGCAGCATCTAATACTATAATTTGGGTGCCATTTGTTTCAGCCTTTTTAGCATTTAGTGGCACTTGCTAGTTGTGGTATTTATCGCAATTTCTTTCACAGTGTTTTGTTTTATTTACTCTGTTTTGTTGATAATCGAATTAATTTTTTGGGTGATGATCTTTACTGAAAAAAGTAATTATAATCACAATGATAATAATAGTTGTAGTATTAATAATAATGGTAATGATGAATATAAATCACTTTTCATCAAAGTGATGTGCAAGAGAGAATAGATAAGAGTAGATTATAATAAAGTAGAAAGCCATTCATTTGTTAATTCATCGTTTATTCCACTAATCATGTTGTCAGGGACACGGTGGGGATGGAGATTTCCAATCATTAGATATTTTTATCATGAGAAATATACATCCTTAGCGCCGATACAATAAACAACGACATGGGTGCTAGATCGGGAAGGCAAGATGGTTAAAAAAACATGTAAATAAATAAACTGCTAATGGTGTGATAGTGTTAATATGTGTAAGTAATAGACACACAGATATTGATTAAAAGATACATCTGTAATGTTGTCTGATCAATGAGACACGACTGCGAACACAGTGGCACAACTGCAATTAAAATAGCGAGGTGCATATCAGTCGCTATTAGCGCCATCATGTCCAGCGCTCCTCTGTAGCCTCAGTGGTGAGTGAGGAATAAATATAAAACATTTCTGTAAAAGGGCCAACATGCAAATCTGAGGTCGAGAGCTGTTGGTCACTGTTTCAGCTCAAAAAATTCCAGGAGGAATTGTTTGTTTCCTGGAGAATTTTTGGGTGGATTAAATGAAACTGCAGAAGTAGAGGAAGACAAGAGAAAAAAAAAGTAGATTGAGTTTCCCTTATTTATCTTGGCATCTGTGCTTGGTGTGTTTTTGATCAGGTTTGATAAATGATGAATAAATAATAAATCATTTGAAAAATTAGTGTTTCAAATCCCATCAGCTTGACTACACAACATTTCAAACCAGAGCTTTATTTTTATTCATTTTCTTCTCAAATGTGCGTGTCTTAGCTTGGAGTACACGAATCTGACGATCCCTAGAAAATCCAAACATGATTGTCAAATGTCTTTTGCCATACTAGTTACATACATCTTTCCTCCAGAAAGTCTCGGCAGCTGGAAGCCAATCCCTTTTGGGGAGCAAGAATAACAAATAGAGTTGGAGGAAATATTATGGTGATATGTCTCTGTATTGTTAAAAGCACAACCTGATAGTTTGCAGAAATAGCTCCACCTCCTGCTCAGACCAATGAACCACTTCTGCGTTTCTTTTTGTGCAGAAACAAGTTCATATTTTAACTTTGCCCGTTTCCTCCAGTTGAATAAAACACAAAGTTCAGGCTGAAAGGCTACTAGAACAATTTCCAGCACGTAACAGCGAATGTTAGCCCAGCAGCTCAATCCCCATCTTGCCTCTTGCTTTACTTTCTCTCTCCTTCCCTGATTTCTCTCCCCATCTTCCGTTTCCCCGTTCACTCCGCCACGCTCCCTCCTTGACTCTGTGTGGGAGACGAAAAACAATCCAGACGTCAAACCAGCAGGTCCATTACGCCTGAAGAATCACAGCTGAAAGAACGAGAAGTTCCTATCTGCAAAGAAACAGAACATTAGGGGTTCTGCTCCTGCAGGATTAATTAGCGTCCTTGGTGAAAAAAAAAGAATACAGACGTTGATGGAGCCGGCAAAGATGCATTTCTAAAGAAAAGGCAGAAAAGTTCACTTCGCTTTGTCTATTCAGCAGTACATTAAGTAGATTTTAAGGGATTTCTTTTTTCTTTTCTTTGCAACTCAAATCTGTTCGAACTCACAGCAGCCGCTGTCATTCACCCCGCTGGCCACCAAGCAAAGTTTTTTTTTCAGGACTCGAGAGAGTTATTTATTATTCACGTGTTGTAATTCCACTCTATGACTGCTTGTATAGTAGCATTGGCGCTGTCTCCGGACAATAGCCGCCTATGGGCGTACAAAGCGCTATTGAAATTTTCCGGACAAGTCTGACTCGTAAGCGGTGATTCAGAGGTGCAGAACCAGGCAGCACCCTTTCAACTGTTTCTCGTTTTTTTTGACAACGCAGATAAATTTTCATTTAACTTTGTCCCCCTTTCATTTTTTTTGCCTTGCTTTTTTCCCACGCCGTGATGCTGAGTTTTCCGGCAGAGGCTCATTACTCTGAAAGTATGAATAGAGATGAATTGCTGCCTCTCAAAAGAATATGAGAGGGGAAAGAGAGAAGTTCGCGGAGTCGGTGTGAGGTCAATATTTTGCCTCCACAGGAGGCGGAATAAAATTGTCAACATGAAGATGTTGAAAGGAGAGTGCCGCTGCTGCGTCGTAAAAAGGAAAAAGGTCTTGTACATTTCAACCACCAAGGTTTGAGTTCTTTTAGCTGAGGCAATGCCACCCCTTGAAAGGAGATTGAAGCGTCTCTCCATATCTTTCAGAACGTTCTCTGCTCTTTCTCTGCCACCTTTGATGTTTCCCTCTCTGAGGTCGGCGGGCACCTGTCCGATGACCCCAGGGGGAACGCGATAAAATGGAGAAATGGTCTGGGCTCACAGAGAGCAGGTTCTGATGAAGCTTGAAAGAAGAAACCTTTCAAATACACTTGTAAGGTTATAAATCTTATCATGCTCGTCAAGAACCTAGATCTGCCGGACTGAACGGATCTCGCTGCCTGCCGATCGTCCCTTGGCTATTGAAGACAAGTGCTAATAAACTGACGCTAGGTATAGAAAAATACAAGAAATCACTCCACAGCAGACAAATCATTTAAAAATTCCCAAGTGTCCAAAGTAAAATTCCAATCATCTGATTCCATTTTATTGGCAAGAGCACTGTGACTTCCGGGTAACTGTCTGGCTCCAAACCTACTGTGAAAAGCTGACGTCTGATCTGATCTGATGGAAAAATGTCAAACTAAAAGACCATGCTTTATTTGTAAGCAATGTAAATGTGACTGATGTGTCGTAAATAAATGAAACATCACCTATTTACATCACCCACAAGAACATCAAAGGGATCCATCCCATAATACACACATTGTTAATAAGGGAGTCAGAACAGCAAATCGGCAGACATTTGATTGGTTCTTGGGTATGTTTATTTTCAATAATGTCAACCAATGAGAGCCGAAGCCTCGTCCTTCGAGTCCCGTTTAGAGAATTTTCCAATTTGAATCCTGTTGCCATGGCGCCATTTTGCTTTCAGATGAGTTTCTTGTGGTTTTGATTAGACCTCAAAGTCGATATCTTCTCGAAGCTTGTCTTGCATCTTTTCGTCCACAAGGGCAACCCAAACGTGGCACACAGGGACGCTGGGCTGAAATAGCAGCGGCATTGTTAACATTAGCCTTTTGGTCTCTGGAACGCGGTCATGGCAGATTGTGGCCGCAGCCAGAGAACCAGTGATACTGCTGATCTGTACCTGCTAGTCATTCACCCAGTGCAAAAAATCTTGGCGAAGGAACCTACTTCCTGGTTAAAGCAGTACCAGCACCCAGAAACTGAAACTACACACTACCTTGGCTTGCTTACCCTTTCATTAACATGAAGTGTTTTTGATGATAGTCACTTTTGAGATGCTTTCTATTTTTTTTCAGCAGTTTCATGAGTTATAACAAAAATAGAGAAACCCAACCTTACAGCCGACCTCCCAACCCCCACAAAAAATTAGCTTTGGTTAAAATGCGTTTCACGTTACAGTGAAATACATTCATCCCTCTCTTATCCTCCCTCTCTCTCTCCCTCTGTCTCTCTCACATTCTCTCTATCTCTGCCCCTCCACCTCTTTCTCTCTCCAAATTGGGAATGAGTCTTCAGTCCATCCATCTGGGTTAGAATGGAGACCATGGTTAGCTTCTATTCCCTGCTTACACACATGTTGAGAAAAACGCAGCCCTGCTTGGCCGATCTAGCTGAATGAGGTTGCTGCTGGTTCGCAGACAGCAGTTCCCGGACTGTGTTGGAAGTCTGTTGCTTTTTGCTTGATACTAATAACAGGACCGTGACAAAGAAAAAGAAAATCAAGGTCCTGATAGTGTGGTCCTCATTTTGCTTGCCAGGGGTCAAGCACGAATTTGAAAAGGGAGGAATCGAATGAAAATCTTTTTACCACGCTGAGACATGAAACAGTTTATTTGTCAAGTAAATGCTTTTCTCTTTATTTGATCTAAATTGACTTTCAGCAGATAATCTGCAAACATTGTTCTGACAAAAGATGTGTGGCCCAATGACGATTGGGATAGGCTCCAGCATCCCTGCGACCCTGAGTGCAGGATAAGTGGTAATTAATGGGTGGATGGATGGATGGATGAAGGAAATTAGTTCTTTATACTTGTAATCTCATGGCTTTTTATTCCATTGGTTTGACTTAAGGGACCACAAATGAGCGGGTTTGGTCAGAGGAATCTTTACCCCTCCTGCTCACCCCAGAGGCTGTTCATGCAATCAACAAACATGGATTCATCGATTAGGCCTTGCCTTCTGAATCGCCCCTCGAACCGTCAAAGAAAACCATGAATGTTTAAATCAAAATCAATACATAACCTAATCATTTATTGTTCGATAGCATGGACTGACAGCCCCCCCCCCAGGCTCACCAACCAACTTCTATGATGATGTGGGCAGACGCTGCCTCCCTTGCCCCTCTCCACACGCGCAGAAATTAGAATCTGTCAATCGCTTGGATCTCAACGACATTCAGCCGAGCGTATATAGGGGTTGCAGTTCGAATGAAATGGTGGGAATCAACCCTCAATTACCCCACGGCCGCGTACGCACAGGGGAATGTGATTAAGGGTTTGATGTCATGCATTTATATCGGAGCCCAGCCCCCCCATATGAAAATATTGCATACTTCTGTCAAATCACCTGACAGGCCAGGGCTCTGTGAGCAGTTCAGGGGCAGGAAACACATCAGGATCTACGTTTCCCTTTAATGCTCAGACACAGTGAGAATACAACTACTGACTTCAAGAATAATCCTGTGTTCAATCAGTCGGACAGAGGAGCTGCCCGGTAAAAGACCCCTCCGGATTATAAATGTTCCTTTTGCCTGCAATAAAATTTGATAGGTAACAGTTTAAGATAAAGAAGAAGATGATGAAGTTGCAGTAAACTAACAAGAGGTCCACATGTAGCGTTCTTTGTTTTTGGATTGTTGGAGAAAACTGGAGGAAATCCAGGCAGACATGGAGAAAACATGCAAACTCCACACAGATGGGCCTCCCATCGAAATCTTCCTGCTGTGAGACTGAAGCGCTAACAACTGCGCCAACGTGCAGCCTTCTTTATATATATTATTATTCTTTAAGCGCAATGGGAATATTTAGCGAGCAGCACATGGGAAAGCCTCATGGAATGAAGGTTCCTGTTGGGATTTGGCTGCTGCTTGATGAGCAGCAGCCATGCAGGAGTCATTAGGCCTCGTCGAGCGGGAGATGAAGGGAGCCTGTTGCTGGTCCGTCAGAGCCAGACTGTTGCGTCGCACACCTTACCACACGTCTTGCCCCCGCCCCCATGTCTCGCCCCCTTCCTTGCTGGTTCCCAAGTCCTACGTCTCGTCTCTCCTCCCAAGTTCTATGTCTCTAACGCCTCACCTCCTCAGAGTGTCCTTGTGTTGGGGTCAACCCCCTGCACATATTATGATAGTTCCCGGTTGGATTCTGACCAGATTCTTTCGACGTGTTCTCCATTTTCCTCCCACCGTCCAAAAAAAGTCGGTAGATTCGTTGAAAACTCTTAAATTGCCAAAAAAACACTACACATCCAGGTTTATTGAAATGGTCTAGTTTTTATTCTTTTGAAATTGAAAAACTTAACTTTCGAAATCCTGAGTGCTTAACTATTTCCAAAATGTTATCTTTGGACCAAAAAAAGTGAAAATTTGTGGAGCTGAGTGCCCCTAATCAAGCCCGCCTTTTCTTTTTTTTTTCTTTGGAGAACTCCCATCGGCTCATCAATTTGAGGACGAGAACTTTTGAGTGGAACATAAAAGCGTGAGGGTGAGGTGTGTTTTCCGTTGCACATCAGAGCAGCGCTGGTTCTTATCAAATCATTAAAAAGAAAAAGAAAAAAAAAGGGCTGTCTTTATTGACAGTGTCAATCCTTTTATCTTTTCCAGTCCCATGTGGAACCCTACGTGTCAGCAATGCGCGGAACTCAAGAACCTCAGGCTCTCATTATTTCTCAAATAAAGCTAGCCATGACCCCCTGATACCCCACCCTCAGCCCTGCCCATTCCTTCCCAACCCATGACAGTAGCGTTTCTATTTACACAGAGCGGCCAGTTTGGCGTTTCCCGTCTTCGTCTTCTTGCTCTCCGTCTCTTATTAGTCCCCTGGAAACAAATTAAGCAGGGAGCCGCCTACGATGTTGATTTTTATTTATTTATTTATTCCAGCCTCTTCCCCCAACAGCTCGGGGTTTTAATGGAGTCTACAGGTACCGCGGGATTCTCGCCGTCCGCTTCTGCACCGCTGCGGGAAAAAAAATGAAAAATGCAAAAACCCAGAGTCATCAGCTAACAACTACTATCATATAAGCCTGTGTTGTTGTAAAGGGTCACTGTTGGGTCTCGGGAGTGATGGAGAGCAAAGCCAACGGCTCGCTGATTCAAGGCTATCGCCTGGTGGTGAGGACATACAAGGGCGGTAGAACTCTGACCCCCACCATCAAATGCCGAGTTCCCCTTCTCCCATTGCCCAAAGTATGTGAAAGTCCTGGGATTTTCTTGAATCGTCTTCATAAATCCAGTAATGGTGAGGCTTTGTTTGGAAAAAAGATCTGGATTAATACTACAAAGCTGCTAAGGACCTGCATCTTTCATCTCCACTCCCGTGGCACTTGTAATGAGGCTTCTTTCGTGTCTGGATTCATTGCAGAATCTGGCAGTTACGTCGAGCAGAGATGGCCGTCAACGTAATCCGGAAGCTTTTATGGCGGCCATTTTTTTGAAAACTAAATTTTTGCCAACTTCACAACCCAAAGAGGTCGCCAAGTCAAATCTGAAGCAGAATGATCCATACTTCATTTCACCAAATGAAAGATTAACAGGCCAGGGAGAAAAAAAAAAGAAAGAAAGAATATTTAACCATACTGTTCCAACTGGAATGCTTGCAGCAAAACCTACAACGGCTCAAATGAAATTGAGAATGTGTTCTCAAGACCCGAACATTTCTAATCAGCATTGTCGCTTCCCATTATTGCTAGTTTATTCTCCGTATTAGCAAGAATATAAATCTTAGCAAACCATTTAAAAACAATGGGGAAAAAACAATTGTCATCAGGCTGGAGAGACTACACTTTGGTTTCTTTGGTTTTTACCTTTATTGCGTCATTTCCATTTGCTAGCTCCAGCAGATGTGTAAAAAGTACCTGTGTACACAGGAATAATAGGTCAAATTTGGAAATATACAGGTATAGAACTCAACACGGAATATCCTTACATAAGGACTGAGGACTCAAGTCAATTAAAGTACAAAAACACACATTTAAACCAGAATTTCACCTCCAAACTCTCCAGACTAAAACATGTCATAGAAAACAAACTTTGGCTGTTGATCTTTAGCTCGGCATGTGATTTCATGTATCAGATTTTCAAGTGTCCTTGAATGTATTGAAAACAAATCGGGCTTGCAATTTCATTACCTTGCCGCAGGGTAAAGGAAATTCCTCCCCCCCTCAGGTCAGCTTTAATTTAAAACACATAATACGCCACTAATGGGCTGTGACACACCGCAGGCAGCAGCTTATTTGTTGGAAAAAAAGAAAAGGCGGTGTGCCCCAATGATGGAGTTTTCCTGACCTATGAATCCAACGATGCACGCAAAGGTGACACCTCGACAAAGTACGTGCAGAGCCCATGAGCCAGCTGTGGAAATGAAACCCAATGGTTCTTGTCTTCCTTGCCATTTTGCCGTGTGGTTACTTCCATCATTTGCATTTGACTTGGGGATCAGCCTTTTACCTTGGGAATAAAAAAAAAAAAATCAGCTTTTCGGCTTTTTCTGGCTCACCCCTGACAGCCAATTTGCATTCAAAAGGCGATCAAGAGATAGTTGGGGTTGGGGGGATTGAACGGCCTTGGTCTCTGATTGGAATCAATTGCTTGTACAAGTCAGGGGGAAATGAGTGAAATCTTGACCACCCGCGGACCGGGAAACCTCACGGACAGAATGATAACCAGCAATGGGAGGACGCGATGGATCAATGCATCAGAAGCTCAGCCCAGATAAATCATTCGGAATGAATTATATATTAGCACTATTAGCACCTTCTTCTTTTTTTTTATACTAGGCTGAACCACAGCACCTCTTCCATGGGGGGTTTGATACAGATATCACATTTCAATATATATGTAAATGCATTAAAAAGTGAACTGTTTCTCATTATTTCATCTTAAGTTTATTAAACAGAGTTACGAGCAGTAGGGCCAGCAGGAGTCACCCCCCACACTCCCCGGTATCAGCCGATGATCAGCTGAGCCGGAATCAGCCTTGAACTCCCCCCTCCTCTGTCCTTCAGAGAGATCCGTCAGCGGCTGTCATTCAGAAGTGGTTCATTCCTGCCCCTTCTTTGCCCCCCCACCCTTTGCTATGTAGGGTGTCAACCTGAATCAGTGTCACTTCTCCAGTTCTGATCTCATTGGCCGTCAGGAAAGCCGCAGGGCCGGGCAGCTAAATAAACACCACTCAGGACGTGATGGCGTTTCATCTTTGACTGCTTGAAATATCAATCACTTTTAAGGAGGTTTAGATCCTGCCGAAGGCTGAGGTTAATAGGAAGTTGTTTATAAGTTCTTAACTAACGAAGAAACGACGCCCTCAGAATGTCCAGATCCCTTAACATCTTTAGACGTTGATATTATGTTGGTTTAAATTTGGAGTTGATTTTAACCTGAATTGAAATTCCATCTAAATGTGAGCTCGACTTCGTTCTGACATGAGGATTTTTTTTCCTCTTACTTTTAACATAAATGTTAATGTTGCTAATCGGATATATTAACAAAAAGTGAAATAGTTCTTTGGACATTTTTCATATTTCTAATGCACAACTGGTCAGTTTCAATTTATAAATATCAACAGTGGGTGTGTTCTCTCCTGGTTTTCTGTCTTCCTCCAACATTGCAAAAACAGTCAGTCATTTCATTGAAGACTGAATTTCCATCGGTATGAATGAGAGGATGAATGATCAGATGTCTCTATATATGAGCCTGTGATTGACAGGACACCTTTTGATTGACAGTTGAACTGTCCAGCTTAAATTCAACGTCTTGGCCGATGGAACTCTTTTCACGAAACCTCCATGAGGTTTGTTTTCATCTCTGTGTCTATTTTTTCCTCTCTGGCACCTCAGTCGTCCCCTATCTTTACTCCCTCATCAAACATAGGACACCTAATCAACGGCAGCCGCTTTACTTAGCCGTTAGTGCGCCTCTAATTGGTGAGCCCCCATGACATTTGCCGCTAAGAGTCAAATTATATTAACAATCAAAGTCCGCTCGACCTCAGCGCACCAATGTGTGTGTTTGTGTGTGTGCACGTGTGTGTGAAGGACGTACAAACTTTAACCAATTTTATACTCAAAGAAATTTGTTGTTGCCGATAAAGCATTGCTGGTGCACTCTGGTAGTCATGCAAAATAAAACACACTCGGCCCACCTCCATCTCACCGTGGGCGGGACTATGCCCAGGACCAATCACTGGTGTGCTCCTAGCACACATCTTGTTTCGCGGGGAGAAGGTTTCACCAACTGTAAATCAGGTGACTTGTTTTAGCATAGTTAGCTGTGACGTATTACTTAGAAGATGTGTTAAAAGTTGTCTGAACATTTTCAACAAATAATTTGAAGTAAATTGGGCGGCGTGGCACAGGAGGTGGAGCCATCGCATTTGGAACCAGACCCTCCTGGTTCCAAATGCTTCCTGGTTCCAAATCCCCGATCCAGGATCCTGGTTCCAAATCCCAAATCCAGACCTTCCTGGTTCCAAATCTCCGCTCCTCCTAGTGTGTCGGAGTGTTGTTAAGCAAGACGCTGAACCCCTAACTGCTCCCCTGCCGCTGGTAGATGCTAGCCAACTGCTCATGGTTCATCCATGATGGGCTAAATGCAGCAAACAAATTTCCCCATAAGGGATTGATAAAGTGTACATTATTATTTAGTATAAACCTTGTAGTAGTATTTTTGTTTGTTCTGGGCTTTTTTTTTTAACCCATAGAAGGGGACTATTTCTTCTCCCTCTCATCAAATATCACTTCTCTCCTCCAAAAAAAGGAGCACAGTCAGACTGACGCACTTTAAGAAGCTGTCATTTAAAATTTGCGGAATTTCCCTTTGCCTCATATAGGTGCAAGGGCTGCCAGATGTATTCTAGGCCCGACTCGACATGAGATATAAAAAATACCTCCCATATCCAGGGGGTTAAAAAAATAAAATACAGCAGTCAGATTTGGAACGGAATTGGAAGCGAATGGAACAATGGCTCTGGGTTTCTGCGCCGATGGGAGGTTTTTACCCATGGCTTATTTCTGGTTCACGAGACTGACCCGAGCAGTGAGGTTTTTTTCTTTCTCTCTCTGTGTCCTTGATCCGTGGATATACAAACTCGCAATGTATGCCCAGCACCCTGTCGGCGGGGTTGAGCTTCGCTTAAGTCTGCGGCGTCAGTGCCAAGGTCAGAACAAATCCTACCACTTAGGTTTGGTCAGAATTTACTAGGGTTTGGAAAACTATCGAAAACTATTGACCTCTTGTGGTTGACTGTGACCTACCATGGAAGCATTAAATGTAAAAAGAATGAGTAACATCTGCCATTGAGATGAAGGGCTAAAGTTTGGTACATCTCAATTTTGTTGTTGTGAGCATGCTACATGATATCAAGGGACCACACCGAGCTGCCATGTCGCCAACGTCCCCCATAATGTTCTTGCCGTGTTGACATGCTAGATTTCATGTAATCCTCCCCTCTCCAAGGGCAATCTCACAAAAGGACCTTTCACAGAGAAGCTAATAGTCAGGGGGTCAGTAACACTGACCTGCCAAAACTTGGCTCCTTCAAGGGGTTTTGCTATTTCAATGGCAAACATGAATGTTTTTGTTGTCAGAGATGAAAAGCTGAATGGCAGCATTGCACCACTGGGTGGAGGTCAGGGCCGTGGTGTGACCACATTAATTGTTACTGCAGACAATATGGATGGCTGTTATACAACCTCAAGGTCTAATTAGCTGATGATAGACTCATACTTGATGTCAGCTGCCAAAAAACAGTTCAAATTAAATGATGGACGCATTCAGAAAATGTGAAGATGTTTTGAATGAGGACATAAAGCCAACCAGTGACGGTCACTGGAGATAGTATGGCTACTGAATTTACACCGCCCGTAGTCATCGAATCACCACCTGCGTGTGGATGAGTCGGAGTATTCTGATACGTTTTATTCCTTTTTTCAGATTATCAATGAGGACAAAGATAGTGACGAGCGGTTGTCCGGAGGTAATGCTAAGCAACACTCAGACGCTGAAGCCCTTGGAGCTCAGCTGGAGTAACTCGTGCCACTGACAGAGCTGAGCATGGGGGGGCTGTGACAGAAATGGAGGTCATAGATCTGTTTGTTTGGGGATTAGGACAGGATTAGGTCTCTAAATCCTTCCCCTCGTGCGCATAATTGAAAAATGTGTTTGCCCATCAAAGGGGGACGAAGAGGCTGCCATACTTGAGCTCCTCGCAACATTCCTTTTCTTTTTTCTCTCGGGCTGTTGGGCTTCGAGGAAAGGAGCCTCTAACAATGAGTTTCAGTCCAAACCCCCCCCAAGAAGTTGAATTGAATCCTCAGGATGGGATGATGGACCGCATCTTCAGAGTAGCAACTGGGTCCATACTTTCTGCTTCATGCCAGGGTTTAACCAAGGGCAAGGATTCATGGGAAATGAAACCAAAATAGCTCGAGTAATGTGTGAGATTTGGTGACTTTGGATTATATCGGAAATTTGTGTATTTAAAATCACTCAGGAATATGCAGACCTTGCTAGCGTCCTAAGTGAAAACCAGAGAGTCTTCTTTAATGCTTGTGATATGAATGATGCCTTCGGGTGCTTTCACAAAGATCAAGATCAAGAGGCTTTTATTGTCATCGTACAGTGTCCTATACCACAAAATTACTGCTGTCCGCAAAGCATTTGGCCAGCATGCGACTGCCGAGCAAGCAAACACGTCAGCCATTGAAGGCGCCATGTGGTGTAAAGGGGGAGAGGAAAAGGAGGGCAAGGGGGAAGGAAGGAGAGGGAAAAAAAAAGCCACTCCCAAACTAGGCTCCTGTAGGGGGTCTCAGTGTGGGATTGGGAAAAAACAGCACATAAGCAACATAATAGGACACTACAACAATGCTCAAGACTTGTACGTGTGTGTGTGTGTGTGTGTGTGTGTGTGTGTGTGTGTGTGTGTGTGTGTGTGTGTGTGTGTGTGTGTGGTGGGGATGGCCAGGTGTAACAGCACAGACACTCGAGGCTGTGAATGCTGCCCAACTGGCGCTTGCAGAGGCCTCCGTATGCTGCTCTGCAACGGGGGGAGATGTGGTGGGACCCAAGAAGGCGTTGAGTTGAGGGAGGTGTGTGTAACATCAGGTGGTGGAAATCACGGCACAGTTCAGCCACTTTAGATGTTTTATTTCTTAAAATCTATTTTCTCGATCAACTCCTGACTATCATTACTTTCTGATTAATTTCTATTTTTGTAAAATCTTCAAATGTATTATGATAATTTTACAACCAAGGTTACCACTTTTTAGCCGATGTCTTTGGAATCTTTTCAAAGTAGCTTATTGTTTTGCCGTTTTTTTTTTTGGTTCTTTATTTAAGCCAGAAGTTTTAGGGTTAGGGTTAGGGTGAGTGGAAGAACCTTCTCTTTGTTCTGTTTGGCTGTTTTACTAATTCTACGTACTTATTTAGTTGTAATAACAATTTGTGCATACTCAATATTTTAGAATATTTCTTGAAACCTTACAGGCAATTCCTGTAGAATAGCAATGTTGTTGTTTGTTTTATTTTTTTATTTGTTTGTAGACTGGGTTGCGCTTAAATATGTCACATTCTCTACCAAACACGTTTTTATTCCCTGTACATGTTTTCCGTCATGGTGTGCCCCTCAAAGCAGTAAAAGTATCTAAAAAAATCCAACCCCATTCAGATTTTTACATCCGTCTTCTCCTCTAGATGAAGCTGGTCCTGAATTGCGCGTCAAATAATGAAGCCAGCAAATATGTTATATTGTAAATCAGATCAGATGCTGTCACTGAGCCACTGCCACTGCCACCACACTCAGACAGGAGTGGCCATATTTTTTCAGGGATGCGAGAGGTAATGTGTTCAAGAGGCCGTCGTGAATCCAAACTCGGTGTTCAGAGTTTTTCCAAGAAGAGTTGTATTCATCCACAGTTTATCTCCTCTTCGTCAAGTCTAGAAGTTGTGTGTTTGTTCGTTAGTTTATCCGAACCCTTGAAAGATGGTGGTGGTTGATCGAGCCGCCGACTGAGTCATCCCGTTTCTACTATCTGTAATCTCGCCGGCCGACAGGAAGTCTCTCTGTTCGCCGCCGAGTAAGCACAAGGCAGGTTGGTAACAAAGAAAACAAGTTCTGGGTTGAGAAAACAGACTCCTGCGGATCAATGAAGGTCAGAAAAAGAAATCTCTTTGTGGGAATTTGTGTAAAACTGAATTAAAAATTATCCTTGATACGTTGGGGGAGTCTACGATGATAGGAAGGAGCCAAAATCGCCCCCTTGGCCATGGCAGGGGAGGTGTTGGTGAGACATTTGATCTATTCAGCCGGTTAATTGAGAATTGGGCCGTGAAGCGAGGTAGCGTTATTCGCTGGGTCACGATTAATTACTCGCGCGTGTTAGACTGGAGACCGGACATTTAATTGAAATGCTGATTTGAAAAAGGGCATTTATCACGGAATATTTTCCCCTTTCCAGAGTCTGGACGGCTTGTGATTAGATGGCTGCAAGTAATGACCCCACCCCCAACACCCCAACCTCAAACTCCTTAATTAAGATTCACCCTCTGAGGACAGGCTCACTGCACGTCAATGCAAAGTTTGATGAGGAGAAATAAAGAGAAACTTATAGAGTTTTATTTCTCATCTTTGACACAGGAAGAGGCTGGTTTGTATTCACTAAATCTGTTTATCTTTCGTTGTTCGATCTAAACTATCACAACGTCAATATAATGTATGTAATATGTTTCCAGCTGTTGGAAACTGTATTTATTTAAATACAAAACAGGAGGTGATTTTGTCCCCAGATTTTGCTGTAGTTTAATTCTGCTACATGTTTTGTGGTTTTTAAAGCACTGACCAATTAAATGATTGCTTTAAATATTTAATAAAAATATAATAAATCTGACAAAGCATCATTACACTTCTTCACTTCTTATTCTTCCTGCTGATTTAATTTTACGTTTGGCCAATTTCATTTGAATCAAAAGGAAACCTCATACTGATTTTTAGTTCTTTTTTTCAATGATATATCCATCTATCCATCCATCATCTGCCGCTTATCCTGCACTCAGGCTCGCGGCGGATGCTGGAGCCTATCCCAGCTGTCGTCAGGCGAGAGGCAGGCTATGCCCTGGACTGATCAACAGTCAATTGCAGGGCCACATATACAGACAAACAACACTCACTCACTCACTCGGGGCAATTTTCCCAATTTTAACCTTCTGCAATTAACCTGTCATTTTTCCAATTAACCTGCTGCATGTTTTTGGACTGTTGGAAGGTACCCACAGATAATTTGTGGGGTTTTCTCAAGATGTTCATTGCATGAATGGAGGATCATTTGGGAATTTGAAAAACTGATTTATGGGGCATTTAAAATTCTCATTATTTAGGTCTTGTGTCTTCAAGATGACAAAATAACGAGTCAAAATTTAAAGCCTTATTCCCAAGGAACAAAAGAAATTGTAAAATTTGCGTAGTTAGGTATTAAACTTGAAAAAATCAAGATGAAAAAAAAATGTATGATGAAAACACTTGTTATTCGAGACAATTTAAAAAATTTATTTAAAAAAATATTACATTCTAAATTAATATCTGAATCTAATATACATAAAGATAATCGACTGCTTAAACCTGGAGCCTTAAACATATGAGACATATTGGCTGTTCTTCTGTTGAAGTTGATTGAACCATGGAAAAGTAAATCAAGAAGAGACAAGTAGAAAATGTTCCATCTGGGTTATTTGAAGTGTTATGTGGTGTTTTACGGAATGCTTCTTCAGACTCCACACTGTTGCTGCTCGGGAAATATGGCTCCTCCGATGAAACGTCCCCATGGATGCAGCCTGAACCATAAAAGGCCATATACCCAGGCTAC
This sequence comes from Fistularia tabacaria, assembly GCA_901007705.1. NCBI lineage: Eukaryota > Metazoa > Chordata > Actinopteri > Syngnathiformes > Fistulariidae > Fistularia > Fistularia tabacaria. Next base: position 83,372 of record CAAKHD010013718.1, on the reverse strand, counting down.
CAGGGTTTTGTCAGTCACCCCACCACCACCACCACCACCACCACCACCACACACACAAACACAACACACACTTACCCGACACACACACACTTACACACTTACTTTCTCGTTGGACCCGATAACATGACAGCTCAGGTTTAGCACTGAGCAAATTCAGTGAAAACTAACACTCTGATGAAATTGCCGGAAAATATGCAAGGAATAACTTGAAAAATATACTTTTTTTTAAATATATTCATATAGCTGTGTCTTAATCCCCTTGAAAGGCTTTTGAAAGCACCAGACTGGAAGCAGGATAGCACTACACGCCAGCTGGGGACTGTAGAGAAAAGTGGAATTAAACGACAGCACCACCTGAGTATATACTAACTTCCTGTTATGGATCTAAATGTATGCAATTTCCAACCCCTTTTTAAAAAGAAATCCATCTTTTATATTCTTTTATTCTTTTTTTTTTTTTTAAATCATTCATCCATGATATAAATTGTATTAATATTTTTTTTGTTATTTGTTTATTAAGAAGAAACATTTATTCTAGCAATGATTCTTTCTTTCTTTCTTTCTTTCTTTCTTCTGAGTGTCATTATGTTCGAAAACCGATATTCCTGGATTGTGATCAGCTGCTCTGGAACCTCTCCAATCAAACGCCATCTTGTCACCAAACTGACATTGGGCACTTTTAATCATCACCATCTTTTATTCACTGATTCAGTGGAAAATACAGAAACAAAGAAACTAATTTTCCCAGAAAATGATGAGAAATCAATCATCCCTGAATGAGGACCATGTAACTCTGCGATTGTCGCAGCCTTCCCTCCCTGCCCCAGTGCCGGAAGGCCACACCCGGCACATCAGGGCCTTTTCAAGCCCTTGACAACGGACTGGTTGCACGGCACGGATGGCAGCAGCGGCAACAGGGCATCTGTAATTGGAACAGACAAGGTCAAGTGCAGCACTCCGGGTTTCTGAGGAGGGAAGTGCGTATGTTTCTCTGATGCTAACCATGACGCCGACACAATCTGACGTCTTGTTGTCGCGGCGCTGATGCTGCACCGCTGGTTGGGGTTCGGTGTCGGCAGCATAGGAATCCTCAGTAACCAGACGGCCATTAAACTAATAAATAAATAAATAAATAAATCTTGGAAGACTGCCTATAAATGGAAAATATAGTTAGCAGGAGTGGAGAATCAGATGATGGGAAATGCATTTACCTCTATGGCAAGAGACATCCTCATAGTAAAGACTTTCCAATCGTTTTTTGAGGCAATTTCTTCCCAGTTATCAAATGGTACATTGAAAATTAATTGCCAAATTCTTTTTTTTTAAATACTTATGAACCAGTTATTATTAATGTATTTTCAGGTAAAATTTGTTATTTTGTTGCAATGTTGTCACGATTGTATCAGATAACTTCTTCCAAAATTGTGAGGTAAAGAAGCTACTTAAATTCAGCGTATTTATAGCTAATTAAATTTATTTTGATTGACCTCAGAAAGCCGAGGCTGATGTGAAATTATTATGAGTAGCCGGTTCCTGTTTACCACCATCTGGTTTTCCGGGGTGAAGATAAGAGTTCACACCAGGTGCAGGAGCAGGCTAACACTTAGCCGTCGGGGCAATTAGCATTCCATGAGGAGTTCGCGTGACGCACAAACCTAATAAGGCTGCATTATTCATTGGGACTCTTAAACTTGCTGTAGGAAGACCCCGCCATTGTTCTGAGCCCGTGGGAAACCGCTCACCCGTCAATGGAAGAATTACACTTGAGTGGAACTTTTTATTTTTGCTTGCAACTCTTAAAAAACAAAGTGCTGCCTCGTCAAAAAAAAAAAAATTAAGAAAATCTTCTAACAAAAAAGTTAGTAGAAAGTTAAATGATGAGCAGCGGATCAGAGCAGCTGTCACATTGCCCAGAGGTTGAATCCCTCCCACAATATCAACCATTTTCTGCATGATTAATAGACTTGAAGTCTTGAAGCATCAATACAGGACACGTTTATATCACCTGAGAAAACATTCCAGGTGATGACATTAATAATATATAAAATTTAAATTTGTAATGAATGCACTGGATTCGTACATAAACCTTCACATGTTCCATGCAGCTTAAAGAGATTTATGTGGGTGGCATGTTATGTAAGTCTTTTTTCAGATGTATAGTACATCTGAAAAAAGCCACTTATCATCATGAGGACATACTAACGCACCGTTCTCATGCATCATTTAAAAGATTAAAACAGGTACAATTGAAGTACAGCAAAGTCTAATATTTCTCCCAACTCGATGCAAATAAAACCACATGCCATAGTGAATATCCGTTTCCGGGACCTCGGGCTGCTGCGTCCTCTCATTCGCCGGGGATCTCCTATCAGTTGTGTCTATGGGATCAGACAATCTGTTGAGAACATTTTTAAAGTACTACTATTCGAATGCAGATTAATCACAGGAATCTCAAACTGTATCGTATATACTGTATAGCTCATTTATTCAGATTTTCACGTTTTGTATCATTATTACGTGTGGTTCTTCTCTTCTTTTTCTTCATGTGAGACAGTTGCCCAAGTGCCTTCTATTGAGCAGCTTCCACTGATCAAATGACAAAAACATTTAAGGTTGACCGTCATCCACATCAGTCTCCGTAGACATGCTGCTTCCAGCGTTTTACTTCTTACCTGCACTCATGGTCCCAGTAGTTTTTATTTTCAAATTAGAATTTTAGCTCCTGTTAATCTTGCATTTGTTTGCCACCACCACTAACACTTTACCTTGTCAGCGATCATTTCTGCCTGTATTGATTTATTTCATTTTGAAAAATAAATGTGGGTTGTTAAGAACATATCTAGTATTCATCCCACCCCAGAGCTAAATTATTATCATTTCGTGAGGTATATTTAAACTACCATGTTTTATAACATTTTTTATGAGATCCTTTTACCCACCAACGAAGGTAGTCCAACACTCGTCATTGATTCTTCTGGTGCAGAATGAATCATTGCCTTGAAGGTTCTACTCTGCTTCCTGTAGAGAACGAAGGAGACCCACGACATAGAATGTAACATCCATCACAGCAAGTATTTAAGTTACTGATAATTCTTGCTGGAGCTGATTTTGTGTCCCATTTAGCCCTAAATCTTACTATGAACACTTTGAAGACATAGTTTTCCCTAAAAGTACTAGAGGGGGCATTTTTAAATGAAACTGTAAACATACAGGTTGCATTATTAAATACAGATTGGAATATATAAGACACAACGCTTCCAGAGGAAGTGTTCTTTTTACCATTTTTCTAATAATTCGTACAAATCTGGAAATTTCAGTCAACCAGCCTGCCACACATTTGGAGCTCTGTCTGTTTCTTGAGGTTGTGCCATTATATCATGAATAGAGACACTTTGCTGCGCTCATTTGTTTAGAAAAGGATCTGTTTTTCTCATTAAACAGCTGGATATGTCAGTGTGTTTATCTATTTGTTCTTAATTTATTTATTTATTTATTCATCAATTTTTTATATATTTATTTATTTATCTATTTCCACCAAGAGGTCTTAAAAGTAATTATGCCAGCAAGATAAACATAATTAGCTCAGTGTGAAACTCCTTGTTTCTCCTCCCGTGAATTTCCCGTGGCTAATTATCTCGACGTTCTGCTGGCACATTCCCAGTAAAGATCCCTGCACTTATTGTCCATTTATTTTGCTAAGTGATTCTTTATTTACTCTCCACTCCGAACGCTGAGCTAATATGTGCCTGGGAAAAAAAAAAAAATTAATAAAAAAAAAAAATTAAACTGAAAACAGAAAATCCATTTAGCTTCATTATTCATTCATGTTAACGCACTCTGGGAGTTTACCTCTGGTGTCAAACTCTTTAGCTCTTGGCGCAGTGACCCTGGATTAAATGTACTTGTTTTTTCTGTGTTCTTTTTTTAAAACCGACTTAAAATAATTAAATAAAGAAATTGACACAAGTGTGTAACTGGCTTCCAAATCCCTGTTAAAACACCTCCTCTGGTGACAGCCAGCAGAGTTCCCGCGCATCTGCACCTCCCGCGAGTCAAGTCGGAGCTATTTTTAAGGTGCTTTTAACATCCAGGTTTGTCACAGGGTGAGTCAGAGACAAAAGGAAAGTGATAAGACCAAAAAAAGAAAAAGAAGAAAACGGAAAAAAACAAAAAAAAATGTCGCACAACCAGTGGATGGCGGAGTGGCAGAGACGGAGGTCGACCTAGGCTGATGACATGCAACATGACTTTCACCATGGTTACCGATGTTGAAAAGACCTGGAGTTCATGCAACAGCGAAACAGCACTGTGCCGCCGGACGATGCTGAAAATAGATACAATCAATTAAAAGGTGCAAGTACGATTACTTATTCCAGTAAGGAATTTAACAACAACTGCTTTTTTTAAGAACTTGCAGGATATTTCACCCAAAGCCTTCATTCACTTCCATCAAGTTCCAATGACATGGTCGCTGATAAAAATAGCGTCCTGTTAGCCGTCTACCCCCTGACTTGATCAGGGGCTTTTTGTCCCCGCTGTTGTCAGAAAGTAGGCCTGTACCACTCTGAATGTGAAAGTGAAATTATAATCATTTTTTTAAAGTAAAACAAAATGTATTGGAAATTATTTTGAAAATACTTTTTCCTGTTTCGTCAAACGAGCAGTTGATGTCAGCTGTTAATAAATGCAAGCTGCAGTTTAGTCCAACTGCAAGGGGGGTAGTTCTGTCAAAGAAAAATCCAATACGCTTGGCTTTTCTGATTGATTATTGATGTTGAATTTCTGACTGTGATGTTTGATTTTGATCACATTTACACCCCAGGAGTGTAACGTGATGCAAGAGCGATGCATGACAATATCTTAAGTGGTTACATTTTGGGAATTTTTTTTGCTTTTTTTTTTTTGAAACTGTTCCCTCCCAGTGCTGCTGTTCCTGGTCCCAGATGGACAATGATGGAAACCACTTTATCTCACTACAAAGGCAATGCTACCGCTTGCAGCTATGATCATTCTGTGAACGTTAGCAAGGTGATAACGGCTACATTTGCATACTTGTATTTTTTCTCTCAGTCTTATCCCTATCCTGCTGGGTTACTTTAGGATTTTCTTTTTTTCTGTTATCTAAGTGACGAAAGCTATACAATTTCCTTGGGAAAGATAAAACAATATATCGTCTGAAAATAATAATAATACTTATTATTTTTAAAAAATAAGTTTTTCTGGTCAAATATATGTTTTTTCAAACATCTCACAGCCCTAAAAACATCTATCTACATCTATCTATCTATCTATCTATCTATCTATCTATCTATCTATCTATCTATCTATCTATCTATCTATCTATCTATCTATCTATCTATCTATCTATCTGTCTGTCTGTCTATCTATCTATCTGTCTGTCTGTCTATCTATCGATCTATCTAGCTATCTATCTATCTATTTATATATCAGATGACTATCACTATCAATATATATATACAAACACACACACACACACGCACACACACACACACACACACACACACACACACACACACATATATATCTCAGAAGATCCGAATGATGAAATGAAATAAGAAATGAAAAAATTAATATTAAGAAATTTGTCTATGCCTCCATATATTCACGGTTGAATATATTATGGTTAATCCATGGTGAGTTAAATGCAGTGGTCAAATTTCACTGATTATGTTGTATGTAGTAGTGAATTTGTCAATAAAGTACTTTCTTCTGCTCTTCTTCTTGTTAAGTAAACAAAACATTTTTAAGAGGATCATTTTTCGTGCTATAAATCCATAAACTCAGTAATTCCTATTTTGACAGGGGAGACTTATCTTAATTATATTCCTCAGCCCGTATCAGTCACATTCAGCAGAATCCACTCCAGTGTTCGAGCGTATTTGTTCCCCAGGCGACGGTGCCATGCAAACAGAAAGCAAGGATGAAGGAAAAATCCGCCCTTTGGGCAGAAACTCACTCCCGGGCTGATAGTTTTTCCCCAAAAAGCCTGAAAAAATAAATAATAAAATGAAGTAATACTAATCAATCTTATCAAGGCCGCAAAGATCTCTGCTCTAATTGTCGGAAGTAAAATTCTGTTGAAGAGATCCTTCATAAAAGAATTAGAAAATATAATGATGGCTGTAATAAAATGTGGGGAAAATAAAGAATACAGTTGAAATCTAAAGCAATGTAAATCCCCTGATTTAGAAATAAACTTCACATAACTTGGACGAAATCCGGGGGAGTCAAGGGGTGGAGAGGTAATCTATTCTGGCATTTTAACAATATTCAATTGCTTTTTTCAAGACGGAGCTTTTCAGGTCCTTGATTTTAAAAATTCTTATTTATCTATTTTCATTATAGAGGTGCTGTGTTATTTCAGATACGTATTTGATATATTTCCATTCATGTTAAAACCTTTTCTGCAGCTTTCAGGAACACTATTTAAATGTCATTTCCCAAATGCTTTTTCATATTCCTTTGCAGGTTCTGTGTCATGTGACATTTGGTGTGATCTGAATTAGAGGTCTCAAAATGAAAGGCTGTGCTCAGGAAAAAAAGGATGGTCTTGAAACAGAAGTGAAATAACTAATGTTTATCTTTTTTTAATCTTCGTTTTTTTTTAGCTCATAACTACTTTGTTTTTGGTACTTTTCGCCATCTATTATCATCTCGATGTTCTCCCCCTTTATTACACGCTCTCATCTATATTATCATCATTGTCAGAGCCAGGGCCTAAGAGTAAGAAAAAAAGTGGGGGCAGAGGTGGCAATATGTGTGTGTGGGGGGAGGGGTGCAGCTATAGTTCAGTTCATGTCGACATCTCTCAATAATCTCCGACTGACTGAAAACTGATGAAGAAAAGTCGTCCGCGACCATGCTGCTCCTTTGGTGCCACGCGTCACTGACACCGCCGGCGTGATGAACGAGCCTCCCACTCCCGCGGGACCCACGCATCCGTCCCATGGATGGGGGGAGCTGCTCAGCTGAGGCTAAACCTGTTGGTCAGGTTGTTAAATTTAAACAATACTCCTGTCCGTCTGAGCGTGTATGTGTGTTTTTCCTGCCTACGTGCAGGCTCGCACCATTTATCAATGTCGCATCAACATTGTAACAGACGCCTGTGCAGTCATCACAGCATCTGCAAATTCATTTTAAAAACAACCAATCAGTTCCCCCCTGAAAGAGGCAATCAAACGTGAGGATGTCCTAGGGGGCCAGGTTTAATACGCGGGACCAGTAGCATGAAGAACAAGGATGAATCTCGAAATACGTGCAGTTTCATTGGTTAAACAAACAGAAAAATCTGAGCAGAAGTATTATCTGCACTTCTCTCATTTGATAACAGATCAATCAAGAAGTAGCGTGAGAGGGTGGGGCCGCCTTCTTTTTCCGTCAATAGCTGCTCGGTGTCATCAGACCGTATTTAATTTTTCCGTATTTTAAATAGGTGGAGCAAGAACACTCAGATCTGGCTCTCAATCAATAGAATAGCAGTAAAATATTCAAATCAGTTTTTTTTCAAATACCTTTGAAATAACTTCAGACACTTTCTTACCGGTTTTATGTCTTTTTTTTTAAGTTTTGCTGTATGAATACACCAGTTTTTCCAGAGCTGGCGGATTGCTTGAAACGAACTCTCTCCAGAACGGGCTTTTCAAAGTGAAGCACCCTGAGGCTCTGGCTTGCTGTCCTCTCAAAAAAAGGAAGAAAAAGGAAAAAGCAAGTCTGCGTCTGTTTTAATCGGCATCGTCTCCTCCTCCTCCCAACACGCCTCTGCATCTCTTTTCCTCCCCCTCCTCCTTCCTAGGTTGTTCTTATAAAGACGAGCCTTCAAAAGGCTCTTGTCGGGGGGTTTTAATTGCTTTGCTCACCCCGGGTTTGAGCCGGCGGCTCGGGGTCGATGGCTGCAGGTCGATAGTGTTTTGTGTCGCTGTGAGAAGCGGCCGAGGGAGGGGACAAAACATTGGTATTTTTGTGGAGAGGGCCGTTATCGGATAAAGGATTTTAAACGACAGTGATTGTCGATATCGAACTCCCGAGAATTCTAATTTGGGCCGTTTTTTTCCAGCTTCGTCACAGGGTGGATGATTGGTGGGGGGGGACAGCAACCACGCAATGCGTGCCCCCCTCTCAGCAGTGCCACGGAAGATCGAACTTTCCCGCCTTCTTGGCTTTATTGCTCGCAGGAATGGCCGTCAAGAATCAAAGTTTGGCCGATAGTTGCGAATCATGTAGAGTTCAGGTGCAGTTGGGATATTTCAACTCCATTTGAGTCTACCTTTGAGGTCATTTTGATTTTCCTGAAAAAGATCCAGGAGGTGGAGGATGCGATTTGACGATCAGCTTTCACACAAAGATTACTGGGGAGCAACTGGGTTCGCTCCAGGTTCTCTGTCATCCTCCCCAAGTCCGAAAACAGTCAGCAGGTTCATTGAAGACTGTGAGGGTTTCAATGACAGAGTGAATAGCTGGATGTCCTTCGATGTGACCCTGTGATTGATTGACAGATGGTCTGTCCAGATTGTACCCCACCTCTCGCTCCGCTGCGAGTTAGGCTTGGTTCCACCCCCTCTTGACTTGACCTGTTATTGAATTAACAAATGAATTAATGAATGAACATCCCAATATGTATTGCCTTATGGTGGCTAGCCTATTTCTGCTAGCATTTGAGAACGCTAGAACTCTACAGCTCGACATCTTTAATGGTCCTGTTCTTAAACATTAATGAAGCCAGCGAGTTCACCTTTATGAAGCTGCAGCGTATTAATATTTCAATGCCCCGAGAGTAGCATATTGAGCGTTAGCATAACGAGGGCAAGCCGCATCACGAGCAAATGAGGCATCAGCTTCAGTTCCTCTCAGCTAGTATTTCAGAGTATTTGTTACAACGAAGAACAAGAACATCACGCAGGCCTATACTGTTTCAAGCAATCGCAAAAACTCATAGTCCTTTTATTTTGGTAATTCTACCTTATTGGAGTGGAAATTCAAACATAAAAAAATCTGACAGCTTTACAGCGGATTCCAATAAAAACTTTAAAATAACATCCCTTCTAACTTTTCATAATGATGTCAGTTATTTTACTTCGGAGCGAGGAACATAAATTGGTGGTGGGAAAGTATCGTATGGTCGACATTAAACGGAGTAGGACGACATTCCATTTCTGACTTCTTAAACTTCTTTTTCACTGAACTTGTCATCCTGGAACAAAGAGATTTAATGCAGCTTTTAAAGGCAGCAGCCACTGAACACTAGTATATTCAATTTGCCGTAATCGCAGGCAGTGTGAGTAATGGAAGGCGTAGATGAATGGCGTTGAAGCCAAGCCTGCTTGCCTACGATTCTTGGCGGCGGCAGGGGCAAGCAAAGTGAGAAGTTCCAGCCCCCGACTCTGCCTCCATGCTCCCATCCAACACCAGGAGCAACTGCCTGCTTCCCATCCTTCCCTCCCCACCTGCTGATCTAGTACCTGTGAGTCCTTCTGCTAGTGAGTCATCAGCGAACGCCACTCAGTCGCACTGAGCTGTAACCCCCTCCCGACAGAACATCATCGTTACTGAATGTATAAAAGCAGGTTTTTTTTTTGTTTGTTTTTTTTGGCCAAAGCCGCCGCAGCCAATATCATTAGCATTTCTTTTCAGCTGAGAGTTTGGCTGTCAGGGATTTCCAAAGCTACTTTACAGAATTCGGTTCAATACGGCGGTGGACAGATTTTGAAAAAAAAATGGAGGACACATCAAAGACATTTTAATTATGTATCATGGCTGCCAATTCTGGAACCCCTACCCGATTTATCATCATGTGGATTTCCCGTTTTTTTGAAGTATGTTTTAGAAATGCCTTAATATTCGTGTATCTGTCTCTTTTCCACCACTCTTTTGTGCTGTGAGGGCATCGTTTTAACGACTAGCGTTTCAATTAGTCTCGTTCACTTCACTCGCTTAACTGTAGTCAAAGTTTTATCATGTTGTTTCCTTTGTCAGCGAGAAAATAGACATATATTTGTTCATTTATTTTACCCTCTTTATGTTTGAACTGCAGTTACTTCGGTAGGCATTTTTAATTAACTTTTGTCAATAAAGCAGAATTTTGTATTCAACTTTTGACAGCCCGTGTTGATTGAACCCCAGAGCAATGAGCCAGGGATCACCAGACCCAGGAAACATTGTTCCGTAGGTAACAGCAGAACCAGGAGGTGACGCATCCCCAATATGCTGCACATCTGGTAAAGTGGAACCTAGACAGAGGGGGAACCCTGTTCCTCCTCAGATCCAAGACTGGTTCAATGCAACACCTTGATAAGAATGTCTCTGCATAGTGTGCGCGTCAAAGTTTGGAGAAGAAGAAAATTGTAATAATGAAGTGATAACCTGCCATAACCAAGTTACCTACCTTCATCCAACCGTCACTTCGGGATTTGACTGCCTGGCTGCTTTCACACTGCATTAACTTTTGCGGGTTCTGGGGCGTTTTCGGGAACAAGGTCACTTTTTTGTGCATTTGGGCAGCAGAGGAACCAGAACCAATGGCTCTAAGTTCCTTAACCAATTTAGCCTCCACTCTGAAGCAGGGTCTTTACAGTTCAATAGGAATTTATGTAATGTAGGTGCTTGGTGAATGGTAGGACTCCTTTAATAGATACTTCTTGCAGTGCGCCTTGTATAAAAACTATTAAAGTCACTGGTCAGCTGTTCTCTTGCGACCAGCAAGAAATGGACCGACGAACACGCCTTTGCTATTCTGGCCTGCTACACTACAGAGATCACACGGGCTCCCATCCAAACTTAAACATTGTAAGTCTGGAGTTCACACCCCAAAGAAATCCAGGGAGGAACTGAAATCGCTTAAACCCATCTGATAATTCATGGTTGCTGAACAGGAATGCGGTGGCAACATTGCTCTCAATGTTGCCCGTGTCGTCTTCTTCTAGCTCATGGTGGTTTGTTGAGTGCAGCACTTAAGGTACACATCCGACCGGTCCCTTACTGCCTGTGTAATTGCAATACTCAAAGATTCCCCTGGAGGAGGGTTGTTCCTTGAGTGAAATCCGAGCTCGACAGTTCTTAGACATGTGGTCTTAGAACTTTTGTTTCCAAAACCAGCTCATACCGCTACTACATCAGCACCAGCTGCTGTGCCGAAGGTACAATTACACATTTCCGAGTAGAAGTGTTTTTATTACCACAGTCTGACTTCCAATTACTCTGTGGTAACTAGTTACCATTCTAAAGTCTCCTCTGCCGATTTGCTTCCCTGTCCTGTAGTTGATTTGACAGACCTCGCTCTGCCCAGTGTGGGGCGCCGTGGAAATGACTCCGAGGTCTCTGGACTGGATGAATGCGACGCGAATGGTGTCCACTCACTGTGTATTCATTTCTTACTTTCTGTTGGTTGTGATGTTAGAGCAGCAGTTCCTTAGGCCTCAGACCAAATGCTGGTTTCAGGGGGCCCTTCCAGCACTGCTGTAACGGTCCGGCCCTAACGGAGAAGTCAAAAGGTCAAGAAAGCTGGAATTCAGGTTTCCTTTTATCATGTTAGGATGTCCTCCAGAACTGAAAGAATCGTTCACTAAGCATCCGGTTGGAAACGCCAAATTATCACATTTTCCAGGGATAGATTTAAATTGATTATTGTCAGCAGTCTAAATGGCGACTGATTAATAGCAATTGAAATGTTCTCATTATGGGCCCATTTAAGGCAATTTCTATTCTATTCTATTCTATTCTTTTCCATTTATACTCATTATTCTGCAGAAAGAAGATCAATTCAAAGAGATCTAAACTATTCAAGTGGATTCTGCTATTTTCCATCTCTCCTGTTTACCCACATGGGTTTAAACTAGAATACGGAGATTAGTTTTGATAGTATCAGTCATAAAAAATAAAAATAAAAAATGCTTCCTCCAAAATCCTTTTATGTGCAAGACGCATCCGTGTGAGCGGCCCGATGGAGCACACGCCTTCCACGGATCGCGGGCGGATGAAGAGTGAACGCTTGCAGCTAAATGATTTTGTAAATTAAATTAATCTTTTCATTCTCCCTGTAATCTGTCAGACATGGCTAATTCACACACACACACACACACACACACACACACACACACCCTCCAGTAAATAGTTTTCAAATAAAATAACTAAAGTATATAGATATAAAAATACGTTTATGAATAATTCATAAAACATTCGTTACAGAAGTTTAATTTGTTGACTTCCTACACAAGGCTGACCTGATTATAAACCAGATTAAACTTCCTCCATACCTTAATGCACCCGTGGCTCAGCCAATGTTCCCAACAAGTCCGGTAAAATTTGAAAAAGACAAAGAATAAAAAACCTCTTTAGCTTAAGTCCATTTTCTGCTGCAGTAACTCTGCCTGCTATAGCTTAGTAATTACAATAGCTAGTTGCTGACACTTTAACAAATTCTCTGACATGTGTCACATGTCAGAGTCATGTGACATCTGGGATTTCAGCTGTAAAGGTTAATTTGTATTGCAACTAGCCATTATGATCAGAGAGGCCAACTTTATAGACCAGTGTCTCCCAACCACTGTGCCGCGGCAGATTAGTGTGCCGCGAGAGATCATTAGGTGTGCCGTGGAAAACTGCCAACTTTCACTTGATTGGTCTAAAAATTATTCATTCAACGCAAATAATGTGTCTTCATACGTCTATCTACGTGGGCAGCATGCAGTGAAAGGCAGAACAATTAAATGCTCTGTCACTGGATGCCGATAGGTAGTGAACATTCTGACCCAGATGAAGGCCCAAGTATGAGTATTGGTTAGAAGAAAGTAAAAAAGGTGAGCTCGAGACAGTGCAATGAAAGTGATATTGCGTTTGGATTCACTTTTACTGGGGAACCAACCAAGCTGACTCTGTTATGCCTTGTGTGCGGGTAAAAAGTGTCCAGCAGTGCCCTGGATCCAAGCAAACTTAAACAATATCTCCAAACTAAGCACCCTTCACTCCAAGATAAGAACGTGGATTATTTTGTTCATCTGCGTAAACAGACTGAGAAACAGGCAGCGTTGTTGAAGAAAACCACCAAGACGAGTGAGAGCGCTTACAGCTAGCTACAAAGTTGCTGAACTCATCACTAAATCCAAACAGCCCATCAGCTTTGTTTTCAACCAAACAGGGCAAGATTTCACACTGAGTGAGTAAATTGAGACAACAGTTTCATTCCATTTCATTAAAAACGTTTTTAGCAAATTTCTTTGGTGCTGTGCTATGTGATTTTTCGAACGTAAAATGTGTGCCGTGGTGCAAAAAAGGTTGGGAAACAGTGTTATAGACCATTTTAATTTTTTTTTTCGATGGGCAACCCCATATTAGGGATATTGATCCATGTAATTTTATTATTCAGCTGGCGAACACAGAGCCCTGAGAACATTGCCGTGGAACTTAGAGGCCCCTGTTGTAACACACTGAAAATAGGTCCTAGGCCAAGTGATGTTCGGATGGATAGTGACAAATACGAATATTTATTTTTGGTCTTTTGTTCAGGGGTATGCATCAGACTGCCATAGGTATTTCTATTGGGGTAGACAAAAGATCATTTCCTGATGGAGAATGATGGCGCTCTAAGGATGTAACACAGCGGAAGGCTAACGAAGAAAGGGGTAGGGGCGCATCCGTCAAGACTGATCTCACATGCACCACAACATAGATTGGGGGGGCAAAACCATTGTCACATTATCTAATCTAATGCCTCATATAATGAGGCGGGTGGGTTGTCTTTGGTCATCGCCCAATGAACAAATGACTGCCTGAGCATTGGAGAACTCAGAGAGACGGGCTTATTTCCAATTCATTTATATTCCTATTTATTTATTTATCTTTATCTCTCAGTGTGATTGCATTAATTAGCAACACGCTCTCCATCGTTAATTAATCCGGAAGAGATGTTGGCCGTCAAGAGGATATACAGCCGAGAAAGCAAAACAAAAAAAAAAAACAAACAAACATAATAACTCTGTAATGACACGGTGTCATGAAACCAATTGCTCCAAACAAAGAGCTGTGTTTGGCAGTTTCAAGGTTAGTTGTTCTCTCGTTTGTGCAAAACTTTTTCTTTCATTTTTCATTTTTTTCCACGTTCTAATTGACTGCTGACCTGCACCCCCACACACACACACACACTCCCACTCTCGGGTTAAAGCGCACATTTGGAGAGGTCTTTGTAAAAGTTCTAATTAGGGAGTCGGCGATGCATTCACTGCCCTGGCTCACAATCATCATGTCCTCATCCCATCACCTTATCTGGTACACACACACTCAGATTCGCACACAGACACACACATACACACACACAATCGACTGGAGGCACACACACACACACAACAAAAACATCTCCACAGATGAGAACCCCTGATTACCCCCTCCCCCCATCATTTATTATGTTGCACATGTCTACTTCCTGGAGTTTGTGACATTGTGGATTCAGGTGGGGATTATTTGAGAAGACAGCGTGTCTGGGTGGTAGGGGTGCTGTCACAAGAGCTGACAGATATTTAGTAATACAGTGATTATTAACAAGCATTACCCTATTAAAATTCGATTCAAGTAATGGAGTCAAAAAACAGTGAAATATGTCATTGAAAAAAATGGATTACAGTGACAAAAGTGTTTTATCATTATTATTATTATTGATCATTATCAATCTTCCAAAAAAGCCACACCTCCTGTCAGACATTTTTTGTCTCTTTCCAGAGGACAAATACTAATCAACAAACACAGCACTAACAAAGGATGGTTTGTTTGATATAGACAAAAAATATATATTTATACATATATATATGCAGATATACATACATAGCCATTATATATATATATATATATATATATATATATATATATATATATATATATATATATATATATATATATATATATATATATATATATATATATATATATATATATATATGTGTGTGTGTGTATGTGTCTCTGTGAGTGTGTCGCGCACAGTCCAGGGCGTCTCTCTCCCGCTGAG
>CAAKHD010013718.1:48158-68348 GCA_901007705.1 Fistularia tabacaria | reverse complement strand
ATATCTATATCTCTCTCTCTATATCTATATCTATATCTATATCTATCTATATCTATATCTATGTCTATATCTATCTATCTATCTATCTATCTATCTATCTATCTATCTATCTATCTATATATATATCTATCTATCTATCTATCTATATATATATACAATATATATATATATATATATATATATATATATATATATATATATATATATATATATATATATATATATATATATATATAGTATATATATATTATGCTAATTATGCTGATTTCAGATCTATTTTTTTCCAACTTTTAATTAAACTTTTAATTAAAAAGAGCAGGAACAACAGTAATTGACATCTATCTGACTTCCTTATGCGTCAGTGCTTACACGTTTTATTGACAGCGGTAATAGAGTACGAACGCCATATTCCCCTGCCGAAAGTGTGAATCTTATTAGAGTCATGTTTCCGATCCCCCAAAAGACCGTCATTCATGAACCATTGTTGCGATTCACCCCCAGGGGTGGAAGAAAAAGGACCCTCTTCAACAAATAACAAATGTAAGAGAGGAAACGGGATGAACATATGCTTCTTTGTGTGGGTGTCACCGTGAAAAGGGGGGATGGTAGTCCAGAATAATGGATTAAAAATGATATAAATGGGGAGCTGAACATTTCAGATCGGCGAAATAATCTCTGTCACAGGTCTCTGGAATCAAATAACACCTCATTGAAAAAACAACTACATCTTATTGTCATTTCCATGATTGATGATAGTCTTTTGATTATCATTTAATTAATTGTGTGGGCCGATAATCCCAAATTGGTCGGATTACTCTCAAAGGGGAACTATAGGATTGAGAATATATCTTTTTAATCTGGTGAATTTGCGGAATCAGAACGATTTGGTTTTCTTTTATCTTAAATAAATGTCTTTTTATGATGCAGATGAAAGACAGGGATGTCAAATAATGTAATTTCTAGATTATTAGCCGCTACTTTTTCTAACACTGCGGCTTAAATGAAGATGTGTCTAATTTATGGATTTTTATTGGCTAATGTGCTTCATGCCGCCAAAGTATTTAGCCCTGTCACATCGGATCAATAAAATTACACATAGAGACCGAACACACGCGTGTGGTTTACACAAGTGAAATGGAGAGGGACAACGAAAGAGAGAAGAAAAAGTGTGTGATGGAGAAATTCTGAGGCTGTTTGATTCTGACACTGAGGAAGCAGCTTTGGTGGCTTTAGTGCACAGGCTAAAGATGGAGATAATGATCAATGACTTTTCCTGGCTTCTGCATTTTTTGTTACTTTAACCAGGCGTGTTACAGGCACTGTTTGAAAGAAATATACAGTACGTTTTTAATTAAAAGTTAAAAAATCTTTCATCATAACATCTTTCTGTAGCTCATGTTACAAATGGTGATATCTCAATATCAAATGTTACAAATGGACACTTGCGGCTTATAGACAAGTGCAGCCTATATGTGTTTCCTTTAATTTTCTTTTCAAATTCAGTAGGTACAGCAGATATTCAGGTGAGCTCAATTGTCCAAAAATTATGGTAGCTTCGCTGCTGTGCTGAAATAATCTGATGTAATCTGAAGTAATCCCGCAGAGGTTCTGCACGCTCCGGTTTCTGTGCCACAGACAGAGCTCAACATGGTGTAATGAGGCTCAGAATGTGGTTGCCCGAGGAGAAGCTGTTTTTTAGCAGTACCTGGGCAGTACTGTTGCAGTTCTACAAGCCAAAGGAGAGCACTGTTAAATTTCAGGCATGTATTTTTTGTCAAATAAAAAAAAAATAATTAAAAAGACGACTACCGAGAAATATCATAGAACTGCTTGAACCCCCAAATAACTGGTTTTATGCAGACTTTTATTTTAAACATTTTGAGCAGGAAAATCTGAGAGCCCCAGTTAAAAACAGTAACCTTAAGCAGATGCTTCTCAGGGATGGGCGGACCAATCAATTTCCCACACTGCCACGAGACTCAAAGTGCACGGCTTGCATTTAAAGGCACAGCAGTGATGATGAAGACTCTTTCTCTTCATCCAGCCTGAAGACATATCATCTTCAGTCCTGTGCTTGTACATCCCCTTTAAAATTGCACTGACTCATGTCCTGGGTTAGGAGCCCATGCCCATATCTGGAGATGGCATCACCCTGGGTCAAAAATTTAGAGGCACAAAAACAGGCAGCAAACATAATACTGTGTTTTCAGTGCATCATCTGCATACAACATATTCTGCTCATGATGCGGCAGTGGGGAATTAGCACCACCTGCAGTTAGCCTGATATACCTGTAGTGGATGGAAGCACAATGGATTTGCTGGGAGATCCAGGCGCACAATGGCCAAAGTGTAGAATTGCAGTGGTGAAAAGAAACCCCCTGTTCTCTTTATCCATCCTTTCCCCCTCCTCTGGTGTTTATGTTGCTGCTAATCTGAGTCCCAAAACCTCCAAAATGGCCCACCTTACCACTAGCATTTGATTTATCAGGTCTGATTGCAGTTTGAAATTCGAGCAGAGGGGCATTACCCCATAATTTTTATGATTGCAAAAGTAGACACCTGGGCTAAAGGGCTAGTAAGCGGCATACATTTCCCGGTGTTTGCCCTGAGGACACACAACATTCTGGGACTGCACTCATATGTTGAGATGGTCTCACTGTTATGTGACCCAATTTTCCTTGTTTGTGGCCTCATTTATTCATTCATTCCTTTATTATCTATACAGCTTATACTGCGGCCCACAGTCGCAAGGGTTATGTGAGCTCATCCCAACTGTCCTGCGGTGAGAGGCAGGGTTATGCAAACTCCACACAGAAAGGCCACCTGTCGGAATCAAACCAGGGACTCGCTGTGAGGCAGAAGCACCTATCCACTGCGCCACTGTGCTGTCACCTTGGAGTGTTTTAAGAAAATTCTGTGAAAGTTGAAATACATTTTGAGACACATTTGGACAGAAATCCAAGCGCTTAAAAGACCAGGATGGAGATTATTTATATTCATGTTGTCACGAAACCTTGGGGGAGTCACAGAAATATTAGGATAGAAGAGGAATCAAGATTATTTTGGTGTGGGACTGATTTCAGCCGTTGCGGCTCCTCCTGCCACACCCCACTAACTGGGATTAAATCAAACAATCAAATGAATTCAGAAAAGTGTTTGAGAACAAATGTTTATGATGTTTACGAAAGACTGGCACA
Source organism: Fistularia tabacaria (assembly GCA_901007705.1). Taxonomy (NCBI): domain Eukaryota; kingdom Metazoa; phylum Chordata; class Actinopteri; order Syngnathiformes; family Fistulariidae; genus Fistularia; species Fistularia tabacaria. The sequence goes on along the minus strand of CAAKHD010013718.1, from coordinate 65,151 downwards.
CGGCGCCGTAAATAGACTGAGCACCCAGATGCTGACAGGAACACATACATACACACACACAAACCATCACAGATTAGCAGACGCAAAGCACGTTTTTTTGGCAGCGCCAGAGAAAAACAAGCGCATGAACACTTTCAGTTATACATTCGCACACACACACACACACACACACACACACACACACACACACACATCACAAGCAGATACACACAAACACGCAGCACACAGCCCCATCTTTCAGCGACATCGCCGATAGAAACATGCACTTGGAGTTCTAAATATTACCCTTGGAAGTTCAGGTGGCAAGGTGAGGTGTGTTCCAGACGCTCCTGTGAGAAAACTGGAAGGAGAGCGCAATCATTCACTTGCAAAAAACCAGCGTGTTGTTTTTGTTTTTGTTTTTGTGATTGATATAGATTACCGGCACACATGGTTCAGATGTAAGCTTCCGTACCTAAAGAGTGACAGGATGATGCACAGGTGTATCCCAGCTAGCTTAGCAAGCCTAATGAGACCGTGGTGAAGACCAAAGAGGGTGATCAAGCTCTGCTGAGGGAAAACATTGCAACTTAACCAAAATACAAAACTTAGAATTTACATAATAATCCAAAACAAGCTCAGAAAAAAAAAACTGTCAGACAGCACAAGGGAAGAAAAAGAATGTTTTTGTTTCCCGACCCAACTGTTCTTTTATCTTAACCTCAAACTTCCAGCTATGAGGCTAATGCTAATGTGAGGATTCAACATTTTCGCACAGAGAAGCCTGGTTTGCTCCAGGAAGTCTGAATTCTTAACCAGAGTTAAGTCCCGGGACCTGCACTATGGACTGGATGCGCGAGGCATCAATAGCTAAGGGAAGAAAGCTTACATGAAATAAGCAAAAAACATGTTCCTTTTCCCTGGACAGTTAGCATAATACAGGCTAATTCTTGCTAATGTTTGGAGACATCAAGATTTCTTTCCAAGGTTAATGGTTGTGCCTCTTCAAATCATGCCGGTTACAATCATCAAATTTCAAAATGTTAAGCACTTGGCTTCTTTGTTTTTTAGAATCTCCCTAGTACAACAAGAAATCGGCAAATATGATATTTAATCTTTAAGCATTTGACAAGCTTTTTCTTTTCTGCATGAAGATGACAAACAACATCTTCTTCAGGTTATATAATCACGGTCACCAATTGTGAACTCAACTGGCGTGATCTCCACTGAACACATTGTGTAATAGATAAGTTATAAGACTGCAGATTTTAGTACTTATGTTATTATTGGATATTGTGCTGTTGAGTGTGGTGTTTGTAAGTGCTTTTGGAGTGCTAGAGTCCTGTTGTCCAATTAATGTTTTTTTTCTTCCCATTCCACTCCTCGAGAGGAAGAATGCTAGGGAAGTATGAAGCAAAGAAAATAATTGGGACTTTAAAACATGTTGCTTTAAAAGTTCAGACTAATTTGCAAAGTATTTATCTGTACAAGTATTTAAACACCAATTCTGTTGTCTTTAATTACTTAGTCTCAGGTACTTTTTTTATGTTTCATTTGCATTGCACAATTTTGTCAAGGTTTGTTGTGTTGGAAGCCAAACATCTGTAAGTAGACTGTTTTTTTAGGATATTCACAAAATGGCCAATTGAGACGTCATGCTGTTCCAGGTCATGATTTTTTTATCAAGATCTCAGTGTTGCGCCGTTAAACAAAAATCGGATGCTTACTTGATGAAGATTCCAAGGGAATCCTCTGCAGTTCAAGAAAAATCACTTGGGGAATAGATTTCAACCGTACTGTAAAATTTTGCCCACATTTGTGGGCTCTTGATGTTATGGCAACAGCGTTGGGAGAGACATTGGATAAATTCCCCGCAGAGAGCAAGACATTTTCCGCTGCTGTTCTGTAGAATTGTACATAAATGCTACTTTAATATGTGTTCAGAAGTATCTACATTATCATAAAATCCAATTTACACTTTTTCCTTTTTTTTTCTCTGATTGAAATCTGGGACCTTTTTTGGTATTATCTTTCTTTTAAAACGCAGATCTAACTCCAACATCCACTCAAACAATCATTTCTCCATTAGCATTCATGCCAGCCAGATAAAAAAAAAAAAAGAGAAAAAAATCAATCTATTATTATCTTGCCAAACCCCTGGATGCGGGAAGATGGATTCCAGCCTGGGAGGGAAAAAATTTTAAAAGACATTTAAAAAAAGTGGTAATTTTCTCACTTAGTGAAATGTGGATCTAAATTGTAAAAACTAATAAAAGGGGAAAAAACAAGATGGGGGGATTGCAAGTCTGCAACTGGTTGACGAAACAGCTGCCGAATGATATCGACTTCTTGCTGGAGAGAAATTGTTATTCAGCATCATCAGCCGCTGGGTGCTCTGCTGGTTCTTCCTCCAAAGTTTTACGCTGATTTGCTGAATCAATGATGCAGAATTAAAGAAAAAGAGAGGGACTCTGTCATGATCTATTTTCTGGATCACTGATACTAAAGAGATCATTTATACTAAAGAGATCCCTCAGCTAGCTAAAGTGTCCTAGCAGCTTTTTATGCTTGTGTAGTCATTGAACATTGTTATCTTTTTTAGCCTTATTTTGCTAATCAGGATTAGATAATACAATAAGGCCAAAGAGTTGATTTGGTTATGTGATCAGTCAGTTTTCATGTTTTAGTTTGTAAGCAAGAATAGAGTGAGTTTAGTTTTATTTTCTCCTGCAAGCCGGTCTCATTTTTGGTCCATCGTTGTGTTTTCGCACAATGTTGAGAAAATGCATTTTAGAGTCGAGCTCCATGGAATACATGTTTTTTCTCTGTTTTTTCACAATAAAATCCCCGAAGGTCATCTGGGCTTTTGAGATCGATGGAGCTTCAGTTTGATCCAGCTGACGCCCTCTGAGTGAAACGAAAAATATGGCCTTAAAAAAAGAGAAAAAAAAGTGAGGAGTGGCTGTGAAAACCTACCTGAAATTTTCAGGACATATGACAGAAGTTGATGTTTGTCTGGCCAGCAGTTGGTGTTCCACATCACCTTTGCCATGATGATTCAAATCCATAACCATTTACTGACAGTGAAGCACTTCCTGCCGAGTTCATCAAGCAAGGAGCAGATTTAAAAGAAATATGTATTTTTCGATTTCTTTCTTCCCCTCTAACCCTATTCTGCTGATTAGCAATGGCTGACGGCAGCAGCCAATGTCTGCTGGTTTAAGTTGGAGGCAAATTGGTGCGGAGGTGGCGCATGGCAAGGTAAAGGGAACAATGTGTCTGCCACTGCTCGTTCCCTCTGACCACAAAACTGAGCAGAGACATTAACCGTCGAAATCTGTCTGCGATCACTGCATCGGTGACGGGTATTTCCTGGACCCTCTCATGAAGCAGGAGATGTTGGAGCAGGAGCTTTTGCCAAAATAAAATCGAATAAAATGCATATATCTATATCTTACATATATGTATGAATATATATATATGTATATATATATATATATATTCCTTCTATTCCCTTCAGCTTTTTTCTTCAGGGGTTGCCACAACAAATCAACCTTCTCTATTTAACCCTGTTCTCTGTATCCTCCTCTCTCACACCACCTAACTTCATATCCTCTCTCACTACTTCGGTCTTCCTCTAGACCTCCTGCTTGCCAGCTTCAATTCCAGCATCCGTCTACCGATATAACTATCAATATCCCTCCCGTACATGACTGAACCATCTCAGCCTGGCTTCCCTGACCCTCTCTCCAGAACATCTAACATGTGCTGTCCCTCTGATGGACTCATTCTTGATCCTATCCATCCTTGTCACTCCCAAAGAGAACCTCAACATCTTCATCTCAGCAACCTTCAGTTCCTCCTTCTGTCTTTTCGTCATTGTCACTGCTTGTAGACCATACAGCATCACTGGTCTCACCACTGTCTTATACACCTTTTCTTTCATTGTGGCTGATAGTCTTCTATCGCGGCGTATCCCTGACCATTTTTTCCACCCATTCCAACCTGATTTAACCTGTTTATTTGCCTGTTTTCCACACTCTCTGTTGCTCTAGACTGTTGACCCTAAGTACTTGAAATACTCCAACTTCTTGATCCCCACTCCCTAAAGCCTCACCGTTTCACCTGGGTTCCTCTCATTCACACACATATATTCTGTCTTGCTGCAACTAACCTTCATTCCTCGCCTTTCCAGAGCATACCTCCACCTCCCAAGATTTTCCTCAACCTGTTCCCTGCTCTCACTACAGATCACATTGTCATCTGCAAACATCATGGTCCATGAACATTCCTGTCTAACATCATCTGTCAGCCTGTCCATTACCACTTCAAACAAGAAGGGGCTGATCCCTGATGAAGTCCCATCTCCACTTTCAGATTACCTCGTCTGTACAAGATGTAGCCTCCCAGCGTGCGCCTACCTCCGCTCTTATAAGTTACCCTATGTCCCTGTCTTTTCTGGAAAAAAAGTATTCACTGCTGCCATTTCCATCCTTTTTGCAAAGTCTACCACCAACTGACTGCGATCCTATCCTAGATATCAAACCTGCCCATCACTTCTTCATAACCTCTGTTGCCTGCACCATCATGTCCATTGAAGTCTGCACCACATACCACTCTCTCATCTCTGGGGATATTCTGCATCACTTCATCTAACTCATTCCAGAACTTCTTCTCCTCTAACTCACATGTGGGACATAGCCACTAACAACACTGAGCGTCACACCTGCAATTTCTAGTTTCAGACTCATAAGTATATCTGACATTCTTTTCACCTCCAGAACATTCCAAACAAACTCCTCTTTCAAGATAACTCCTACTCTATTTCTCTTTCTGTCAGTACCATAATTGTACAACTTAAAACCTGCTCCTAAGCTTCCCGCCTAACTACCTTTCCATCTGGTCTCTTGGACACACAGTATATCCACCTTCCTTCTCTGCATTATGTCAACCAACTCTCTACCTTTTCCTGTCATCATCCCAATATTCAAAGTCCCTACTCTCAGTCCCAGACTCTTGCCTTTTCTCTTCTTTCTCAGCTCCCGAACACGCCTTCCTCCTCTCCTTCTTCGACCCAAGGTTGCCCAATTTCCACTGGTACCCTGTAGGTTATTGGTACCAATGGCAGTCGTTGTTAACCAGGGCCTTGTTCGAGCCCCTGCATATATATATGTAAAGAGAGATAGATAGATAGATAGATAGATAGATAGATAGATAGATAGATAGATAGATAGATAGATAGATAGATAGATAGATAGATAGATAGATAGATAGATAGATAGATAGATAGATAGATAGATAGATAGATAGATAGATAGATAGATAGATGAAAAACTGAAATATCACCCGGTCATAAGTATTCAGACCCTTTGCTGTGACACTCATATTTAACTCACATGCTGTCCATTTCTTCTGATCCTCCTCGAGATGGTTCTGCTCCTTCATTGGAGACTTTCTGCAGCTCTCAAGGCTCCTAAGAGCACAGTGGCCTCCATAAGCCTTAAATGGAAGAAGTTTGGGACGACCAGAACTATCACTGTGGCTGAGCTGTAGAGATGCAGTGGTTCCACAAAGTCAACTATCACTGCAGCCCTCCACCAGTCAGGGCTTTATGGCATAGTGGCCACTGAAGCCTCTCCTCTGTGCAAGAAGTAAGAAAACCTGCATAGAGTTTGCCAAAAAACACATGAAGGATTCCCAGACTATGAGAAATAAGATTCTGTGTGCTGATGAGACCAAGATAATTCTAAGCGGTATGTGTGGAGAAAACCAGGCACTCCTCATCACCTGCCCAATACAATCCCATCAGTGAAACATGATGGTGGCAGCATCATGCTATGGGGGTGTTTTTCAGCTGCAGGGACAGGACGACTGGTCGCAATTGAAGGCAAGATGAATGCAGCCAAGTACAGAGATATCCTGGAGAGAAAACCTCTTCCAGCGTGCTCAGGACCTCAGACTGGGCCGAAGGTTCACCTTCCAAACAAGACAAAGATCCTAAGCACACAGCTAAAATAACAAAGAAAAATAACAAACATATTTCAGTTTTTCTTTTTGAATACATTTGCAAAAAATTCTACATTTCTGTTTTTTTCTGTCAATATGGGGTGCTGAGTGTACATTAATAAGATATAAAATTGACTTTTTGATTTTAGCAAATGGCTGCAATGAAACAAACAGTGAAACATTTAAAGGGGTCAAAATACTTTCCATACCCACTGTAAATGTCCTATGTATATCTTTTAGACAAATGACCAAGAGCCAACTTGCAGTTCCAACATTTGGCCACTTGGTTTCTCCAGCATCCACTTCCATTTTTACAATGCCAGGGTGTCTTGGACTAGTTTATTACTTATTTTTTATTTTCACCACCCATCACAAAAGTCCTTTAGACCTGAGATGAGATTTATCCTGTCACTTGATTTTCCTGGAACGCCAAGTCAGAAAAGTTAGAGACCGTTTCATGTGAAAACCGTCTGCAGACACGGAAAATCTCCTTTTGACTGGATTTGCTGATTTTCAAACACAAAACAAAAACAATGGTCCATATGTCCTAGTTTTGGAGTGAAAGCAAGGTAAGGTGTTTTGTTTTTCTTGTAAGCGCCCTGCCGCCGCTGATTTTAATTCCTGCCGATTGCAGGAAATTGGCATATTTATATGCTTTCAGTGTCAGCGAAGCTCACCGCTATCCATTTTCCCTTTAATGCTAATTGTGACAGTCCCTCGCTCTGCCCGTCAAGCAAATTGCAGGTTTGCCTTTTGTTTTTTTTTGCTTTTTTGTAAATGACAATGAAGCCCCCAAACTGTTTGAGATCACCGGACTGTAAACAAGTTCCTTTTTGTGTTTGTTCCAAAGGGATGGGTGGTGGCGGGCAGAAACTCTTTTCCTTGAAAATGTTTTGTTTAATGTCAGAATGTGCTGCTTGAGAGAAGACTCATGGTGGATGAGACAAACAGAAAAAGAGCGAGGGCAGGCGAGTGAGCCAGTTGATTATTTACCTCCGCCGTAAAAACAGCGGGAGCCCATTGGACGGAACCAATTCCAATCACAAAGCGGCTAACTTCTCCCTAATTGGTTTTTGAGCACCTCCCTTTGAACCCATGTTCGGTTCGAGGGTGAAAAAAGCTTATCTGTGACTATCACTTGCCACCCCCCTGACAAATATCAAAAACTTATCTCCCTCCTTGTCAGATAAGCTGCAATTTGAGCAAGAGTTAACACCACCAGCCATTCAACAGGTTTTTTTCTTGTTTTCGCTTTGAAGAGGCGAGGAGTTGAATCTTGCTTCGAGTTACCACTCTCCACCTCCACTCACCCCTCCACCTTTCGCATCAGAACACCCACACGCTTCACCCACATCCCCCTCCTTCCACCTGAACTTGCGCAAAAACATTTTTTTTTTCTTCCCAAATATTGCTTTCTTTTAAGCCAAGTGGAAAGCGCTTCCTCGGGGGCGTTAAATCGCAAGTATTTCGGTTCGGGATTTGGAGAAGAGTTTTCTCCAAAGAAACGTGGTATCAGGCAGATTTTTTTTCCCCAAGGTGACGTTGTTTGATCCTGGCAAATTCTCAAGTGGAGATTATTTGCATCGAAAACGAGCGGCATTATCTCACCCTGCAGTTTCTCGTCTTTTTTTTTTTTTTTAATTTCCATATGCTTCACATGGAATAAATTGATTTTCAGATGAAAAGGGGGAGAAAGGATGGTGTTTTTTAGGGGGTTAGCAGGAGTTACTGGAAATGTTTCCTCTTGTCATCATCCAAAAACAATACACAAAAATGCTCATCTTGTCTCAATTGTGACTTTTCTGTATCTTTCTTTTGTGCACATTTCCTGCAATTTCTGAAAGGTTGATGGAAACTAAAAAAGGCCTCAATTGAATATCCCTTTGGTTTCACTTTCCTCTGTCTGTCAGGCACAGAAGCCATTTTTACAATGCTGTAACATATGGCAATTCTTAGAGCCTTTTTAGGAACTACAACAGTTTTTCATACATTCAGACACCATAGGAACTTGGAACCATGGACCTCTGCTCACAGAACAATTTTGGCTTCTACTCCAAGGCTGGACCTTATTATGGTTCCCTGGGAACTCATATAATGTAGGTGCTTGCTGATGGGTGAAACTCGTAAATCCCGCCCACTGACAGATATTTCTTGTGGAACGGCATGAATGCTGTGGCAACTCCACTCTACATTTTGTCTGTGTCGTTCTTCTTCAGTGGCTTGTTTTTGAGTGTGGCGCTCAAGGTACACGTCACAGATGCTTGCATCACACCCGTCCCTGCTGTGTTGAATCAGTGCCTCTGGCACGAATACAAAACTAAAAGGTTCCCCTTGAGGCAGGTAGTTCCTGGAGCCAAATTTAAGCTGGACAGTTTTTAGAGCTGAGTTCTAAGAACTGCTCTGTCAGAAAGCAGGTAGAGACTCAACACAGCTAACGGTGACTTAATAACACAGATTAGAACCTGTGTTATTGTTGATCAGAGCAGCATGCCCCAACTGTTAGCCTTTTCTATTTTATTTTTTTTCTTGTCAAACTCTTTCACAATGTTACCCAGGATCTAATGTTTCACCAATCGACAAAATGATGAGGCAAACATCAACAACATGAAATGAGACAGACCCCAAAGGCAAGGCTAACACTAGCTGCTAGCATCAGCCTGTGGCCATTCATACACAGATGTTGATGATGTTGCAGTTGGTTAAGTATCTTGTGATTTTTCTTTTCTTTCCTTTTTTTTCTTCGATTCATGAGCCAGAAGTGGATGAATACAAAAAAATCTTTATTTGCCAAATGTATCTCTCTCCTGTTATTTTATTTTTATTTTCTATTTTATTCATTCCCAAATGTACTTATCCCTAGAACTATGTGCTGGCTTGCATAAGAACCCAGAGAATCAGTATTAATAAAAGTACAGGAATTTTTTATCTTGCTTGTTCTGGATTTTAGCTGTTGTACTTGGATTGAAACATTTTTGTAGTCCAAACATCAAGTTTTTCTTGCTTTTCTTTTATTCCCCAATTATCTTGGTTTGATTCAGAGGAAACGTCCAGCCAGGACCATAGCTGTTAGCTATTTTTCCCCACTTCCAACAGGTTCTAGCTTGCCACACAGGACCCTTTTTCTGTTTTATTTTCTGTTCTCATCTCATCAGCCAGCAGACTTCTAGCTCCACCTTGACTCAGGCTGAGATGTACAGTGATGACGGATTATTCCACCTCGACAGTCACAATTCGGCACGTTCCTGTTGGTTCTCAGGACTCAGCTTTCAGTCCACATCAAGCCGCAATGTCGTCTGTGATGAAGGTTTAATTGCCGAAATCCAGACGAGACAGGACTCCTGTCACGCGGCTAATTTTCAGCTCTTCTCACATATCTAAGAGGAAAGTCTGCCATCTTAGCAGAAGAGTTTCTCTCATGTCCTTAGCACACCGCCTGGAATGTAATTTAGTTGGTCCAGCTCTAAAAACAAATCAACAAAATTTCAATGTGATATTGTAAAGGGAAGCATTCCAGAAGTTCCTCGGCCAATTTCATCTTAGAGTCAGCCAGACACCTCTGTAACTTTGTGATTCTAGACCTAAAAAAAAAGAAAAAGAAATTCTAAAATATGTTCAAAAGATTTAGCCGAAATTTGCAAACCTATTCTGTAATTTTTCCATTTTTCAAAATTATCTTATTGGCACATCTGTCGAGCACTTTGCCATACATGGCAAGTTTATCATGACTCAGCGGGAGGGTGAATCAGAACAAGCTCAAGGTAAAATACACTGTGTCAGACTCCTATTTAGTATTGATTTTCCAGCTTCTTATGCAAGTATATAAGGCCATGTTGCAGCGTGCTTCACAGAGCCAAAAGAACACGTCCAGTTTATTTGCCAGAACCAGTATGTTCTACAGTCCTTGGTGTCGCCGCGTGGGGAGTGGAATAAACAAAGATGGCCTTGTAATAACATGGAAATGGAAGCTCAGCTAGTGGACTGCGAGGCAATCCTGGGTTCATATCCAATGATCAGTGTTTGACGTCCTCCATGTCCTCCCTGCCCCGGTTCTCCAAGGATGAAGTTGTCCAGGACCACCAGGAAAAAAAAAAAAAAAAAAACTGTCCATATTTACATGATCTCAAAATGGAAAATGCTAGCAATAGTCATTTCAAATGGAACTCTGAAGGCTCCAATAGGTGGAAAAATGCGCTCTCTCTGTATATTTTTTCACACCGCAGTCAAAGAACAGTCAGTAGGTTCACTGACGACTAAATCCCCCATAGGTGTGAATGAGAGAATAAACTGTTGTCTCTATATGTGGGCCTGTGATTGACACGTGACCCTTGAATTAATAGATAACCTGTCCAGATGAAGCCCTGCCCTCCGTCAGCAAACTATTTTTCCATAGCATCCCCGCCTGGATGTTACATTTCGCTCTGTGAACGCAAAACGATGCAGGTTGTAAATCACTTAGCCCCTGCGTTTGGGTGCGGGGTGTGTGTTGGGTTATGTTGATTGCTCCCGTAATAGTCTTATTAAACAGAACATGCAAACACACACACACTCTAACTCACACATATGCACATGTTGTCCAAAACAAACACACGGGCTTATTAACATAAACTTCATTATTTTTAAAAGCGTGTAAAAGCTTCTAGGCAGCTTTAGACTCGCCAAACATTCACTCGTCCTCGGGGGGAATAAAGCTTGCATTTGATTAGTGTATTAATGTCATGTGAAACAAGAGTAAACGCGCACACACACACACACACGCGCGCATGCACGCACGCTCAGCTCCTCTCCGGGCCACTCTCCAACAAATTCGACACTTTGTTTTGACTGGTGCAGAAACACTCCAGTGTAATTTTGAACATGTAGGGATGCATCACAGCGATGCGTCATCCGCCCGTGTTTCATCCCAATTCAGTCGGTGCTGTCAGACATATTCCCTGTGACAACTGCATGACTTCATGAATAATACAGCAACACCCCCCACCCCCACCTCTGCCCACCCCCTGCTACCCCCTCGGGTTTTTCCATGCGTACGTCTAAACGCTGGATTTTAAAAGGCGTCAGCGAGCGGCGTCCCGTTGACCAAGTCGGATTTCTACTGACAAGAAGTGTTAGGACTCCGCGCAGTTATTAAAAGTCTGATGGCCTCAGCGGTGATTCATTGGATCATATAATCTCTCGTTCAGCCGCCAGTTGGTTTTTGGTTCACTTTGATGCAGCTCTTCGTGTTTGCTTCATCCATCATAGTTACAATCCCCCAGCCAGGGATTTATAATCCATGGGGACGTGGTGAAGTCTGACATACTAACCCCCAGAAGAAGTCCCAGTGGTCTCATCATGTTGCTGTTTCAGGTCGTTACCTTCTAGAGCTTCAGGGATGAAAGAAGCATAAACATCTTAATTACAATTTCTGACCAAACTGCCTCCGAAAAATGTCAAATAAATACATTTCAACTTGTCATCTGTTCTACGTAAAAATCTGAAGAGACACCCTTCTCCAGTTAGAGCTAGTCAACTGAGCATAATGAAGAGTCGACAATGGAAAGTCTTAGCTTTGTCTTTGTAAAAGGATATGGGATGAGTTCTTGTCAAAAATCTTCTAGCAGCAACTGGACTTGATTTCATTCCATGAAGACATATGGCCTCTCATTCAAGAGGCTTCTTCAGCTTTTCAGCTCTTCACTTCATGGGCGTTCCAACAGTCCAAAACTGTCCTGTGAACACATGCATGAAATAATGATGTGAACTTTGAAGACATTATGCAATTTTACATCTGATCCACCAAAATCTCTTCAAAAAAAAAGTCATTTTGAGAGGTGTCTGCATGTCCACTGGCTCTCTGATGAAAGGCAGGGATTATAATAGCATTATGACATCATGACTCCAGACACATTTTAAGTGGTTAATTGTATTATCGACTAAAACAATGAGGAATTTGTGGGGACAGTAGTTCTGTTGAGGTCAGATGTCTTGTGGTGTCACTTTAGAATTTCGCTGTTACGGTGGCTTTTGATGGCAATGCGATGTGTATTTGACGACTTTCCTTGGGGGTAGGCCTAGGCTGCCATTTTTGGTGCTTGGCAAACTAGCTTAGCTTTGCAATGCAGCAGAGGGAAGACCGACGTCTTCTCTAGGAACTATTTCTTTACAATCACACTGAACACCCTTTATTATACAAATAATAGAATAGGGGTGAGACTCCATTAAATGTATTTTTCTAATTAATGATGGGCAATGAAATTAATTAATGCATAGTAAATCTCATTTTAATAACATTCCAATATGTAACAGGTGAAAAATAATTTCAAGTTGGTTTGATGAATGATTTAATATATGTGCATGAGCTTAATCTTCAAAATCATGTTCATTTTCCTCTCAGTCTCGGACAAAGACCACCAGATGAGTGCAGAAAACATTTAGTGCATCTCTTTAACATGACCTATTGTACTTCCCTTTCATCCTCATATAGCTTATTTGTTTTGACATTGTCTTTCTTGAGGGCAGTTCGTGGCTTGCATCAGCTGAATCAATCTGCAACGCATCTTTTAACCCCTTCTTCTACCATTGGAGAGGAGAGTGGTCTACAGTCCACAACGATCCATCTCCCAAATGGATTGTTCAATTTATCCGATGTTGACTTGGACATTTTGTGACATGTGGTCGAGTGTGAACCGGGCACATTGAAATTTCCCTTCAACCAGAGGAGTCTTGTCTGCCTTGTCCCTCATACTGTCACACTGTGCGTCGGTTTAATTTGTCCCCTTGGAACTAACGCACCTTGATGCAAATTAAAGTGTTAGTAAATCGCGTTCCTTTTTGTTAACCGTTACTTTTTCTGTAATTACTTAACCAAAATGAATGGGTTAAAGTTCCAGACACAAAAAGAAATCAAATAATTTGAAAAAAATATGTATTGCAAAATGTCTACTTGTATTGATATAACTTCAGTGGAAATCAGCTCCACGGGCAAGCATGAGGCGTATGTGACCCTGTGCATTGACCTGAAGCATTAAATGAACGAGGGTCGGTCAGTCATTGGTGATTAAATTCATTCAGCTCTTCAGGGTGTACGGCGCTGCCTTCAGGGTCAGTCGAGGAGAGATTGGAATCCAGACATGGGCTTTTGGATGAACAGTTTATATTATCATAGGAAAGGAGGTCACTTACTTTTTTATTTTTCATCTCTTTCAACTCACACGAGAAACATTGCTTTCAAAAAGGCTTTAGTTAGTAAGACATAAGTAGTGAATATTAAAAATACGTTTGCAGTGACACATGCTGCTGTTCAAATGAAACCTTTGTACTTCCTATTTAATTTTTCCCCTTTTCTGGCCTGTATTTGTTGCACAAAGTGATATTTCATCATTATAAATTGTAAATTCTTTTACTTTATTTAAGTACTTTTCAAAATTTGTGAAGAAGCTACTATAGAAAAAATATGCAATACTACTTTATCATTACTCCACGCAAAGTAGCTCTGATTGATTCCACAATGATAAAGTACTGCATCGTAATACTGGTACAATAGGTGTATTTGTTCATGATAAAAACAAATAATATAATTATAATATCGTGATGTATTGATAGTGTTGAGCAGTCAGCACAGTGAGTACTTTTACTTACGTCCTTTGGGATGCCTTTCCAGGTGCACTTCTTATAAAATGTCGTTTTGTAAATATTTTACTGCACTTTATGTATTTTTAGTAATTTGTATTAAAGTTTGTTTTTAATTATTAATCTGCTGATTAATATATGTGGACCGCCTCCATTCTTTTCCCCTTCAGTTCTTTTATTCCTTTACTTTAAGCGTGCTTACAGGACTTCATCTTTATTTCCCCTCTCTCTCCGCAGGAGTCCCGCGCCTGGCTGTCTCCATGGGTGGGAGGGACTGCCTCCGCGCAGGCGACACCTGTTCCAGCGACGACACCTGCAGCCCCCGCCTACGGACTCTTCGGCAGTGCGTAGCCGGGGACGGTAGTGTCAAACTGGGGCCCGGGGCCCGTAACCAGTGTGAGAACGCAATGACGGCCCTGCTGTCCACGCCGCTGCATGGCTGCCAGTGTAAACGGGGAATGAAGAAGGAGAAGAACTGCCTGAGCATCTACTGGAGTCTCCATCAGTCAGTGCTGCATGGTGAGACACTGGGGGGCCGGGGGTCTGATTCCTTATTCAAACAATTCTCAAAATCCCTTAAAAAAAAAAAAAAAAAAAAAAAAGAATGCCTGCATGTTACATTGAACCTTTCTTTAAAAAGAATTTTAAAAAATTGAAATCCTCCCAAATGATTATCAGCATAATAACAAATAAAATACTTAATTTCTTCATTTCATTATAATGATTGTCTTTTTTCTTTTTTTTAATCATGAATGATGACAGCAGTCATTTTACATGTGAAACATGATTGGATCAATCAGACTCCAAGTAACCGAATGATCGCCAGTGGACATTCACAAGGTGGTCTCTGGGGCCGTCCAGTGATCCCAACACCCCCTCCACTGGAGTCGCATAAGATCAAACCACGTTGCAGCTCCCCCGCTTGGCGCCATGCTGCTAGCACCCTCCAACACCCCAAACTACATGCTCACAGACACACAAATTAAAATGTTTATTTCCCAGACAGTTCTAAAACCCAGTGTTATTAATTGGCTTTTAACCTGAACGGAAACGCCTTAGTGGGTGGTTAAAACCGTAGTTAATTCATATCCGACTCTAATTGCTTTTCCGTGAAGTGGAGGCCAGGATTATCTGTGATAACATGGTAGAAAGCTTGCAGCAGCTTTTGGGGCTTTTGAACCCCCCCACGCCCCGTCACATGTGATGTTGCCATTCAAAGACTGAAACACAAAGAGAAACACAAACATGCCATTTGCTTTTGGAAGTGGATTTTATGTTGAACTGTGTTTCCCCTAAAAAGACAGAATCATGTTGGAAGTTTGCATCGCCAGGACAACAAACACTGACTTTTATCTTCACCTCTGGCAGGTCTCAGCCTGGTGGAGAGTTACCCATATGAGCCGGAGGAAAGGGGCTCCGACTATGTCCGCCTAGCCTCCATCGCTGCAGGTGAGCTGGTGAAGGGCCTTTGGTTGAGGGGCCGGGGTCGCTGGAGGGTTGTGCAAGGGGGCTATAATGTAGATCTTGACACAGCAGGCCAGGGGGCCGGGGGAGCCGTGGGCGAGCCTCGGGGCATCTGTGTGCTGCTGTTTGCCCCCCAGGCACAGATTAATTACCCATTCGTTTTAATACACCAGAAAAGAGGAAAACCAGAGAGGGGGGCAATGGGCTGTTGTTGGGCTTCACAGAAGGGCGTATCAAAAAAAATACCAGAACGGAGAAAGAAGAGTGGGTCGGTTTGTTTACTCCGAAAATTATTTGGCTGTCGTCGCAAAAAGACTGAGGCTGCACAAATTAGTTGTGTTTTTAATCTTAACGTAGAGGAACAAGAATTCAATTGCTGCTTTTCACCGCCAGTCATTACCCCCAGAAAGAAGAAATTATATGATACATTGGAGGTAATTGTACACTGTCAATGAACAGTTGCTTTGCACCAATTTTCAAGTTGCTTGCAAAGTGTGTGACGCAACATGTTTGTATTTCATTAGACACATTTTACTGTTTCAGTCATTTAAAGTATCACTACTGTGTATTTATTTATTGGATTTTAACTTTCATTATTTCAATTTTGATTTTATGTCTATTTACATACATTGTTTGAATAAACACATTTTTAAAACTACAAAATCATGTTGCTCGGCTGTAGACATAATAATGATGTTATTGGATGTTATTGCAAGGCTTGGATCGTTATCTTACAGGCCGTTTCAAAATGGCTCCACAAAGTACAACAATAAAATCCCCTGTATTACTTAGGAAAAAATATGCAGTATGATATATTACAATAATAGTTGTAATAATAATCTCCCAATGAGTACCTGGATTTCAACACCATTTAGGGACATTGGTTTGATATTGTTTTAATACATCAATATTTACTAAATTAAAAAAAAAAAAAATCAACTCAACATGTTATCTTGCTTTAGAGTTGTCCAACTAGTTTTTTTGGTTAATTTTGTTTTTTTTTCTTCATTTCACATTCAATATGTTGACTAAATTACAGTATAATTACATCTCTATTAGCCACTGTGAGACTGAGGGGAATATGATTCTTGTAAAACCAATCTTTGTTTCATTTTACAAAACAGAGACTATGGCAGGGCATGTTTAATTGACGTAACTGGAAAAATTTGCCCGGGAGAAAATAAAGAGGTAAGAAATTAACCAGCAACCGTGTGCTTTACATTGTTGGACGTTCTCTAACTGCCATGCCAACATTACACGTATTGGTTTTTTTTGGTGCTTGGAGTTTTAATAACTAACATATTTCAAGTCAATAGCAAAAAGGATGTTTTTTGACATTATAATAATTCATTTCTTATTTACATGAATGATTGTGAGGACATGAAGTGATGACTCGCTTTGCAAAAAGACACGCAAAGTGAATCCAGGTTAGCGTCACCCAGGAGAGCAAACCAAATAAAAGGATATTTCTTTAAGACAAAAAGATGGCTTATCTGCTCCACAGATGCAAAAAATATTGATGAATTATGTTAAAAGAAAAGAAAAATAAACCTTTTTTTAAAACAGTCACTCTGCTTTTGTATTTCTACATGTACATGTATGTATCATTTACTAATACACAGGACAAGGTAAACACATCTAGAAGCCTGATTATAAAGACCCCAACAAGCAATACAAAAAACAAGAACCAAATAAGCTGGTCAACAAATAAGAAAGCTAACAAGCTAAAAAACGATAAACAAATCACCAGTTTCCTCCCCTAGCCAACAGCAGTCTGAAGTATGTCATTGGGGTTGATACATACATACATATATATATGTATATATATGTGTGTGTATATATATATATATATATATATGTGTGTGTGTGTGTGTATGTGTGTGTGTGTGTGTGTGTGTGTGTGTGTGTGTGTGGTATATATGTGTGTATGTGTGTA
>CAAKHD010013718.1:22837-48138 GCA_901007705.1 Fistularia tabacaria | reverse complement strand
GGGGGGGGGGGATGGAGGGGTGGAGGGGGGGATGGTTTTTCAGGATTCTTTTTTTTTTTTTTTTGAAAGCCTGTAAATGGTGGCTGGTAACAAAAAAAAAAAAATTCCAGTAAAGAGACTCTGAGAATGAAAGTGTCACCATAAATCAGCCCCCAAACCACCGATGGCCTTTTAAAGGTTCCTGCGGAAGACAAGCCTTCCCTCCCAGCGGACCCCCCGCTCAGCCTTAATGGGAGAGGCAGGGTGGTGATGGGGAGGGGGGGAATGCTATCCCGGTAAATACCACAACAAAACCGAGTGTGTGTGTGTGTATGTGTGTGTGTGTGTGTGTGTGTGTGTGTGTGTGTGTATATATGTGTGTATGTGTGTATATATATTGTATATATTATATATGTATTATATATATATGTGTATATATATATATACATATATATATATTTATTTATACATACATATAAACAAATAATCAGGCACTAATCAATTATTATTTTGTATTATTCTTTTATTAAAAATACATCATATTTTCAGGATTTGCAATGGCCCTTAGCGAACGTTTACCTCTGACGACAACTACTACTGAGTGCTAAGCTAGCTAGCTCAACTTTCTTGGAAAGGATCTCCCACTTTGATCTCCCATTTCAATCTACATGCCGTTAAATATCGAAGCTGGCATTGCATCCCTCTGGAGGAGGACGAGGAGGAAGCGGAGAAAGAGGAGGCGGAGGTTCCGCAACGACGCTCTGACATGGATGAAGTCAGGATAAAGAATTACATGTTAAAAACAAAACCTGTTTGCATATTCAATTCCAGGCGCAAGAGGCTTCCTGGATGCAATTTGTCATCCAATCCAGCAGGTCCATCCCCGCAGACACCCCTCCACCTCCCCCATCCTTCACCCTCGTGCTGCTTAGCAGTTGTGTTGGGAATAACCGCTGCTTTGTGACGGGTTGTTAGCTCACCCTGCAAGGCCATTCGTATTTTATATGACAGATGGGAGCAAGGCGAAGCCCACCACCAGACGCAACTACGGGCAGTTTACAGACTAATGAGCAGCGTTATCTGCCAGAGGAGCTGAGCGTCATTATAAGCGGATTGACTGGAAGGTCGCTTGGGGAAGAGGAAAAGCAAAGAAGTAACCAACACACGTGTGATGATTCACAGGGATACAATGTGAAAAGATACAAATAGTCAGGGGGAGGAGCGAACTGCCTCATTACCAGCCATGTGGGGGGTGATGAGGTGATGAGGATTGGATGGACTGATGAGGAAGAGGACTTGATGGGGGGGATGAACCACAAATGATTCATACAATCCCGTTCCAGAGTTGGGGGCTGGACCTTCATTTATTTCTGGGAAAAAGCTTTAGAGCATGTCAATGGACTTCCAAATTGAGTCGAGACAGAAGGCCAAATAGCCCTGCCGCTAACATCTTGGTTAGCCTCCGGCTTATCTGCTTAGCCCTCAGCTAATGGAATGGTGATGGTGTGTCTTAATCACCTCATCTACATGTTTTAAATGTTAGCGATGCAAACAAAAACATTTTTAAAAAAGCGAGATATTTATTTTCGAGCTTGCGACCTTCAAAATAAAAGCATACAACATTTTAAAAGGCTCTGAATTGACTTGAGTCCAAGAGGGAGCCTTCTTTTCTGGGCTGATTGACCAATGGCATAGTTGCAGTTCAACTGTTCGGCCACCAAACACATTTGAATAGACACTGGGCTCTTCCTGTATCCCCCTGTATTATGACGATGAAGAGATAACTGATGAGTGGAGGAAGGAAGTCCTGAGCAAGTCAGGCTTGAGTGGAGACACTCAAAGTCAGGAAGGAGCCGGGTCAGATTTGGGGAAGCAGGAAAAAGGAGCTGAGAAGACGAGAGCGGTAATTACCGCCTTGTTGTGCGGTTGGGGAGACAGAAGGGGACGCTTTTTTCAGTGCTGCCACTCCACATTAACCCCACAGAATGAAATATTCAGCCGTCAGGCCTTGGCTGAAACCCACCAGCACCCGTGCTCATGCAACATTCAAACACTGTTCATGTTCTATTCATTACAAGGGAGCCCATTACATATAATCATCGCTTTGGTTTGGTTTGCACTCAACGGTGCAATGTTGCATTCACTGATGCACCTCGGAGTCCGGGGGTGGGAGTCAATATTCCCGGCAGGTGTGGGGTGTCACTGGTAGGCACTAGCCGGGATTTGATTTTGCCATTTGAGTGGATGACACGTTCTCCTTCTGTCTTACCCGCTGGTGCCTCCATTGCAGAGTCGGAGGTGACAACAGTGAACCGCTGCCTGGACGCTGCCAAGGCCTGCAACATTGACGAGACATGTCAGAAGCTCCGCACCGAGTATGTCTCAGCCTGCATCCAGCCGTCAGCCCGCTCTGGGCCCTGCAACCGACCCAAGTGCAACAAGGCTCTTAGGAAGTTCTTTGACCGGGTCCCGCCCGACTACACTCACGAGCTCCTGTTCTGCCCATGCACCGACACGGCTTGTGCTGAGCGCCGCCGGCAGACTATCGTCCCATCCTGCTCCTATGAGGACAAGGACAAGCCCAACTGCCTGGCACAGCTGAGGGTCTGCAAGGCCGACTATGTCTGCAGGTACGTCCCCTTCCGCTGCAGAGAAGACCTCAAGGTCTGCAGGTGTTCATTAATGCGATGCAGACGGTGAAATCCATTTATGCCATTTGGGTCAATAAACATGGGACTTGGGTCATTTTTAGCATTGCCTGCCAGGAGGAAAAAAATGCAAATCAGCTCATTTTGCCTGCATTCTGTGATTTACTCATCCTACCAGTTTAGGTGGTTGTGATAGTCAACATCAGTTCTGCTTTTAATGTGGCAGAAATCAGCAAATGAGAATGCGCATCGACAGGAAGAAAGCATTATTTATTATTTTTCCCTTTTATTCTTTGACTAATATCTCCAAGTTTCACCTTTTCCATTTCTCGTTTTGATGAGCTGAATTGAAACCCCGGCCATGATTTGTCGTCATGTTTGCACCCCCTTCAGGCTTTCGGAGTCCATCAAAAGCAAATAAAAGATTACTAAACAAAAAAAACCAAATCTACAGTTGGTCATAGCATGATTGAGTCTTTCTTTCGGGTCCTTGTATATTACAGCAGTAGTCATCCATTCATTCTTTATCTACTGCTTATCCGGCACTTTTGGGCGTGGTGATGCTTGAGCCTATCCCACCTGTCATTTGGCGAGAGGCAGGGTACGCCCAGGACGATCACCAATCGATCACAAGTCTACATATATTGACAAACAACTGTTCACTCTCTATTCACAAATCTGGGCTATTTTTCTAATTTATTCCAAATAACCTACTGAATGATTTTGGACTGTGGGAGGAAGCCAGAGACCCTCGCAAAACCCCACGCAGACACGAGTAGAAAGTTCAAACTCCACACAAAAACGCCGCCTGTGGAAATCAAACCAGGGTCTTTTGTGCTAAGATGCGAAGCGATGTGAAGTACTGCGCCCCCAGAACTTCTCTTGGTAGGGCTTCAAGGCAAAATTAAGTGATGATTTGGCCCAAAAAACGTAATGTACGTGGAAATCCGACCCCGCAGCTTCGACATGTATGATCAAAGTTAACTTGCGCGTTTAACCTGCGTTGTCAAGTTGGTATACTGATATTGTATTGTGAATGCAGCTTTCTTTATTTCTTCTGTATCCTCATTTGGACAGAAAATCAGTTGAATTATAATCTAAAAAATAAAATTAATATAAGTTTTTCAATCTTTCTCTGCTACATTTAGGGACAGGCCCGCTTGTACATCCGAACCTTACCCGATCCGTTCGTGTAGTAACCCAAGACAGATCTGAGCATGGCGGTCATATTCATACAATTTTGAGTGGCCCAGTAACAAAATCCCCATGGGCACAGACAGTTCCAGGCCCAAAGCCCCTGGTCGAGGAACACTCGTTTTTCTGCATGGAATACAACCGTGTAATGTTTAAGTGGTGACTCTGTCAGGACAAAAATAGAGCCACCGGGCGCCATGACTGCAGGCGCCATCTCCACCAGCAGACAATTTGCCAGCTCAGCGGGAGGTTTACTTACAGATAATCGCATTCAGATAATGTCAAAGTACCAATATGATGATGCTGATTTGAAGAGAGGCTGATTTAGCGCTTTGTTGTGTGTGAACGCTGTCATGTCTGAATATGACCAGCAGACTAAATTTAAAACACCCCTTTTATGAGTGAGGGGGTTTTTCGGGAGGCTGTCTGGCCCTGTTGTTTTGATAATTTTTTGTATTCATTGCTCACCAATCCTCCCCATAGTTACGGCTAAAGTATTCACATCCAACCCAAATGCCAGTCACGATGAAAAACTGAAATGGAATGTAAAAGAGGGATAGAATTTCATACACGTCAGGTATCCATCAAGCCGTCGCCAACGGAAACCATTGATTAGCTGGCACATTCCTGAATGTGCCAACCCTGAACCGAAACATTTCTGATCCGAATGACGATCATTGTTTGGTTTATACCTCATTAACTCGCTTCTCCTCGCCTAATTTTTTTTATTCATTAATACTCCTTTTTAGTCTGCAGGGGCCAAATGTCAGGGGCGGCCTTCTTCCCCCTGCCACCGGTGACTCGCCAAATGAAGACTGACTTGTTAACATGGTCTGAACCCTTGGCGACGGCCCTGTTTATCTTAAGAAAGGCTGTTTATTTTGAAGCAATTGTAAATAGAAAAAAAAAACAACTAAGGAGATCAGAAGCTGTGCTCTGGTCTTTTTTTCGGTCAAACACATCGAGTCCAGTTTTCAAGATGTCATTCTTGTAAGAATGGAGCATTTGCACAAGTAAAACTGCAAAGGGGTTAGGAGCAACATGCTTCCTGTACAGAGATACACAGAGAATTTCATTCTCTCATTCGAGCGTTGGTTGATTGATCACCCTGGTAATGAAAGGGTGATCAGGGCCACTTTCCTTATTATCATTCTCCATATGACTGAAAAAAATGCACCCTCAACTAATTTGCTTAATCCAATAATTAAGACAAACTAATTAAATTAACTAGAATATTACGGCCTCTGAAGCGGAGCTTGTACTTCAGTGAAGAGGCGCTCGTGAAAATTAAAGGCATAAAACCCCAGTTTGTATTTTTAATTTAACTCGACTCGCAGTCTAACCTGTGAAATGAAAGTGACAGATAAATGGTCAATAAATGAACAGTTTGTTGCAATGAAATAAAAAAAATGAAATTTACCCTCGAAAATTCAGTATCAATAACACAGAGAAATTACCTTGTTGATTAAAAAGGCCGTAGTTAGCGCATCCGCCCCTTTGAAAATATATATTCTCGATAAGATTCTTCCATTCATTCATTTTTTGTTGATACCACTTTTCCTCTAGTGTGGTGGCAGCGGGGCTGCAGCCGGTACCAGCTGACACCAGGCAAGAGGCGGGGCTTAACTGTCACCTGTCAATCACAGACGGCACGTCGCGATATTTAGCCCATCACTCTCTCATTCACCCCTGCAAAACCCACTGACTGTTGGACCCCGAGAGAAAGAAGGAGAAGCTGAGAGAGGGGACCCAGTCAGTCATGAGACCCAGGAAAAATCTTGTTCAAACCAGAAACGCAGTAGTTAGTGCTTTCGCCTCACAGCGAAGGACCCTGGTTCGATTCCCACAGGGAGCATTTCTGCTTGGAGTTTGCATGTTCTCCCCGAGTCTTTGTGGGTTTCCTCCGGGTTCTCCAGTTTCCTCCCGCAATCCAAAAAGGTTAATCGAAACAAATTTGGAAAATTGCCTGGGTGTGTGAGTGAGAGAGTGAATGTTTGTTTTTTCTCTATATGTGGCCCTGTGACTGACTGGCGACCAGTCTAGAGTGCACCCCGCCTCTCGCCCAATAAGAGCTGGGATAAGCTCCAGCATTCGAATGAATGAGAGAGTGAATGGTTGGCGAATCGGTGTTCCGATTTTTAGCCCCCATTTCTTATTTTGGTCTCTTCCTGGTCGTTCTCTCTGAATCTCTCACCACAGTTGGAAGCTAATTTCCTGTTTCCCTCTTCTTTTCTCTCTCTATTTGAAAACCACACCATTTGCTGGTCTGCCCCCACATGGAGCGCCTCATCGCCATGACGACCCCCCCCCGGAGATAATTAATGGCGTCGGGTATAATGGAAGATGGTCCGGCTCATATGATATCTTCGTTTAGATTTAATTAGTCAGCTGTGTTTAATTAATTCAATTGTTACACTCATTACCTTTGTTTAATTAGTTCAATTAAATATCAGCATTCATTTTCAGCAAGGGGGGGGGGGGCTGTGAGCATCATGCGTCCAGGCAGAGTAGTCATTATCAAGAGAAGCATTGGTCCTTTGGGAATTTTCCTACGTAGTGCGGCGGTCATTTTTTGCGAGGGGGAAGGGAGACGTCGCCTGGGCTTTGAGATGTTTGACAAGCCTCAGATGTTTCTTGTCTAGATATTTTTCCATTAATATATAAAAGAATAACTTTTTCAAGACTGAAACAGAGGGATAAAATACGCAATGCTCAATCTGAGAGGACTCGAGATCCGATGGTGTGTCATCAGCCGTCAGCGGCAACCCGGAGTGCTGCCATGGTCACCGTCTCTCTCGAAAGCCTGCCGGCATTTAATCCACTTCCCCTACAGATGTCATGGGGACGGAGGGGCTTCATCTGTCACCGCTATCGATCGGGCCGCCAGATGTTGGGGGTGGATGCTTGGGGGGGCACTCAAGGCTGAAGCGGCATCCAACGATCCCACGCCGGTCAGGCAGCATTAGCCGATTGTCCATAGAGGTGAAGCCTTGGTTTAGCATCCAGGGAGTGCTCGTCCTTGCAGCGGCATGACAAATGAAGTGAAAGGTGGTGATCTCGCCGGCCTCTGAGGGGAAGCGCTTTGAAATGCCAGCTATCGTGATGATGTAATGATGATGACAGGGATCGGTGTGATGATGAGGAGGAGGAGGCTTGATGTCTTAATTCATCTGCCAGGGCAAAGGTGAAGGGAGCAACGTGGAATCGTTTTTTATGCAAGATCCATATTGTCTGACTGTACTTGCAGCCAGCATAGCCCACACTGTTACCTGTCCAGATGGGTCCTTGTGTTCTGTGATTCTTGCTTTGGATTGGTTGATTTTAAGTGTCCTTTATGTCTTAGATATATTTGAATCAGTGTGGGTTCTCCATGTTCTGCTGCCTGATTTTTTCAGTCAGAAATTTCTTTGACGACTAAATTGGTGGTGGGTGTGAATAAGGGCAAATGGTTGGCTGTTTCTAAATTCCTACAGCGATTGTGAATATCAACAAAAAAAAAATATATATTTTCAACATATGGTTAGTGTACTATTACTGCTTCAACCATGTCTATATATACAGGTCCCTAAAAAGAGACAGCTCTTTCGACTCCTAAGTGCCTCTGGCTTTTTTGTGGCCTTGATTACCAAATTAAATGTAAAAGTAATTACTATTTTAAAAAACATGCATTACATCAAGTATTTATTATTTATAACGCTGTATTTGTATACTAGACAAAGAACAGAATACTACAAAAATAAATGATATCCTGCGAAAGTTCCAATGTGTCTATTATTTTTAAATTTGCAACTATGTACAGTGAAACAACTCAAAAATACCAACAAAACAGCAGTCATCATTAACATGTGTACAACAAAAAGGAAAAGTAGCATCCAGGTGACAATTTTCGCATGTTTTTTAGAAAAGAGGTATGATTTTCTTGCAAAGTTTTCCTGCTTGGAAGTGCATAAATTGGATTGAGAACATGAGAGTGCCTGACAATCTCGTGCAATTATTTTAGCCAGTTCCTCATCATTTTATGCTGTCTTTCTAGGGTTAAAGCTTTCAGCAAAATTGTCATAGAGCTCTGAGTTGCAGGCCTGGTTTGTTGTGGTGGTGCAATGGAAGAAACTATAGATGCTCTAGATGTTGAAGGGACCCTTGTCTGTCTCTTGGTCTGAATATGTGTGTCCCCCCTCCCAGCTCTACCCGCTGTGTCTTTAAACCCCTTCCCCTCCACTCCTCTTCCTTCCCCTGGATGTAGACACAGACGATACAACATATCTTGATCAATCATGTGAGGCTTTAACCGAAAACAAACAAAAAAACAAACAATGGGCTTCCAATCAGGAGCTGGCTCCGCTTACTTCAGAGAGTTGGTTTTCACAACACATCACCGGTAAATATGTATATAATGTTTAGAAATGTCAAGCTTCGGTCGAACGTCAGTCACTAAGGGATTCAAGGTGTTTCCATGGGAGTAAAAACCTGCGTCGCATCTGTTCCAAGAGCCCGGCGGCATCAGTTTCTGTGATTGGCCAGGGACAGTGAGACTTCCTTCAGGTTTTTTATTTTTGGTATATTTTCATTTTGCTCCTAACTCTTTTGTTTCAGAGGGTGGGTAGGTGGGTGGCAGGTCCGGGAGGGAGATTGCCGATTATAAGTCTCGGATTCAAACCCCGTCGCCGGGAGGGAGAACCTGGGCCGGCCCTCGGCAGCACGACGTGTGAAGCATGAATAAATGATGGATGGCGTGTTATTGCTCCCGCAGGTCTCGTTGGGCTCAGTTCCAGTACGACTGCCAGCCCTCTGAGCAGAGTGCCAGCGGCTGCAAGCAGGAGAACTATGGAGCGTGTCTACTCGCGTACACAGGCCTGATAGGTAAGGAGCAGACCCCCCACCGCCACCGCCATGTCCCCCTGCCTTCCTCCTACTGCCTCTTTATTCAACCACCCTCTGTGATGGATTGGGAACAATAGGGTTTCAGAGGGAACGGCAGCGGGACTCAGAGCGAATCAAGGACTGTGATGAGAGGCCGCGTCTCAATGATGGATGGAGCGCTGATTAATGCGGCCTGCAGCAGGAGTCAACGCCGTCATAAGTAGCACAATTATAATGGCCGGCTGACGGCGGCGTGGAGAGGGTCATACTGGCGCCGCAGCGAGTGGGAGCTCGTAGAAGAAAACTTAACTGTAGCGGAGCGCAGAAAGGAGATGTTAACCCCCCCCCCATTCCCTCCCCAGGACTCATTCAAAACGCAGCATTGCAGTGCAACAATGAGGAGAAAATCAGTTGTTTGGGCAGATGTGGGTGGGAAGATAAAGGAAAGACGAGAAGCGAGGCAGCGGTGATTGACCTCTCAGGGCGACCGACACCCGAATAACGATGGGGGTAAATCAGAACTTTGTGGGTTTTTTTATTTTTTCAAACCTCCAGCTCCTTCGGATCTGATGAATGGCACACAAATAGACGCCTAAATCAGAGCCCCATTAATGCACCTGTAAAAGAACGGTAGCTGGGGATTCATTTCCCGACACTATATTTTCAGCCAGGGTCGATCACGTCGACTACTTTTTTTATTTTTAAAAGCCCTGCCTTCCTCCATTGCCTTATTTAGATTCCACTCACCTCCATTTCCAGTCGACACATTAACGCACACGCTAATACCCGGGTCTTAACCTGATTAGTGCGGCACCGCAGCAATAGTATCTGCCACATAAATGTCTATTGGATTATTGCAATCAGAGCCGGGTCGTAACCAGGCGAAGCCGAATGAGATTAAATCAGCCACAATTTCGCTCAGATGTTGGGCATGTTGGGGCGCTAAGTGCCTTAGCGTGGGGCTGGCGTCAGCTTGCGTTCGAACATTAGCCCGTGTCACCACTTTTTTTTGCCAGCTCGAGGGGGCAGGTCTCATGAAAAAGAAAAGTGTGTCAATGTGGGCTTAAAACCCTTCACCTCCTCTCCAACCCACAGGAAGCACAATAACCCCCAACTACCTGGACAATTCCACCTCAAACGTCGGTCCCTGGTGCTCCTGCACTGCCAGCGGCAACCATCGCGAGCAGTGCTACGACTTCCTTGCTTTCTTTCATGACAACGTCTGCCTGAGTGAGTACTGCATCGCAACCACATCGGCTTTTTTTCTTCTTCAGGAGACAAAGCAAATGAGACGCAAAGTAAAAACGGTACTTTATTTATGGTCCAGTTCAAAGTCCAGAGTCAAAGCCTTTTATTTACTGGGATGAAAGAAATTGTCAAGCAAGTCGGTGAAGTCCTGATATTTCCCATTTTTCTGATTAGCAAACCAAGCACGGGAGAATGCTGACGTCCCCCGTGAACGGGGCTGCTGGCCACAAAGGCTCGGCTGTCGAACCAGACCTTCAAAGCAAAAGAGGAACGTTTCCTCACTCCGTTGTCATGGAAAAGGGTCTGAACCTGGGTCTGTTTTTGGACGCCACAAATTATATTTCATCCACACAATGAGTGGCATGTGGCTGTCAGTGCCGGTGGGGGTGACGCTGTGATTCAAGCTCAGCAGAACGGTTGGTCAAAGGCGGGTCGTGATGTGTTTAGTGCTCCTTGAATGTTTCATACATCACTAATCATTTCTCTGGAAGTATCGGATGGATCACGGCGGCTGAGCGCTGGCGCCGGAGACAGATGGACGACAGCGGTGACAGATTAAAACAACAACATATAATTGAAGGTGTTACAGCAGTCAGCGTGTTTTTTTACCTTTGGTTTATTATTCTTTTTAACAACAGACGACAGCTTCTGTTGCCGTGAAGAACCGTGAGGAGCCGGGTGTCTTGTGACACATCACACAATACATTTAAAAATGAGTCAGGGACTAAAATTAGAATTTTTGTTGATCGAAGTTTTTTTTTTTTGCCAGATCTTTTTTTCTGTAGTTTGATGAGTTTTATGAAATTTTTAAGAATTTTGATAGTTTTGTCAGGAACACTGGCCCTTTCAGTTTTCTGTTCTTATTATAGATGGTCACTTCCCTTTTACCTGATTGTCAGATGTGTTTGTTTTTTTTTATTATTCATGACTTTTGACTGATGGGTTTATGAGCGTTTTGGGTTAATTTTTTTTATAGATGCAGCCCCGTTTTTCAGAAATGACAGATGATATCAAGATTCCGATTAATGGTTGATACAAATTTTTTGACAATTTTCCTATTTTTATTTCCAAAATATTATGGTAAATTCAGAAAAAAATACTCAGAGAATTTTCCCATGAATTTTATGGAAAACGTTTCTGGAAAATTAGCTTCATCCCCTGTATATCTTACATAATTAATGAATGACTAAATAGATAAATCAATGAAATAACAAATTCAGTGATGAAGAGTAAATGAACAATAAAGCACAGAGCTGTAGTTCACCATGATTTGCTTGATTTTTCCTGGCGCTCAAAGGAATTGAACGATATGTGGCAGCTCAAAAAGGTCAAAGGTCACAGTCACCTTAGGCGTGTCAAAATTCTCAGGAACCCCAGGAAGGACTTCAGTAACATCCGAGTCTGTTTTATTGATATTTCATGTGAACGTCAGATTGAAGGACCAAGAATGTGATTGTGTAAGTGTGTTTGTGCTTGTGGGCGTAGGGGTCGAAGGTCAGCTAAAAATGAATCCCCCAAGTCGTGATTTAGGTTCAAAAATCTGCTGTTGATGTTGATTTTCTCTTCTGGTAGTGCTTCCAATAAAAAGAAGCCTTTCGTGCATGTAAATTGAGATCTGCCCATGGAACGCCAATTATTTCACACTGAGAAACCTTTTTGAACCCTCGCCGGCTGTGTTTCAGTGTGTTTAATGGAAACCTCAGAAACGGTCGCTTTGAAAGTGAAAGCGACTTTTATCCAGATCGACAATTTTTTTGTCCCCACCATTTGAAAATGAAAAATAAGTTTAGACCAAAAAAAAAAAATCGTATCACTGATATGAACTTGATTCCTTATATGTGAAAACAACTTGGTAAATAAAGAATTTCTGATTCTCATTCTGACTTCTGACAAACTGACTTTTGCAATTCCGAAACGCAAAAGTCATGGCATTATTTAATGACTGCCAAAAGAATAGTTCTCGTCAAGATGTCAGCCCCTTCCCCTTTTGTCATGCAATATTTTGGCCATACATTTTCCTTTAATGAGCCGCTGTGAGACTCCAAATATTTGGTGACAACACTTCCTGTTGCTACGGAGATCATTTCTGCCCTTCCGAGAGCAGGTTAAATATTGAATTGATATGTCAAGGTCAACTATCACTGTCAGTAAATGGTTTCCTGTTATTGTTCCCTGGCGACATTGAATGTTAACTAATGAATGCTTGCTAGGACTAGATGTTAAAATCCCTTGATAAATCAGCATAATGCTGGTGTCGGAAGTGTCCTGGCGGATGGGGATTGAGCTCTTGAGTGGGGTTGTTTTTGAAAATGCTGACGTGAAAATTGTGCCAAGATCAAATTTGTGAATTGGCACCAATGTCTTTCACACAAGATAAGTTAAGGCCCGGGTTGCTGACAATCGCCACTGGTGCAGATGACCTACCTTCAGGGTACCAGTGGCTATTGGGCTACTGTGGGTGGAAGGTGGAGTGGAGGAAGGCAAGTTTAGAAGCAGAGAGAACAAAAGAAAGACAAGAGTTGGTCGACATTCAAGAGAGAAGATGGATGCACTGTGTCCAGTTGGAGAGGTGGCAAGGCAAGAAACTTAGCGGCAGATAGTAATTTGACATTGTATTGAAAAGGAAGAGAAATGTAGTCGAAGAGATATTGAAGGAGCAGTTTTTTGGAACTACCAGGTGGGATTGGAGGAAAAGGAAAATTCTGAAGTGAGTCATATGAAGTGGTGCAGAATATCTCCAGGTATGAGAGAGTGATACAGGCTTCACTGGACATATTAGTCCAGGCAACAGAGTTCACAAGAAGTGATGGGCAAGTTTAGTATCCAGGATAGGAACCCAGAGGGATAGATGTTGTTGGAGTCTGCAAAACTCCGGATGAGGCTGGTGCTGGAGATGTCCTCCTGGATTGGGATTGAGATGTTTTCTTGGATTGGGGGATGACCAGCTGGCAGCTCCAATGCAACAGCTTATCAGTTATGCTAGGTTATGCTTATCTTTTTTGATCTCACAATAGTCAATTTGTCATCGGCTTTCAATTGTTTGTGCTTGCTACCTAGTGATCACTGACATTTTTCTCACCTCATCTCACCGACGTGTTCAGTAGCTTCATCTGCTTGCGATGTTTATTATGCAAGCATTCATGATTTACTGTATTAAAATGTCTTTATTGTTTCTTCGGCTTAACCATTATTATCAGTTACACTAGTAGTAGTGGTGGTATTGCAACTTGTATTTGGAAGTGCTCCAACCCCAGTCCCCTGATTGATCAGCATGTGATCCAAAACCTCAATTTTTGTTAATTTTAGTCCAAGCATATGTTATCTGGAACATGTTCTTACTCCCAATGGTATATGGTATTTGATGCAGACTTTGGAGTGAGAACGGTTGGGATTTGTGAGGAACAAGGGGTCTAGGAACCGGTCTGATTTTGGTCATCCGGAAACTGGCTTTACTTATCTAGATTATGGTTTGATTTAAACTGTCTAGCAAATAGTTTTATGTTTCTCGTTGTGAAAAGGGTTTTACTTTGCTAGTCCAATAGCCATTTTTGATTTCACAGCCCAGAAGGTGGTTTCGTTTTGGTGATCCAGAAGCCTGTTGGATTTTAAAGTTCAGAAGCCAGTTTTGTTTTGATGGTCCACAAGCCGATTTTACTTTCACAGGCCAGAAGATGGTTTACTTTGGTGATCCAGGGGGTGGTTTTACTTTCACAGCCCAGGAGTTTGTTTTTATTTTGGTGGTCCAGAAGCCCAGTTTTATTTAGACAATCCAGATGCTCAGTTTCATTTTGGCAGCCAAGAAGCAAGTTTGAGTTTGACATCTAGAACTAAGTTCATTTAAGTGATCCAGAAGCAAGCTTTCTTTTGCAGGCAAGAATATAGGTTATTTTCTTGCGGTCCACAAGGCGGGTTTACTTTTGTGCTCTCGAAGCTTGGTGGTCCAAAAGCAGGTTTTCCTTTCATCCCACAGGCTGGTATTATTATGCTGGTTCAGGAGCCCTGTTTTATTTGGGCGGTCGGGAGGCCCAGTGCTGAGGCAGGACTTCAGATGGGTGTCTCTTGAATTTGATATAGGATGTCATTTTGTTTCCTGCCTGTAAACTAATGAGATGCGGAAGAGAAGAGGAGGAGTGCAGTCCTTCTCCGACAGCAATGAGGGGGCAGATTGACGGTATCAGGATGGTGGAGATGGTGTATGTGACACTCTGACTCAGGTTTAAAAAAAACTTGCTGTCTTTGTTTACATGATGGCAACAGTGCCTTGTGTGGCGGCGGCAACTCATGGTTCCCTCGTCCTCTGGTCGAGGGTAATAACAGTTCAGATGGACCGGTCGAATCGAGACCAAACTCAAATCACCATGTACATTTCCCAGTCGTTCCATTTCTGTCCTCAAACAGGGGCGAGGAATTTTGCAGTAGATTTGATGTTGATTCGAAGGTAATTATTTCAGTTTCTTTTAAATCTCCAACGTCCTCATATTAGGACTAAGACCAGTGAAGACGCAAAGCAAGCAGTGATTATTTTCCTGTTACTTTAAGTGCAGCTATGACAAATGCTATATAATGACATATTACATATTAATGCTAAATATGTAACCACATTTGCGAAAAAAGAACAAAAGAAAATATTTTTCAGTCGTTTCTCTTTGCTCTACCAGTTTATTACCCCCTCCCCCGCTGCCCCCCAAACCTAACTTTAGGTAGTTTGTGGGGGAGAGACATTAACTGATATGTCCTTTTATGAGGACTTAGACTAGCTGCAGCAAATC
Source organism: Fistularia tabacaria (assembly GCA_901007705.1). Lineage (NCBI taxonomy): Eukaryota > Metazoa > Chordata > Actinopteri > Syngnathiformes > Fistulariidae > Fistularia > Fistularia tabacaria. Next base: position 33,440 of record CAAKHD010013718.1, on the reverse strand, counting down.
TGCCCTGGAGAGGTGATGACCTGCAGCACCATTACCCACAGCACGTTAATGTATGGACCCCTCCCTCTGAGTGTACTCTGTTTTTTCCCAGCTATTGAATCCTTACTGTTATGTTACCCTAGCTCTTAATTAGCGATGTTCGTGGACACGCCGCCTCCATCTTTGACTCGTCCCCGCAGTGCCGTCAAAGGCTACGGGATTCGGTTTGCTAACAACCTAAGGAGGCCGATCAGTTTGGGGTGGCGCGAGGAATGAATATGTGCGTGTCACACACCGTTACTTGACCGGTGGCTCCGAAACCGCAGCGCCAACCGTCAGCTTAACATTTTTTTTGTTTTTTGTAATCCGTGAACTCTGATCCATAAAGTCCATCCGTCTCTCAGAAGGAGTCGGCATAGGGTAATTGATGAGTCCCTCAATCGTGTCGTCATTTGAGCAGATTTTAATTGGAGTGACTTTCATGCAAACGTAATTAGCGCCATTAGTGGGATGAAAACCAACGCTTATGGAATACTAATTTGTCAGCTGACGGAGCAGAAAGATCAGCCCCGAACCACCGAAAGGAAATCTGAAACTCCCATGAGTACTTCCTACTATATTTTTTTTCTAGTTTCTCACCAATTTTTTGTAATTTGAGGATTTTCTTTCATGCTCCCTGGATTTATCATTTCTGTTCTCTCTCTATCTTCCTCTCTCTCACTTTTGCTCTACCGACTCTCTCCCCATCTCCCTCTCTCTCTTTCTCTCACTCTCTCTCACCCACCTCCTCTCCCTCACTCGCGCTTTCTCCTTATCTCCCCAGCTCTCTTCTCTGTCTCCCTCTCTTTCTCAATCCCACCCCCTCTTCTCTCTCATTCTCTTTCTCAATTCTCTCTCGCCTTTCATTCTGCCTCGCTCCATTTCTCTCCCGCCCCCTCTCTCTCAGTTATTCTCCTCGCTCTTTCTGTCCCTCGTTCTTTCTCTCACTTTATCATTCTCTCTCCCTCTCCATCTCCCGCTCCTCCCTGTGTCCTTGTTTATCGTAATACATTATAAATATGTAATAAAAGGATAGATGTTCTCGGGAAGGAAACCGAGGGGTTAACATGACTTACATCCTTTTTTTGTCAAGGAGAGGATGGAGGAGCTCCAGCATCTGCTTTTAATAACCAACCACAACCAACACGGCCACTAATCTTTAAATGGGTCTAATGTGAGTTATTAGCATTCTGTAATAATTCAACTTTCCTCAGAGGAGGTGCTGGTTTATTAGCCAGTGACCCGGTGCTCATATTTAACCAACCACGCATGTGTGCGTGTGTGTGTGTGTTTGCTACAATCCATCCATTTGCTCTAAATTCTATCGTTATAGAGGAAATGAATTAAAGTTTGAGGAAATGGAGCCACCAACCGCTCACACTCAATCCATCCATCCATCCACCTCTAAGGGAGAGCCCAGACTCCCTGGAGAGTAAGGGTCACCTTTGGGTCATGACCTATAGGGTGACCATAGGATAGGATAGGAACGCGGATCGACCAACCAATCCAGAGCGAGAGCTTGAGATTGTGGTTTGATCGAGCCAGCGGGACCCCATCATTGGCAAAAAGCAGAGGTTCAATCCTGAGGCCACACAACCGGATCACCTCAAACCCCGGCTGTGCCTAACAGTTCTGTCCATAAAGGTGATGAACAGAACTGGGGACATTGAGCTCTGGTGGAGTCCAACCCTCACTGGTAACGAATCCAACTTACTCCCAGCAATGCAGACCAGAATCTGAGGGCCCCCCTGCCAGAGGGTCATGGTCCTTCTCCAAGCCGACAAAAAACTTGTAGACTGGCTGGGTAATGTCCCATGCACCCTCCAGGGACAAGCTACGACCAGAGGTTGTAGAGCTGGTCTACTGTTCTGCAATCAGAATGAATGAATGAATGAATAAAGAGCTAAATGACTGAAGCAATGAATGATTAGATGGATGGATGGATGGATCTCAGGTTTCAGAAGATGACTGTGAAAATGTCAAAGAAATACAGTCTCCTCCTGGAATTTCCAAATACGTTTTTGAAATCATGAAATCAGAACAGAAAAAATGAAAGAATGAACGAAAATAGAATTTTTTTTTTAACGGAATGACAACATGTTGATGTCTTCCCCTTCCTCCTTTATCAACTCAAAAACTGCCAATGTCACTGTGCTATCTTGGATTGTTGTAGTTTTCGTTAGATTCCCACAATGCTTAGCAGGAGGGATATGTGCTCAGCAGGTATCAAAGGTCATGACCAGAATAAACTCTGCTCTTCAGTTTTTTTTGCTATTGTTAGTCTTGTTTATATTTCATCATCTGGTTTCACGGCTCCCCCCCAAATTGGTCGTGACGAACAGGTGAAGATTCAAAGCTTCTGTTGAACTGAAAAGAGTGACATCTAGTGTCAAAGTGAATTTTCGGCAACTCAATTTGAGAGCAGGAGTGAAACTGAGGGAATGAGTCAACGTCATAATCTTGTTTGAGTCGGTGTGTCGTTATCATAAAGTATTTTTCTTTTCAACACTGACAGGCTTGCTAGCTCAATAGGCATGATGTTCATGCAAGTGTCCAACATGGATGAGGTGCTGTTGTTGTTGTTGGTTGTGGTGGTTGTATTGTTGTTGTACATACACAGCAAACACCGCATTTGGAAAAAAAAAGGCTACACATTATCATCATCTGTGGGTAATGCAGTTGAGACACAACTAACTTTTTACATTTCTTGTCGAGTTTTACTTTGCTGTTCCAATAGTCGGTTTTAATTTCACAGCCCAGAAGATGGTTTCATTTTGGTGATCCAGACGCCCTGTTTTATTGTGGGGGTCCACTAGCTGATTATACTTTCACGGCCCAGAAGATGGTTTATTTTGCTTGTATGGCCTTGGGATCAACTGGCGAATAGTCTCAGGAAGGGGTGTCAAACTCAAATAACACAGTGGGCCAAAATTCAAAACTGGGACAAAGTCATGGGCCAACATTGATGATTATTGAAAAAACTCTTCCTCCAGATATAACAATGAACCTTTTCATATGGACCCCAACAAGTTTAGCTTAAAAACTGAATATGGAACAAGCAAAGCTCAATACTATGCAATATATAACTTAATATTGAACACACATGCAAAATCGAAATTCAAATAAAAAACCACAACGCAAAAGGCAATGGCATTCATTTCTCAAATACAAATCGTATTCTTCTTATTTGCAGCCTTCAGAAATTTAGTTCAACGGCAACCTTTTTCCACAGGCTGATAATAAATGTAAAATTGAATAACAATAATAAACCAATTAACTAATAACAATACCTTTCAATGAACGTAAAACCATTCAAGCCCATGTCTTGGAGTAGCAAGAAACAAGGACAAAGAAAACATTAATTATGTCTCAGTTTACTACACACTGATCTACTCTGATGTGTCCAAGCCAAATACCTTGCATCTCTTCTTGGGTGCTGGTTCCTCAATGTCGGGGATCAGGCTCTGAGCTGAGGAAATCCTTAGGATAATGTTGTACTCCTTGGTTATAGCCACATTGACTCCACATACAAGACAAACAGGTCTGTCTTTTACATATGTAAACAGATATTCTGCCTCCCAACTGTCCAGAAACTCTGCCTTTCTTTTCAACATTTTCCGGAGGGGTAGCACAGTGCCAGTATTAGCATAAGGTAGCTATAACTACTGTCAACAGAGGAGAGGGCGTTTATGGGTTCTGTCGTGATTATCGCGCAAAAACACCAGCAGATCATTCTGGGATTTGTAGTAGTGGTGGTACATGCACTTTAGGCTATACCGGCGGGCCAGTTCTAGTAGTAATTTGGTATGGGTTTGCGGGCAAAATATAATTTGGTATGGGTTCCTGGGACAAATATAATTACAATGCAGGCCAAATTTGGCCCGTGTGCCAGAGTTTGACACCTAGACTCTAGGGCTAGCCCTGCATCGCACCCCAATGACAGCTGCCATACGTTCAAAAATAAGGATTCAAAAACAGCAAAATAAAAAAATCTTGTAATCTGTAAACAGAAAAAATCCAAATGCGTTTCAAATCCTGAAATCAACTGAAAAAATATTTTTAAGTATTAACTAATAATTATATTCATTCATTCATTCATTCATTCATTCACACAAACACAAGAAGTGACTCAACACAAACTTACCTGAAAATCTATAAAATAATCTATTTTTGTATTATTTTTTTTATTTATCTGTATCTTGTGATAATGTCTGGCTAATATTACAAATACATTTCCCTCTTAGATGAAAAAGTCTGTCAATTTGTCCATCAAAAATGAGAGGAAGAAGCCTTAGATACCCAAATAACCTGAAAATCAATGAAATGGATAAAAAACAATGATTAATTTTCAGGATGAAAAATAATTGATAATTGTTTGCAAAAAAGGTAGAGAGCTAATTTGAAATTAGAAATTGTAGTAAATATTGGAAAAATAATCAAAAAGAATTCATAAAAATCAACAAAAAAAATCGGAAATGTACATATTTTAAATCATTATCATGAAATGTGTTACTTAATTTGTTGTATATTTGTTGGCTCTAAATCATAGATTTATTTATTTGATACTAAAATATTATCAGATAATTTCCAGCATTTTGACGATTGTAAACCATTTTGTCAGACGTTCAAAATATTTGTACTTTTGTATTGTCAAGTGTGAAGTTTGGAAATAATCAGGGAAAGTCTACATATATAAATGTTAATATTCATTTGAGAAATAAAAAAAAGGTTTTGATATATAAATGAATACATAGATACATTATAAATGAAGTAATAGACTTGTGGGTCCGTGTTCAGCTGCAGTTGCACAATGTTTGAGGTTTTCTTCAAAAATGAACACATTTAAATGATAAGTGATTATGTCTTGTTTTGGTTTTTGTTTGTTTGTTTGTTTGTTTGTTTTCTTCCAAATGATATGATTTTAACTCAAGTTGACTAAAAGTCTGCAGAAAGCGACTTAAAATTAGGAAAGAAAATACAAAACCTGTTCAAGAATCAGACAAGAATCCTAAAATTTCTCAGAATCCCGGAATCAATAAAGTCAAAGCGAAATTTGTCGAATTTGTAAATGGATCTCAAAAGGTGGAGGACAAAAATCTAAATCACTGAGAGTGAATCTATACATATTGAGAGAAAAGGGACCAAGAAAAAAAAAATTAATGATGAAAAACAGGCTAAATTCATTAATTTATGAATAAGTGAGTGACTCCAAGACCAGCTCTAGTTAGGAGGAAGAATTCAGTCACTGGGCTCATGACTCACTCAGAAAGGTTGACTTGACAACCCTGTAATTATAGCGTTGCTTTATAATTCGAAGTGGCTCGTGGTGAAACAAAGAGCTTTTCCCAACATAGAATGCAAATCAAATAAAACGATATAATTGAATTGAAAAATCAGGCTGGATGTCCAACGAGAAAATGAGAAAATATTTTGTCTTCTTAACTAAGCAGTCAGCCCCGCTTCCATTTTCCCTCCAGAAAATGCCATCCTGGCCTTCGGCAATGGATCGGACGTGAAGACGAGTGCCGGCCAGCCCGGGGCCCCTAGCACCGCCATGGACGACCGCAGTTCATACCTGCCAACCACCGCTCCGGCCGTTTCCATGGAAACAGAGCAGAACATTTTGAGAGTACAGATACCTACTCAGGTGAGTCGGAGCATGTGGCGCTGGAGATGGGTTAGCCGGGACACCTGGAAGGTCGTGGGGTGCTGCAAAGAAGGCAAAAAGACTTACGGTTTACAAATAATTCTGGGGATGGTTAATACCTGTCACAAAGTCACAGAATGTAGGCTCTACATCATTATAACAAGTCATTATCCTGTTTTGACTAGTTGTTACCTTGTTTCAGCAGGTTATTATCATGTTCTCACAAGTGTTTTTCTTTGTCTCTGCTGCCTTCAGGTTCTAAAAAGCAATGGCATAGTTCTGACAGGTCATTGGCTACTTTTAACAACATTTTTGGCTCAAATAGGTTGTTCATATCGGATGGTAATTCATAAATGGACATCGCTGATAGTATTGTGTTATTATCTTGTTATAACAAGTTTTCATGCTCTAACATTATGTAAGTCTTGTGATAACAAATAATTATCATGTTTTATCCAGGTATTATGTAGTTCTCAACAAAATGAGAGCGTGAAGAAAATATCTGGCTGACGAAATATTGTTTTCACATCCAGCTCTTGATTATTTTTTTTTTGTCTCTGGCTCTGGTGGTTTACTCGCCGCCTGCCAGCGGCCCGGAATAATCTGACAAAGCGAGACTGAACTCCTCTTTCATCCTGGAGGGTGACTGAATTTTTCAGCTTCATCTCAGTTCACCTCCGGCCTTGGTTTCTATGGATTCTTTGTTTTTTTTTTAATCTTTAAAAAGGGTTTGAATCGACTCTGTCACTCTGTTGACTTCCAACTTTGTGTGCAATATAATCCTCGTTTGTAAAGTTAAAAATGATGTCCCTAACACCTAGCCAACAAAGATAGAAAGTATTTTAATGTAATTCATTTTTTACATTTTTTTTGTATTACATTTTCCCTTTTTTTGCTTTTTTATTTGCATCACCATATGACTACCAATCTCAATCGAACCTTTGAAATCTAAATATTCAGTGCCAATGATTCAAGCCATCGGTGTCTGACAGCAGATTGGTCATTATAAAACCTCAAGAGTTTGTTTTGATGCCTTTAGGGTCTGCAAGCTTATTCAGTTCCCCCTCATCACTGTAGACAAAATAGACAGCAGTGAGACAGTGTAATTTTATGAAATATTCTGTCAGTGGAAGAAACAGAAAATTACTCATAAAGAGTCCCTGGAAATAAATGTTTTTGCAGTGTAACCTAAATGTACATGGTTTGTGCTCTGACTACTTACAGCAAACATAGATAGAAAAATTGTTTTTGAAAAATAAATACACTAAGGAAAAGCATATGATGAACTCGAATTAAAAGGAAAGAAGATGAAATAATAGATAGCAAAATGCATCCAGTAAATATCTTTAAAAAAATTATTGATTATACTCCCAAAAAAGAGCAAATTCAATTGCTGAGTCTTATTTATAATAATTAAGATTTTATTATCACTACTATGTAATTAGATTTTGGAAGTTAAAAAAAAAAAAGATTATAATTATAATTAATTTTAATTAAAAAAGAAAAAAATTCAGGAAAAGCCACAAAAATCCGCATGAATCAACAAAAGCCACGACTTGAGTGGTTGCAGCAGGAACCTGTATCAACATCATAGAGGCACTGGCATTTTCTCTGGATTTCCCTCCTCCTGAATTTTTTGGATCCTAACTTTGATTTTGTTTTCCTCCTTTTGGGGCGAAGAGAATGAAGAGGACGGAGGGAAAAAAATCTGTTATTAATTGAGATTGAGGATTTTCCACATTATATTCCAATCTCTTCCGTTGTTTCGTAGGCTGATTGTCCTCAGTTATGCAGAAAAAACAATAATTTAATATTCAGACGTCCTGGTTTAACGTTCCCTCTTTCTATTATGGTCTTTAATTAAATTTGAAAGTGATCATTTCTCCTGACGACTCATTAGTGTTGTGTCGCAGTTAAACATTCAAAACACGCACGTCCCTTTTGTTTTTTTGTTTTTTTTGTTTGTTTTTCCAAAGCAGAAAAACAAAGATAACAAGCTCTTTTATCTATTTATTCATTTTCGCCTTTGATTGAAAAGACTCGTCGAGCTCAAACGGAAGTCACGCGATGCAGCCGATTGCAAGAGGATCTGAAGGAACCCCACTGGGCTTTTGAATGTCGGCAGGGTTTAAACCATAGATCAAGAAACAACTAAGGAGGAAGACAAAATTGCCTGACTAGCAGGAAGTGTGTGGGGGAAGCAATCCCAGCTGAGTTTGAGGCAGGAGTCAGGGTAGAACTCGGCCCGATCACCTGTCAATCATATGGCCACATATTGGGACATCCGACCATTCACCCTTTCATTGGCACCCACGGGCAATTTAGTCTGCAATGAACTGGCTGACTGTTTTTGGACTGTGTGAGGAAGACGGAGACCCTGGAGAGTCCCCCAGCAGGAGAACATGGAGAACCCAAATGGAAGCAACCCAATACTGGAGCAATCCGACCAGGATCCTTCTTATTTTGAGGCAGGACTGTATCCGCTCTCTGCAAACATGGATTCATTTATCCATTCATTCATCATCTCTTCAGTTTGTCTTGCTCACGGGGTCATGTTGGGGCTGGAATTGGTCTCATCTGCAGTGAACCAGCTGACTGTTTTTGCCTTCTTAGAGGACGACAGTGAACGTGGAGGGAGAACATTGCCAAGTCATAAAAAGTACAATAAATTGTTAGTTGAAGCTCAGATTTGGCAAAACTTGTAGGAATTAAAGAGGTACAGAGGGAGAAAAGTGGTCCGATAAACTTCCATCCATCCATTATCTATACTGTTTATCCTGCATCCAGGGTTGCTGGAGCCTATCAGGGCTGTCATTGGACAAGAGGCAGGGTTCACCCTGAACCGGTTGCCAGTTAATCAGAGGGTCACACATCGAGACATGCAACCATCCACAGGCCTGGGCAATTGAGGATCTCCTATCAACCTGCTGCACATTTTTGGACTATGAGGGGAAGCCACAGAACACGGAGGAAACCCAGGCTGACATGGGGAGAACATGCAAACGCCACGCAGAAAGATCCCCTGTTGAAATCGAAACCATGACCTTCTTTCTGTGAGGCGGGAGCGCTAACCACTGTGCCTCAACTTTACTCAGCAACTTGGGAGCGACCTGCTTCCAAAACTACATTTTCTTTTCGCTTCCTGCAAATATTCTGTCTACAACAGCAGTGAAGCAGTACAGTCAAAGGCACCAAGAGAAAAAATAAACCAAAAGACCAAAAGAAAATAAAACTAAAAATATAGAATAGAAAAAAAAAATAGAACTAAAAAAACTGATCAATGAATCTCAGCTCTGAAAAGTCCATTTGACTCAAAATCAGAAATCATCCCCGCTTTAACAATTAAAAAACACCAAATGACAGTTGTCATCTTCAAGGCCAAATTAAAAAAGATTTAAAAAAAAAAAAACAGAGAAAAGAAAAGTAGAAGGATAAAACTTCCAAATAAAAGGTTTTGAATAGTTTCCGTAGCTTCAACTTTTCTTTGAAAGCAGCAAAAAAAAAAATCTCTTAATAATGAAAATATAAATGATTTCATAACCCGATATTGAAAGGACGGGGATTTTTATTTTTCCCCTCCGACTGTCAACAGTCCAAAACCCCTGCTTGGGAAACCAAATATATTTATTTCACAGCATCTAAGGTAAATACTGACTCGACCAAAATGCCAAAAAAAACCTCTGCAGGATTTGAAATGTTATCATATGAATCTAGGCAGAGTCTCATAGTTTCAGCCTGCTGACACCCAAACACAGATGCTGAAGAAAAGAGGGATTTATGTTGTGCGGAACAAAAAGGAAATGTGTGTGAAACTTAGAGTATCGCATGGATATTTGAGCTTTAAAAACATATCAGCAATGATTTATCTATTGACTGATTGTTTGATTTCCTTGTTTCCCATCACCCTTTGCTTGATCAACTCAGATGGAGCGAAGAAAAGTCAGGGCTAAAGATTGAGCTGCTTTCGGTGAAATTATTTATTTGCAAGGTGGTCTCGTGGAAAAACTTGGGCGGGAAGACTCGGTTGAGAGACCTGAGCTTAAATACTCGGACTCGAGCAGAGAGACGCAAACAGAAAGACTGAAGCAAATAGTCTCAAGCAGAAAGACTCACGCAGTAAGGCTCACGCACAAAGACTCTGATAGAAAGACAAACGCAAAAAGACTTAAGGAGAACGAGTCAGGCGGAAAGACCTGGGTAAAACAATTGAAGCAGAGAGACTAAAATAAAACAACTCGATCAAAAACATTTGGGCAGAAAGACTGAAGAAAAAAAACTCAGGTAGAAATAGGCAGACTTGGACTGAAAATGTCAGTCAGAAAGACTTGGGCAGAGACTTGGTGAGAGATGACTTCTAAGCACCAACCTCTGTGTGATGGACTTCAAATACAAATTAAGGACACGAAGAGGAACCGACTGAATTTATAAAGTGAAACAACGTCAAACTGCTAATCAACCTCACCTTCATGCTCTATTGGGATTTTAACTAATATGTTTGGAAATTTGTCCATTAGTATAGTTCGATTTGCAGCTGGTTCTCTCTGAACCAAGCTAAAATCAATTCAGCCGCCGTCCACCTTAGACAATAAATAGATAGCTTGTTGTCAAGCAGGAGTTTGAATTGGCAGCAGCACTGTGTGAAATCACTGTGCCCAGTGGTTAGACCATAAATTAGTCCTGGCTACATGCATGCTCTGAAATGGAAAAAAGAGAAAACTGCCGTTGGTAGAATGTTAAGTTTGTAGTTTGGCATACGTCTTTATCGCTCCACCAGATATAATGGACATCCATCTATTATTATTAAGATAAGATAAGATAAGATAAGATAAGATAAGATAAGATAAGATAAGATAAGATAAGATAAGATAAGATAAGATAAGATAAGATAAGATAAGATAAGATAAGATAAGATAAGATAAGATAAGATAAGATAAGATA
>CAAKHD010013718.1:0-20085 GCA_901007705.1 Fistularia tabacaria | reverse complement strand
CTCTTTGATTATTTACAGCAGTGACTCACTCTGCGTGTGTGTGTGTGTGTGTGTGTGTGTGTGTCTGTGTGTGTGTGTGTGTGTGTGTGTGTGAACGTGCGTGTGTGTGTGTGTGTGTGTGCGTGTGTGCGTGTTTGTGTGTATGCGTGCATGCGTGCGCATGTGTGCTTGTGCGTGAGTGCATGTACCACAGGGTTATTTTCAGATCCCCCTTTCATTTTTAAATAATTTAAGTTAAAGCAAGGATTCATTGTCTCTGTGATGGTTTTGTGTGTATTTTTTGATGGTTTAAGGTATTAAAAAGTGAGGCATTAGCACTTAAACCCCTCACCTTGATCCTTTATACGAACATGCGTTTAACAATTTAAAAAAAAGAAAGCGATGCATTATTTACCCCTTTTTCCACATGTCAAAACATTGTGTTTTAGTGCTTTAACCACTTATAATTCAGTCAACTACTGTGTAATAAACACACACCGGAACTTTTGTTTTTTGGCTGCATTTTTGTTTTCGGAGTGTCATCATCCCTTGTGGAGTCCCGCTTCCTTTGTTTATCGTCACTGTTGGTTAAACTCCCCCGGAATCATATGGCAGCACCAATGACCGGTGGATTGTCTACCCACCAAATAAAAACTGGAAAAGAAGAGGAAAGCAGAGGTGGCGTCAGCAGTGGAGCTGGCAGTTTTGCTGGTGCTGGTGCCCAATGTCACAAATACAGTATGTTGGGTAACAAAAGCGGTCAGTGATATCGAATGCCATTCTTTTGCTGCATTTATGGTCTCCAAAACAGTGGGGGGCATGACCAGTACGATGTCATACTTCAGTTTGTGCAGATCAAGAGATCTCTGGCGCCCCCTTGTGTTCTGGAGATTACTGAAGCAACAGATTTCATATTTTTGTCCATTAACAGCTTTTGCAGCTAATGGTGGCTTGTAGTACTCAAGTGTTAGCATACAATAGTGCGCTATGTTACACCCCAAGGTTGTCTTGAATAGTAAAAATTCCAATATGGAGATCAGACTGTCTGTAATTCTTGACAAAACCCGAAAAGAAGATAAAATCCTATCTGTTAGCATAGACAAGAGCATGAGAGTTACATATTTCCTATCTCTGCTATTGTGTCATTGGCTGGTGAAACGGCTACAACTCTCTTGGAACATTTATTCATTCAATTCATTCATTATTTATACCAGTCAGGGTCGCAGGAGCCTGTCCCAGCCGTCATTGGATAAGAGGCAGGATCCATCCAGGAAAGGTCGCCTTAGGAACTCATATAGAAACAACCATTCTCATTCTCCTATTCACACGTCATAAAGACAAACAACCATTCACTCACTCATTCACACCTATAGGCATTTAAGGGTCTCCAGTTATCCTGCATGTTCTTGGATTTTGGGAGAAAACTGGCGAACTCTGCCAGAATTGAATCAGGGACCGTCTTGCTGTGAGGCTAACCACTGCACCAACATGCCACCCTCGCTGGAAACATGCAATAACAAATACAAATTTTGATTAGAAATAATTACATTGATGAAACATAAGATTATTCATGTGGAATTTAAACAAGTTTCTCCTTTTTGGTCATTTTCTTTTACTTCTATGATATATATATATTTAAATACATTATCAATTGTTGCCATTGGTGGAAGCAGCACTGCCAGTTAAGGAAATAAGGCTCAGAGCCGCTAAAATTGGGACTACAAACAGAACACAAGGGGAAATTATTTGGAATCATCGGAACCAAACTGATTATATAGGGGAAACATGGAGGAGATCAAATGATCAAAAACAACACTGAACACAGTCGTCACAACCTGAAGTTGTCTATGTCGATTTACATTGTGAAAATCGAAATTGCCGTCTTGTTGGGTGTTATTTATATACTTGTTTTTTTTGCCGGTTGGGCGGGGTTTAACTCTCAAACACATTTCCAAGTCGAACTTTTGAATGGAAGGGGTTACATAAAAAAGATTCGGATTTTAAATTGTGAGTGTATGTGTCTGAGTGCGTGCGTGTGTGTTAACCCCACATTTGGTTTCAGTCCATTCCCCAGCGGCATGTCATTTGTCAGGATGTTATAGTACAGTGTATCTACTACACAGTGTGTACCATATATATGATGTCTATAACAGTCATAAGCTGGGAAATAATAAAAAAAAGAAAAACGCTAGTGATGATAATGGGAAAGTAAAAAAAATATCCAAAGTTTTGCTTTTGATATGTCAGATGGAGAAAAATCCCTTAGACCCCCCTTGATACTTTGGGGGCACGGAGGTGTGCGTCAGAAACCTTAATAAAATAAGAGTGTAAAGAAAGCACTGTGTTTCCCTGCTTACCTAAAGGTTGTTAGGTAAAGGGCAGCTGTGGGCGGGGCTATTGGGAGTGAGGCCTCTTGGGGCAGGGAGTGGACAGTAACAAGGAGCCGAGGCCAGGACGTCTCTGTCAGCCTAATGATAAACCCCCATCAACATCATTTAACTTCCTTTTCCTCATATGGGGACATACGCATCTCGAGTCCTCCACGCCCTTGACACATCAGTACACACATCACAGAGATGTTGCCTTGATGATTTTATTTTTTATCTATCTATTTACTTCTTTATTTGTGCACCCGCTAACGGCAGCTAAAGACAAATGAGGCAAAATCTCTGTAATTTTCTGCGTGTTGATGACACCATTGGTCCATTGTAGCTGAAGCACAATTAGTATAATTACCACCGACATACCTCCTAAGGAGGAAGTGAGTATTTGAGGACATCAAAAGAGAGAAACAAAAACCCTAATAGCTGAGGGTTGCTAATATCCTGTTAAATTAACCCTTTTTCCCTATGAGTGGACATCTTTTTTTGTCCTGTTATTTTGCTCAGTCTACTTCCTGTGAACAAAGTGCTTGATTTTCATACTAATCAGCATAAATTTTACATCTTGTTCTCACATATATTTTTTTTGATTAGATTTTTTTTGTTGTATGGGTGTGAAAACTTCGAAGAGATTTAGCAGGTGAAAGATACATGGCAATTTGGAAGTTTCGGCTGGACGGTGGGGTTTGAGCAGCCAGGAGGCAAAACTACGTAGTTTGGTAGTCAAGTGTACATTCAAATGCTTTTCAATAAATACTTTGTCTCCGTTGGAAGACATCTGTTTCTTCGCTGAAACCAAAACCACACTTGGTTTGAAGTGAAAGTTGGTGTTTGGTGTAATGTCACACCACTGACATCAGTCCACAAAGATAAACCTTCCGTCCCCCTATAAGGACATTTTATTTATTTCTTTATTTACTTTTTCAAAAGCAGTGCTTTGTTTCTAGACTTACTCACAATCCTCTGATCTGACAAATTGAAAGAAGTATGCGGATCTAAAGCCGGAGTTTTAGTTTTTTTTACGTTTTGAAAAAATCTTCATCATGGTTTGGCTGGAGTCGCCAAATGGGTCCTCCAGCTGTTGCTGTTGCAGGCGGTAATCAACGCTAAGCGCCGCTGTTCTGGGTCACCAGCTATGTGGGGCAGGCTTCCCACAGGCCCACTCACTGGTACTGTGGTACAAACAGATGACATCAGAGCACTGATAGGACAAGGGGCAGAACCCAATGTTTGGGTTCCATCAGTTGTGAGAGAAGTTTTTGGACCGTTTCATCTGGAAATCTGGAGATAAGGGTTGTTAGTCTTCTTTCAGCATAAAAGAGAGGAGAAGATCAGCAGCAGTTGTGTAGAGAAATCATAGACCTCTTAATCAGGATGAAGGTTTTATGTTTCCCTCTGATTTGCGTAATTTACATCAGACAAATATGTGTGATAACAACCTAATAAGAGTTGGACAACCATCAGAGGACAATTACGTCACATTATTGATAGAGATAGATAGATAGATAGATAGATAGATAGATAGATAGATAGATAGATAGATAGATAGATAGATAGATAGATAGATAGATTAACAGTTCCTCTGAAATCCTTGAACTCACCACCTTTATGACACCACCAGCAAAGAATCCTGGAGGAACAAAACCAGCTGGAGACCAGGGGGAGTTACCATTTCTCCTACTCCTCCTCCTCCTCCCTGTTCTCTCTTCTTAACTTCTTCTCCACCTCTTCTTCCTTGTCCTTGATCTTCTCCTCTATTTCCTCCTTCACGCACTCTTCCTCCTCCACCCTCTTCTCCACATTCACCACCACCTCTTTCTCCTCCTTCATCTGCTCCTCAGCCGTTCACTCCGCCGCAGTGAAAAGGGTGGCTCTAACAGTTAAGAGTTTGAGCTTGCTTTGACCTGAAAACCTGAATAGTTCATGTTACATGAACTATTGGAGCGAGCTGGAAAAGATTGTGAGGCAGGCGAGATCAGCATCAGCACCTGGGACGAATGGCATCCCATACGGGCTCCACAAAAACGCCCCTGAAGTCCTTAAATACCTCTCGAAAGTGATGAAAGTGGTTTGGCAGAAAGGGGTAATACCAAAAGCATGGAGAAGAGCAGGAAATATCCTGCAAGTATCCAGCAAGAAAAGGACTCAGCAGTCATCAACCAGTTCCACCACATAAGCCTGCTGAATGTAGAGGGAAAGATATTTTTCTGTGTTCTGGCCCAAAGGCTCTCTACATACCTGCAAAGACAAAACTTCATAGATACATCACTGCAGAAGGCATTGATCAAGGACTGTCTGGAGCATGCCAGGATCATCTGGCACCTGATGAAATCTGCCAAAAAGCAACGGAGAGACCTACATGTGATTTTCTTTGACCTTGGCAATGCCTTCTGGTCAGCCCCTCACAAAATCTTGTGGATGGCCTTCAACTACTTTGGTGTACCAAACCACATCACAGATTTGGTCAAGAGCTACTTCCAGGATCTCCAGTTCTATATAACGATCAAAAACATCACCACTGCCTGACAGCATCTAGAAATTGGCATCATGGCAGGATGCACAATTGCCCCTCTGGCTTTTGTCATAGCGATGGTCTGCGTCTTCCACCAATGACCATCATCACAACAACAAAACCATGCACCAGACGCTTGGTTCAGAAACTCAAGGAAAACACCCAGTGGGTAAGAATGGAGTTCAAACCAAGCAAGTCACACAGTATCTCAATCATTAAAGCCAACTAATGGACGGGAGGTACTACATCAGCGATAAACCAATTCCAACAGTCCTAGAGAAGCTCATAAAGAGCCTTGGTCTATGGTATAACTCAGACCTCAAAGACACCCAAGAACTTGAGCAACTACGGCAGGACTTGGCTAATGAGCCTAAGCAAATCAACAACACTGCACTGCCCGGGAAACTGAAGCTCTGGTGTTACCAGTTTGGGCTGCTACCCAGACTCTTTTGGCCATTGACCATGTGAGAGGTCTCGCTTAGCCATGCCAATCGACTAGAAAGGCTAGTGAACACTCGTGCGAGGAAATGGCTTGGACTTCCCAAATGCATCAGCAGTGTCGGACTTTACAGTAAAGGAGCCCTGTCACTGCCAATAGCTAGTCTAGTTGAAGAGTTCAAGTGTGCCAAGGTGAGGCTGGACATGTCCCTCACTGACTCCCAGAGCCCCAAGGTTAAGAGTTGCCACTCCTACCCCAACAACAGGGAAGAAGTGGACCCCTGGTAAAGCGGTGCAACAGGCCAAATCTGCTCTCATGCAGCGTGACATAGTGAGTCACATCCTACAAGGAAGAGGAGGCCTTGGCCTTGGAGTTTTAACAACTCCCTGGCAGAACGCATCTGCAACAGAGCATCGAACCATGGTGGTAGAGGAGATACATCGACAGGAAGAAGCAGCAGGGGGCTCCAAAGCCATAGCACAAGCCAAGCACGGCCGCTGGATGAGGTTGGAGGGGGTTGAGAGGAAAAGACTCACATGGGGCGAGCTCTGGAGCATAGAATCCAACCATCTGAGTTTCATCATCCGAGCTACATAAGATGTGCTGCTTTCTCCCACAAATCTGCAGGTATGGCTTGGAAAGGACCTAAATTGCCCCCTGTGTATCACCCATGCAACACTCAAGCAAATTCGAGTTGGCTGCAGAGCCAGCATCACTCAAAGGAGATACACTTTGAGGCAAAACCAGGTCCTCAAGTGCCTGGCTGATGAACTTGAGGGCAAAAGGGTATCCATCAACACCCAGCCCTTCAACAACCAGGATGTGCACCAACACCACTCTGTGTTTGTTCGGGAGGGGAACATGCTGAGGTTTGGCCCTTCAAACCCTGATCTCTCCCTATTGAAAGCAGCTAGGGACGGGCAGATGCTCGTCGACTTAGATCAGAGTCTCGTTTTCCCTCCAGAGATAGTAACAACAACCCTGCAACTAGACATCATCCTCTTGTCTAAGTCCTGTAAGCCCGCCTACATCATAGAGCTGACAGTTCCCTGGGAGGACGCCATTGAAGAAGCGTACAAGCGCAAGAAGTTGTGCTATTCCGACTGGGCAGCTGAGGTGGAGGACAGAGGCTGGAGGATAAGGGTGCGTCCGGTGGAGATGGGGTGCAGGGGCTTTATAGCTTGTTCAACTGCAAAGCTCCTTAGGGAGGTTGGAGTCTGGGGGCAGGCACACAGGCAAGCCATGATAGAACTGGCCAACACTGCCGAAAGAACGAGCCATTGGCTGTGGGTGAAGACGAGTGACACCACCTGGGCTGCAAGGGCACACAGCTAACCACGGGACACATACCCAGGCTTGATCAACCTGTGGTGGGCCTGCCTCAGCGGAGGGTGTATTGTGACACACCCTGTAATGGTACATAACTGATGATGTGTCCTCCTGGTAAAGCCAGGTAGCAGCAATTCTTTGAAGAACTTCAAATAAAAAAATGTTGCAAACACTTGGGATTGTAACATCAAGTCCTTTCAATGAACCATGACAAATGAAGGAGAAATTCTGGAGAAGATATAAAATATATATAAGGGCTGGAACTTCCATCCATCCATCCATCCATCTTCCTCTGCTTATCTGTGGTCGGGTCGCAAGGGCAGCAGCTGGAGCAGGGAGCCCTACAACATCCAGAGCCTTGAGGAACCCAGAGCAGACCTCATCCAACCCCGGGGCCCCGCTACTGAAGAGCTTTTCTGACTACTTCAGCAACTTCAGCCCCGGAGATAGGCCGACCCGCCCCAGGGTCCCCTGGCTCTGCTTCCTCATTGGAAGGCGTTTCGATGGGATTAAGGAGGCCTGAGAAGTATTCCTGCCACTGATCTACAACGTGTTGAGGTCAGCAGCGTCCCGCTCCCACTGTACACAGTGTTGTAGGAGCACTGCTTCCCCCCACTGAGACGCCGGACAGTGGACTAGAATCTCCTCAAAGCCCACCGGAAGTCATTCTCCATGGCCTCCCAGAAGTCCTCCCACGCCCGAGTTTTTGCTTCGGTGACCGCTGTAGTCACATGCCGCTTGCCCTGCCAGTACCTGTCAGCTGCCTCCGGAGTCCCGCAGGCCAAAAAGGCCCGATAGGACTCCTTCTTCAGTTTGACAGCATCCCTCACCGCTGAGGTCCACTGGTGGGTTCGAGGGTTGCAGCCCCGACAGGCGCCGACTGTGTTCTGGCCGCAACTCTGGACTGCCGCCTCTAAAATGGAAGTGTGGAACATGGCCCATTTGGACTCAATGTCCCCCATTTCCCTCGGGATGTGGTTGTAGCTCTGTCGGAGGTGGGTGTTAAGCTCCCTCTGATAGGGGACTCTGCCAGACATTCCAACCAGACCCTTGCATTACGTTTGGGTCTGCCAGGTCTGACCGGCATCCTCCCCCACCATCGGAGCCAACTCACCACCAGGTGGTGATCAGTTGACAGCTCTGCCCCTCTCTTTACCATAGTGTCCAGGACATGTGGCCGCAAGTCCGACAACACAACCCCAAGGTCGATCAAAGAACTGTGGCCTACGGTGTTTTGGTGCCAAGTGCACATATGGACACCTTTATGCCTGAACATGGTGTTTGTGATGGACCATCCGTATTGAGCACAGAAGCCCAATAACAAAACACTGCTCGGGTTCAGATCGGGGGGGCTGTTCCTCCCAATCGCGCCCTTCCAAGTCACACTGTCATTGCCCACGTGAGCGTTGAAGTCTGCCAGTAGAACGAGGGAGTCCCCAGAGGACTGGAACTTTAACATGTTAATTATGATTAATTAATTACAGAATAAATAACGCATTAAGAAAATGAACAGAAGTGCACTTTTTTCAGTGCAAATGAATCTGTGTTTGTGTGTTGAAACCCCCTTTTTTGAGAAGTTTTACAATCGCCTAATATTTGTGTATTTTTTTGTTACAAAACCATTCTTACTTTTGTTTATTCTAATCAAACTTTTTTATTCCCCAATTTAATCCAAAACTTCAAACAAATCCACAACACAGAACCAGAACCAAACTCAAACAAACGGTATTAATATCTGTGGTGCAGGTTGGCACTGCCCTCCTCTCTGTTTTCACCTAATGGTATGAACCTATGTTGTCATATGTGATTGGCCGCATGGCGTCCGTGCTGGCCAATCAAAACAAAGTTCTGCTGTAGGCAGAGCTGGGGCTGAGCACTCTAAGAGCTGAGCTCTGATGATTCACTTTTGAGCATGACACGTCACTAATTCAGTGGGTTCTTGTGTGTGAGTTTGTTTCACCTCTAGCAGCCCTCAGTTCCCATTTGAAGACATGAGATTTGACGGAAAAACAATTACAAAACACACTATTCAGGGACTCCACATAGATTTTATTGATAATATCCTTTGAATCCCCACCACACACACACACACACAACGGATACATGCAATTCTTCACTGCATTATCTTATATCTGGCCCCTTCATCTGGAAGTGTGCATTGAGATGCATTGAAACTGAAATGAAGCTGTATGTGTGCGAGGACGCCGGGACTTCGATGTCGGGGTTGGGTTGTCTGCTCAAGTAATCTGAGGTTCAGCAGCTGGATCCCTGTTTACACACACACACACACGCACACACACGCACACACACACACACACACACACTTTTGATGCTAGTAATACACTAAAATCAATTGTTCTCACCATACAAGGACATCTTATAATAAAATAATGTCCAAAGACATCATTTTTTTTTTGCTTGCTTGATTTTCAAGTCTAGTTAAACCAAATAACTTTAAAAGTAGAACATTGAAAGTTAGTGTCTCATTTGATTGACATTACTTCTGTCCTGTGATCATTTAATTCAATTATTTGAAAAAGTTTTTACCATGGCAAGGTGGCGCAGTGGTTATCGGTTCAGCCTGACAGCACAAAGGACCCTGGTTGGATTCTGACATGGCACCTTTCTGTGTGGAGTTTACATGTTCTCCTGTGGGTTTCCTCCCACTGTCCAAAACCATGCAGCAGGTTAATTGGAAAATTGGGAGAAATTCACCAGAATGAGAGAGTGAATGGTTGTTTTTCTATATTTGTGGCTCTGCAATTGACTGGCGACTAGTTCAGGGTGTACCACGCCTCTCGCCCGATGACAGCTATGATAGGCTCCAGCATCCCCTGCGACCTTGAATAGAATGAGCAGCAGACGATGGATGGATGGATGGTTTCTACTCCATATACAGTAAATGTACAAAAATATTTATATTGAAACACATAGACTTATATATATATGTATACATTTTTCTCACTGCATATAAATATACATATATATCACATATGTTGTTTTTAAAGTGATAGATCCATGCGTTTCAACTGCGAACAGGGCTGTGTGACTCACAGACTTCAGCCCTGCAGGCCACACATATCAAATGCAAGCTGAAAAAAAAGAAAAGAAAAGGGACTTGTGATGTTCTCGTGTAATTATACTGATAAGACGATCTGACAGGGAGGCTTTCAGAGCACAGGGAACCTCCTCTGGGGAACATCAGTGAGCCGGAGTGACAGAACCACAAGAGTTATCAGGAAGGGACCGCGTCAAACAGCTGTTGAAGATCTTACACTCATTGGCGGGGGGAACAGAGCACTTTCTTCTTCATATCCTGAGCGAGTTTTAGGCTGTTCCAGTCAGAGCCCTCGCTTGCAGCTAGACGGGTCCTCCCCAAGTTTCCTCTGTGTGGTTTCTATATGTTCTCCTACATTTGTGGTGAAACTCATACTTTACAAATTAAAACTACATTCAAGACAACAAAGAGTTACTGTGGAAAAAGACGGCCACAGGTCTGTCTCAAACATTTTAATCAAATTTTTCTGTGACAGAAAAATTAACAGGGTTCCAGTGGGCACTCCACCTGTTTCTGGTTGAGCACCATGGTCTCGGATATGGAGGTGCTGATCCTCATCCCGGCCACTTCAAATTCGGCTGTGAAACCGCTCCAGTGAGAGCTGGAGATCATGGCCTGACGAAGCCAGCAGAACCACATCATTTGCAAAAAGCAGAGACTCAATCCTGTGGCCACCAAACCAGATCCCCTCAACACCCTGGCTACGCCTAGAAATTCTTTCCATAAAAGTTATGAAAAGAATCCGTGGCAAATGGCGGCCTTGGCGGAGTCCAACTCTTACCGGAAACAAATCTGACTTACAACCAGCAATGCGGACCAAGCTCTGACTCTGGCCATACAGGAACCAAACAGCTGGTATAACGGGGGTCGGTACCCCATATTACCGGAGCATCCCCCACAGTACTGCCTGCGGGACACGGTTGAATGCCTTCTCCAAGTCCACAAAGCATGTAGACTGGTTGCGCAAACTCCCATGCCCCCTCAAGAACCCTGTTGAGGGTAGAGAGCTGTTCCACAACCATGATAAAACCACACTGCTCCTCCTGGATCAGACATTCAACGACCCAGGGGGACCCTCCTCTCCAGCATCGCTGAATAGACCTTACCATGGAGGGTGAGGAGTGTGACCCCCTGTAGTTGGAGCACACCCTCCGATCACCGTTTTTAAAAAGGGTGATCACCACCCTGGTCTGCCAGTCCAGTGGCACTGTCCCCGACATCCACACAATACTGCAGAAGTGTGTCAGCCAGGACAGCCCTACAATATCCAGAGCCTTGAGGAACCCAGGGCGGACCTCATCCAACCCCGGGGCTCTAGTACTGAAGGGCTTTTTGACTGCCTCAGCGACATCAGCCCTGGAAATAGGTACATCTGCTCCAGAGTCCCCCTGCTCTGCTTCCTCATTGGAAGGCGTGTAGGATTGAGGAGGTCTCAGGAGTATTCCTTCCACCAATGGCGCTTGGCCTGCCGGTACCTGTCAGTTGCCTCTGGAGCCTCACAGGCCAGGTGGAGTCAACCAGTTGGTTCCCTCTCTTCACCATAGTGTCCAGGACATGTGGCCGCAAGTCCGACAACATAACCACAAGGTCGATCAAAGAACTGTGGCCTAAGGTGCGTTGGTGCCACGTTTACATATGGACACCTTTTTTGCCTGACCATGGTGTTTGTTTTGGACAATCCGTAATGAGCACAGAAGTCCACTTAAAAAACACTGCTTGAGTTCAGATCTGGGGGACTGTCCCTCACAATCACGGCCTTCAAAGTTGCACTGTCGTTGCCCACGTGAGCATTGAAGTCTCCCGGTAGAACAAGGGAGTCCCCAGTAGGAGTGCCCTCTTGCAGCCCCCCAAGGGACTCCAAGAAGGGTGGGTAAACTGAACTGCTGTTGGATGAATAGTCGTAAACCACAGTCAGAACCCATTCCCCTACCTGAAGGTGGAGGTAGGCTCCCCTCTTGCCCACCGAGTTGAACTCCAACGTGCAGGCCCTGAGTCGGGGGGCAACTTCAGAGTAAAAAAGAATCTAGCCCCGCTCAAGAGGCCTGGTTCCAGACGCCACACTGTGCATCGAGGTGAGTCTGACTATATCTAGTCAGAATCTCACAGCCTCGCACACCAGCTCGGGCTCCTTCCCCACCAGAGAGTGACATTCCATGCCCCTGGAGCTAGCTTCTGCAGCCGAGGATCAGACCGCCAAGGTTCCCTGCTCCAGCCACTGCCCAGCTCACATCACACCCGACCCCCTTGGCCCATTATATGGGTGGTGAGCCCAGGGGAAGAGGGACCCAGGTCATCCCTTCGGACTATGCCAGACCGAGCCCCATGGCTGCAGGCGCTTGCCATCGAGCCCCGCCCCTTTGCCTGGCTCCGGGGGGGGGGGGGCCTCAGTGACCAGCAGCCGGCAGGGGAAAACTGGGTCCACTTGTGTTATTCTTCATAAGGGTCTTCTGAGCCAAACTTTGTCTGTTACGTCACCTGGAACCTGTTTGCCTTGGGTGACCTTTCCAGGGGCATAAAGCCCCCGACAACATAGCTCCAAGGATCACTGGGACGCACAAACCCCTCCACCACAATAGGATGGCAGCTCAAGGAGCTGAGAAACAGATTCAGTGGCAGTCAATCAAAAAATGTTTGAATTTTTGAGCTGACTCAAGTCAGACAGTGCTGATTATTGACCAAACTGCAAACACACAATGCTAACAGCCAATGAAAAAATGGGGGTGAGACGAAGGAACTAGAATCAGTTGAGAAAGGTGACAGGAATTAACAGGAATATCACAACAAAAATGGCAAACATCGAAGTAGGGAGAGGGCCTACGAAGACCAACTGGGCTACACTAATAGAGGAAGAGCAGATAGCTGCACTAACAGCAGCCATAGCTAGCCGTTTGTCCTTTTTTTTTTACCCCCTTAACCGTTGCAGGCCTAGATATTGTTGCTCTCGCCAGAGTTTTGATGCGCTAATTTGATTTGACCAATCATGTTGGCCGGTAAATGCATGATCACAAATCTTTTGTCCTTATAAAAGATACCAGTAGGTTAGCGCGCACTCTTTTCATCAATGGTAACCACAGGGACAGTTGTGCAGTATGTCCTTGACTGCGGTTTTTAAAAGCAGTTGTTGTTCCCAAACGTTTTTCATGAGGCATTGCTTGTGGAAAAGTGGTGAGCGTGACTCCTGAGAAGATTAAGAAAAAAAGACAAACCGGCGAGTTTTGGGATTTTCACATTTAATAATAGACAAAAATGTTCTGTCATTCTTTTATGTACATCTGTAATTACAAGTTCAATAAGCAATTTATCCTCAAGTTTCTTCAGCCTCTAGTGATGCTTGTTCATCTTTACATTTGCTCATCTTACATACAAAATAAGCGTTTTTTTTCTACTTTTTCTTTAAATCTGAGTCACATTTTAAAAGCCTGCAGAGATTCGCCATGTTTTTCAACTGTTTAACAAAAAGTCATTCACAATACTTTCCGATTTACAAAAAATATATCATGATAATAATAGTAAAATAAAAAAGGAAAGAGCAATTGCTAAATTATGCATATTAACAAACTATTTCCTCAGTACATGTAAATATATATATATATATGTATATATACATATACATATATATATTTAAATATGTATGTATAGTCAAACACAAATTAATCCATACCCCTGGGTTATGAATAAGTTGTCTTGACTATGTATATACATATGCATACATACACACACACACACACACACACATATATATATGTATATATATATATATATATTGCCGCTATACAACAAGATGGAAAAAAAGGGCAACGCTGTAACTGTGACCTCATTCTGACGCTTTAACCCTTTAAATATATCATTGTT
Organism: Fistularia tabacaria; assembly: GCA_901007705.1. Taxonomy (NCBI): domain Eukaryota; kingdom Metazoa; phylum Chordata; class Actinopteri; order Syngnathiformes; family Fistulariidae; genus Fistularia; species Fistularia tabacaria. Next base: position 6,535 of record CAAKHD010013718.1, on the reverse strand, counting down.
TGAATTCTTTACTCTGCCAGTGTCCGACAACAACTACTACTCTTCTTGTACATGAAACTACGGAGCCGGAAAACGAGGCTCAGCGTGGAGTCAGAAGGGTCACCCTGTAAAAGGTTGAGGCTTGGAAGCGACGGCATACGGGGCTCCTGTGCGGTGTCTCCCCGGCGACTGCCACCCAGGTGAGCAGATGCTCTCAAGCAGCTTGTGGGACAAAAATGGCGGCGGGAGCTAATCGTGCAAATCGTTTGAAATTTAGCACCCAGGAGGGGATGTAATAATGTTCACATGAAGAGGAGGATCTCGAAGCTGGAGAGATGAACCAGGGGTTTGTGCTCTTTGGGGCCATGACTCGTCACCACTGTGGAGCCAGACGACATCACCCGAACGTCGGTTTCAGTCTGAGAACCAGAGGCTACACCCAATACAAAAATAAATGAAATATTTTGATTACTCAAATACTTTCATTCATTTTCTGGATTTTTTTTAAATGATATTTCCTATGAATGCTATGCTATGTTGTGTTTTTTAAACTTGCAAATTATCAAGTCTCTTTCTTCTACTGGTTCTTTAATTCTGTTAATTTTTCCATTTTTTAAATATATTTGATTTTAATTTTCCTTCCTTCATGCTCTTTAGAATAGTCTATGGGAAATGACTTTTGCGATTGTTTAGTTTTCCACAACATTTTCCCAAAACATTTTTTGAAGCAAGTTATTTTCTCACAAATTTAAAAATATTTCTGTCCTAAAAGTTTAATCTTTTCCGTTAAAGTATGCAGCTAGTTATGTTTATGGATTTGGCGACTAAGGAGTGCAATGAGCCACCTCTGAACCAATTTAAACTAAACTGCAACTTAAAATGAATAAATAAACCAATATGCTGCAGTTTTGTTTCATTATTGCACACTAAAAACCTGAAGATTTTTAAAGCCCAAAACTTTACAAGATAAACTTCAGCAGTGACTTGAAAGACGAAGTGCATGTTTTTATTCTTTCTTTTCCTATCTATGCGCTTTCTCACACACACATGCGTGGCATTAGCATTAGCATGCAACTACAGTCCTGCCAAAGTTTTCTCAGAGTGGAGCAGATGCGGAGCAGCGGGTTTAGAAACAATGTAAACAGCCTGGAATATAAATATTCAATGATGTATATCTTCTGTTTTGAAGAAAAAAAACCTTTCATTTAACATTTTTTTTTTTCCACACAGAAACAATCAGCATACAGGGAACTCTGCTGAGTTCCGCTGCAAGGGAAGCAAGGAAGGGAGCAAGAAAGTTTGCAGGACTGAATCCGTGTCAGAAACACAAACTCAGGCCAAGGGCATCGCTCAGCAACTTCCATGCCATATCAAGGTGTTGCTGTGGGAACCAACTATGAAGCTTTTTCTTTCTTAAGTGGGAAACCTCAAAGGCAGGACATCTAACCATTTAAAGGGAACCCCATCTGGGGGAACTGGGGGGAACTGATAGCCATAAATATGCTTTACTGCTTGTCTCATTCCAGAATGTTAAAAAGCACGAATTATTATTTCTTTAAAAATCGCAATTCATAACAAATCTTAAGACAGGTTGTGCCGCCATTGTTTTAGTAGCGCAATGCATGCTAGGTTGATGACTTATACAGGTGCTCATGCTAACTTTGGCTTTCTGATAGTGTTAACTTTAGCTTGGTACGGTATTTAGGGAAATAATGCCACATTGTGCTGGTTTGGGTGTAATATCCAGTCCAAGGGAAACTAAAGGACTGATGTAAGTCGACACAGCTTTCCAAGGGACAAGAGAAGAAAGGAGTGGGAAATTGGCTAATGGTAACACACAACTTCACAAGGAGCCGCGGCTGTGTTCTCGCCAGTTCTCTCCGGCTGCTCAATGGTGCTCCTCTCTCACGGGTTCAAATGGGAAAGGCTGCACAGATGACATTTTTGCTTGACATCATGATGCCACTACCCGGACAGAATTGCGACGTAAACAACAATGGCGGCCTGATTGTGAAAAAGTTTTTTTCTACAATTTTATACAAATTAAGATAAGTTGAGATTTTGTTATCGTTTTTATGTTCCTGGTACAGATGTTGATCAAATAGGACAATAACATCTTGGTAACCGGGGATCCCTTTAAATGACACAGTGGTGGTTGACCAATCAGGTGGTAAGATAACACATAATGTTTAGAATATCTAGGATTTACTTATAATTTGGTGGATAAGATACAATTAAACTTTAATCTCAAATAGATATGCAGGATGAGCTACTGAAAATGCTAGCTAATTTGCTTAGCTAATTCTGTTTGTCAGACGTATACATTATAATCAGGTACAGGGAGAGAGAAAATGGTGGGAGGCAGATGTGAGCCGACAGACGTTCCCAGGGAAGTAAAGGATATAAAACGAAATTTGGTGGAACACAAGACGAACACGGTACAATTTAACTAGCAATTTAGGAAAGCCATACCAAGTCTGAATTGGATATACTGGTTCTGTCAGGGAATTTTCAATATGCAGCTACAACACAAAGATCTGCTTTATGTTCAACCTTTGTTATCACAGCAGGAGAAAGACACGTCTTTCACATTATGTTGGTCTCGTGACGAGCATAATATTGACGATAAGTTGTCATGTGACTTTTTTGAGGGATACTTTTTCACTTCTCAAGGTGAACATTGTCACAAAACAAATACACCTGGTCACAGTTAAAGGTGTTCTAGGGTGTTAAAAAATATGCATTGATATCATCTTAACATTTTTCCATTCCATTATTTGCAGATTTTTTAAAATCTAAAAGCAAAAAAAAAACAACTTCTGCCCTTTAATTATGTTAAGAGTGCGATCGCGAAAAAAAAGTTTTACTTAAAATTGGGAAAACACCCTTAACCTTGAATCGATGTCGTCTACGAACAAGAATTCCCCTGTTGCTTTCCGTAATGTCCATTTTGAGGTCCCTTAAAGCATGGGGCCAGAGACCTATCCAGGTGGCCCAGCCATGAAACCAAAGTGCTGCGATTATTGAACCTAGTGGTTGAATCATTCAAGTGTGTAAATCAATGTCAATGTCAACTAAATTTTTCATATGTGGCTTATTTGAGTCATGACCTGTTGCACAATTTCTTTCTCGTTTTAGTTGAACTAGTGATTGGTTCATTTGTGTTTACATTCTTTCTGACCTGGCTACTTTCTTATGGACGCTGAGATGTTCTCAGAACGTTCCTAGCAGATTTCCTTGCTGATTTCTGAGGACGGCGAAAATAAACAAAATTTCTGGTAAAATGAAAGCGATTCACCAGTCGGTGAAAGAAATGTAGTAAATTTCCACCACATAAAATTCAAAAATGTTTCTTGCTCAATGTTCTGTTGATATTTATATCTATCCCTCTGCCACGGAAACCCTTGCACTTTAAGGTTAAGGAAATGTCAGCGTTCATTTGAACAATGGTGGAAACACACTGATGTATTTTTCAGAGATGGCGGGAATATTCTTTTTCCCCAAACTCTATCGTGAAACTCCAAGCAAATCATAGGCCAGCCAGAAAAAAAGGATCATGTTTCCAGACCCCTCTTACATCAAAAACTGTTGCTGCTTTTTTTTGCTCGAGCGTTTTACAACCTAGATAGGTATTTTTTTTGTTGGAATTAAATCTGGGCTCCAAACGACGGCCACTGACCTGCCAATAGGTGAGCATAGCCAGCGGTTAAGGAGCTTATGCCAACTGAAGAATAAAACTCCCACGGCAGTCATCCTCAGTGCCCCAGCAGATGTACAAGAACTGCTCTTTTATGCAACTGGACTTTTTCCTAGTTGTGTGTGTTTGATTTTTTTTAAGCTGACCTGATGGATTTATTTGGCAGCACCAAAACTCAGGAATTAAAAAAAAAAAAGTCAGACCTACCACAGTGGCTTAAAGCCTGTCTTAACAGAATTAAATTAGCTAAGAAAAAAAAAAATGTTAAAGGGGCGAAGGAGCTGTGATTCCTTGGTGGCAGTAGGAGCTGAGACACTCCTTCCGGCCTCCCCCAACGGCGCCGGGGTCTCTGGGGGTCGTCGGGATGGGTGTGTGCTAGGACGTCCGGCTCGCCATAATTAAAGAGTGTCAACTTTGTTCATGCTTTATGCTCTGACCTTTTCCCGGAGCTAACAGTATGGCCTTTAACCAGGCGGGAAGCTGCTGCAGCGTGACGAGTGCGAGCGCGTGTGCATGTGAGAGACGGAAAGTGAGCGCACAAAGCTTTTCCGGGTCCAGAATGCCGCTTATTAAAAATCCCTCCATTACCGCTCTCCTCTGAAAGGGTGAGGAGTTAATAACTTTTGAGGCAGAAGGAGATACAGTCTCTATTGCGTGTGTGTGTGTGTGTGTGTGTGTGTGTGTGCGTGCGTGCGTGCGTGCGTGTGTGTGCGCGCGCACGTGCCTCCGTCCGGTTGGTCACGGGAAATGCACCTGAAAGATGGCAACAGACATACAGTGACTAGGCGAGTGAGCACCATACGCTGACAAGCACGGGGGTTCGATGTAAACCAGCAGCCTCAGTTTTTCTTCCCTGTCTATTTTTTTTCTCTCCTGTTTTTTCCACATTGCAAAATCAAAAAACAAAGGAACCAGTGACAATACAGAAGGGCTGAGACCGAGCAGAAGGAAACAAGCAAAACAAATAGAATTTGGAAATGAATCTAAGCAGGTTCTTTCTTTCGCTCTTCTTCTACTTCAAGAAACAGTAAACCCCTGAAAGTGCAACGCTTGTAGTGACTTCTTTTTCTTCTGAAAATTTTGACACACCAACTGCAGAGAATTCAAGATCTTCTCCTTTAAACCTGGAATACGAGGAAAATATTATTTTCCTTGACAGAGCAGAATAGGTCGGTTACTCACAGTAACCATGTGGACCAAGTCAAATGAAACCTTAACATCTAAAGCAACTAAAAACGACTATAAGCAGCAGGTAGAGGGAATCGGTTGGGAGTGGTATGTAAATTGACTGAAAATAAGATGTGTTTTCGTGGAAACAGATGCTGAGCAGTGAGTACTGGGTACCGACCTTGCGGCCATATTGCCCTGATGTAAATCATTTAATACTGAGTTTTGTATCGCGTTTCCCTCAGCATGTGGATTGGGCAAAAAATGCAGAAGAAATTGCGTCTGTGCTAACGGCCCCTCCATGTGTACACACTGTCTGGCTTCCTGAACCTGGTCCTGCATAAAACTGGCCTGAAGTAATCAAGTAGTGAGTGAAGTTACACACTTGATAAAATCTGACTTAGGTGGGCTGAGGTGATGACACAGGATCAATTACAATATCGAGGGAGGTCGGGGGTGACACCTGCAAACCGCCGCAGACTCCCGTAACCACAGGGGGCGGAGCTCCTTCTGTCTAGGATTTGGAAAAAAGAAAAATGATTCTTAAGGAAAAGAAAACTCAGCCAAAGAGGCAAGACGACATGCAGATCCTGGACTGGGGGGAGCGTACTGTCCCTTTAAGAGTCAGTACCAGACAACTGTCATGAGATGCGCCTGACTTGAGGGCATTTTCACTGGCAGGCCTTTCCTAGGGAACCAAACTCAGTCCGCCTAAAGTGCAAAAAAGAAAAAATCGCCGTTCTTTTTGGTTGAGCCCGGGGAGTTTGTGGCACCGGCCCATGGTGGTGTGAGAACCTTAAGGACCGCCCATAAAAACAATGTCAAAGGTGCGCTCACTCTGTTTGCACTTGTGCGGCTGAAATATAGAGAAAAGTATGGACTCGTCATAGGCCACAATTACAGATCCCCCTGAACCTCTTCCCGGTGACATCCATTCACCGCATCACTCGGCTTAAACGGTCGGAGGGTCCATTGCCGGCATGGCCGGCACAGCCGGCGCTGCCCGGTGGCCGCCATGCAAACACCACAGGAGTTTTGTCCACCCCCCGCTCTAATATGGTGTGCCTGTGTATATGTATGTGTGTGTTGCTCAGCCGCTGGCTCATGCCGCGACTGTAGCAGTAATTAGCTGGAAAAGTTTCAACGGGTGCCGGCTCTCGGTTCGGACATGGGGCGAACCAGGCGGCCGGCCATGGGAGCATCTGCCAGACGAGCAGCACTTTTTTTTTTTCTGTCTTGCCTAGTCAGATGGTCCGCAAAAGACAGAGTGAGAGAGAACGAGGGGTTAGCCAATTGTAGGCAAAGCTCCAGGCTGGCCAAAGACGAGATGGCGGCGAACGAAGACACGGAGGCCCATTAGTGACGCTTGGGGCTCGTTAGATGGCGGCCCCCTGAGGCCAGTCCTCATTAAAGGAAGACAGAACACGCTGTTCTCTCCCTCAGAGGTTGACGCTACGCACAACGCCGGTGACATTCGGCCTCCTGGCCGGGCTGCTGGCGCAACAGTCGGCGACAAGTTGGGCCGCTAATGGTCACAAGGGTCCAGGAGAGGTGTGTGTGTGTGTGTGTGTGTGTGTGTGTGTGTGTGTGTGTGTGTGTGTGTGTGTGTGTGTGTGTGTGTGTGTGTGTAGCTTCACGCTCCTCCCGTCTGAGGGGAGAGCACGCGTGAGAGGAGGCCCCCGCGGGTCCTTG
>CAAKHD010013717.1:310394-327769 GCA_901007705.1 Fistularia tabacaria | reverse complement strand
TACACATACACATACACATACACATACACATACACATACACATACACATACACATACACATACACATACACATACACATACACATACACATACACATACACATACACATACACATACACATACACAGGCACAGGCACAGGCACAGGCACATATGTGTATTTGTATGTGTATGTGTATGTGTATGTGTATGTGTATGTGTATGTGTATGTGTATGTGTATGTGTATGTGTATGTGTATGTGTTTGTGTACATTTTTTAAATACATTTTGCTTATAAGTCAATCATTACTACTGGGCTTTTATTCCCTGGTTGCAAGCAAGAATGTCCCTTCAGATAATCAGTAGACTTATTTCACTATAAAGAAAAAAATCTCAAAAGAAAATACATTTTTATTTGATGTATTTATTTGCAAAGTAGTAGTAAGATTTAATGAGCAAAAAAAAAGCTTTTTCAAATATATCCATATTTTATGGAACTGATTTCGCCTCCTTCAATTCACTCCCAAAAAAAGATTTGAGAAAACTGAAAAGTTTAGCTAATTATATGAGATATTAAATAATCTACATAACATTGAAAATAGAGGGTGATCAATGTAATCTGGCCTAAATATTTCATAATCTTAATTAGCGGGATGACGTGTTCAATACACTCTCGACTTCTGGCCTGTGCGCAGGACTTGGGACTGTCGTGACTGGAAACAAACTCATCACCATCTTATGCAAGTGACGACGCCTCGGTGCAGGGGAGCGTGGTGAGGGAGTAATCACGCTGGGGAGAAAAAAAATTTATCTCCCACGGAGTGCACTTTGGCTCCGGTAGTGACGAGTTGACAATCCAACGCTCCTATATAAAGGCACCCATGGGTCTTGGACTCTTGCGCCCGGTCATTTCTTTTTCTTTTTTTCGCGGAGGGAACAGGGTGAGTATGGACACCTCATTGAGCCACCGGAAATAGAAGGCGATGCAAGTGTGTGTGTGTGGGGTGTGTGTGTGTGTGTTTAGGAATGGGGGAGAGAATACTGATGCAATATCACACCCAAGTGGATGTTGAGTGTCTAAACGCTTTTTCTAACCCCATCCCTATCCCATGCTCCCCCCACCCTTCCCTGGACAGATCTGAGCGTCGACGATGAACAAGCTACTGGTTGCCACCATCTTGGTCGCGCTCCTTGCTCTCAGTAAGTCAGATCGCACGAGATTTGGTAACGCTGTCAAAGGGCTCTGAACTCTGACCTCTGACCTCTGACACCCTCTCCTCTATGGGTGCAGCTGCTGACGGGTTCCGCGTGGCAAGGCAGGTTGCAGTCGAGGAGGACACTGGCACGCTGACCAAGATGACCAACTCCGTAAAGTCGTATTACGGCGCTGCCATCAACAAAGTCAACAGTATACTGGACAGCATTCGGGGACTGAAGCTGGAGGAGAAAATGAAGTAAGTGGTCGAACAAACAAACAAACAAACAAACAAACAAAAAAACAAACAAACAAACAAACAAACAAGCAAGCAAGCAAGCAAACAAGCAAACACACAAACATCATAATTGGCATACAACAATTTCTTCATCTTCTTTAGATAATTCAATAACAACAACAACAACAACAACAACAACAACAACAACAACAACAACAACAATAACTATTGCAGCATGTCCTCCACATGTTCCCGTGCGCGCAGACACACGCACACACATACACACACACACACACACACACACTTACAGACACAAATTGTGTGACTGTGACCGACTCATATTCCTTTTTTATTTATTTCCATAAGATCATTATTAAATCTGTAAATGGAAATCCCTGTGAAAAAAGAAATGCAACAGCATTATTATTATTTTTGTTTCTTTTTTGTTGTTGCTCCCCAAATTTCTAAGAATGAGAAAAATATGTGATTGTGATTATTTTTCATGTCAAATATGAATATTTTCCCACTTATTCAGTCGCAAACAAAGTCAAACTCCTAAAGTATGTTTGCTGATGTGACAATGAAGTCTGAGGGCAGATGAGGTTTGTAGTCAGGTTGAAATATTTTGCCACAATCAGTTGCCATTAGAGGGTCGTAGAATAAAAGCTTTATTGTCATTGTCTTGTATTAACCCAATTAGATTGAGGACATGTACAGACAATATAAAAAGCAAAAATGGAAAAACTCTGTGTCCATCAAAAACATAGAAAAATAAATAAAAAGGTCTGAAAAAAAGTTTGTACAATGTTCACCTCTCTTCTCTTTTCTTCTTTTTGAAGGAACTTTTACGAGGACACCACCACCGTCGTGACCACGTATGCAGGAATAGTTCAAGACCAGCTTTACCATTCCATCTACAACCAGCAATAAAGTCGTCTTTTGAGTGTGCACTCTCACACCCAAGCACTCTCACAAATTCACACGCAAATAAATCCCCCCCCCCATACCAGATCCAGAAGAGTCATTGGATGGGCTGTCACCTCAGCCAGGACTGCAGTAGACTTTTACATATCCGGAATAAACTTATTTATGGGAACCACAACTGGAGTGCATGCGTGGTGATTTCAATGCTGGAGGATGGGGTGAATGCACATGCAAAAATGTATGAAAATTGTATAACGCATGAAAAAGCTCATTATGATATAACTGATATTTTTAAAACAGTTCCCCTTTTGTCAAATTCTGAGATTTGGGGCACTGTTTCCATACAAACACTTGGGCCCTCAAATCAGTTTCAATTTACCAGCCTTCCTTCCATTTTTTAACATGTCTTTTTTTCTGACTTCCAAAATCAAAGACTGATAAGATGATGGTGAATTAGTCCACTGATACTACTGCTACTTATAATGATAATATTTGTAAAAATAATGATGATAGGCCATAGTTCTTTGATCAACCTCGTGGTCGTGTCATTGGACTTGTGGCCGCATGTCCTGGAAACGTGGGTGTAGAGAGGGGCGGAGCTGTCAACTGATCACCACCTGGTGGTGAGCTGGCTCCGATGGTGGGGGAGGATGCCGGTCAGACCTGGCAGACCCAAACGTAACGTGAGGGTCTTGCTGGGCACATCTGGCGGAGTCCCCCTGTCGGAACGAGTTTCAATAAACTCCCACCTCCGGCAGAGCTACAACCACGTCCTGTGGGAGGCGGGAGAAATTGCGTCCGAATGGGCCATGTTCCATGCTTCCATTGTTGGACTGGCAGACTGGGGTGACGATTCCCCTTTTTAAAAATGGGGATTGGTGGTTGTGCTCCAACTACAGGGGGATCACGCTCCTCAGCCTCCCTGGTAAGGTCTATTCGGCGGTGCTGGAGCGGAGGGTCCGCCGGGTCGTCGAACCTCAGATTCATGAGGAGCAGTTTGGTTTTCGTCCTGGTCGTGGAACAGTGGAACAGCTCTATACTCTCAGCAGGGTTCTCGAGGGGGCATGGGAGTTTGCCCAACCAGTCTATATGTGTTTTGTGGACCTGGAGAAGGCATTTTACCTTGTTCCGTGGGCAATCCTGTGTGGGATACTCCGGGAATATGGGGTAACGAACCCCGTTATACTGGCTGTTTGGTCCCTGTATGACCGGTGTCGGAGCTTGGTCATCATTGCCGGTTATAAGTTTAACCCCACCTCTTGGCCCAGTGACAGCTGGGATTGGGTCCAGGCCTGACGTGCCTTTGGAAGTAGGACAAGTGGCATAGAAACTGAATGAATGAATGAGTGAATGAATGAATGAATTATGGCACAGATTGAGGCAGGCAGAAAATGCGGTTAAATCAGATTACATAAAAAATAACTGGGAAGTCAATTTTTGTTTGTTTGGGACTACATTTGACAACACAGGCTTGAGGAAGGTCAAGGTGTTGACTGCTGACTATAACTGCCCTCCTATTCCAATTTCATTCATTGTCTGCAGCGCCCATCCTTTACACAGGGTCATAGGGGACTGACATAAAGGTTTAACCTGGATCGATCACCTGTCAATCAAGGGCCACATCTAACCATTCACTCTCTCATTCACACCTACAGACAGTTTAGCCTTCTGTCAAGCGACTACTAGTGTTGGATGTGAATTGATGGTAAAACCTCCCTGCAGGGGAAGAATACAAGCTTTAAGTTGATTTTTTTGCTTGTCACATCACTACAAATAGGCTGTGTATAGGATAGAATACAATAAGAATAACTCTTTTTGTTTACTTTCTAAACTCACTCAGTACTCTTTGGTTGCTATTGATGCTAGAACATTGTGCTTGACTTTGACAAACGATAGTCTTTCTTCTCTTTGTTTCACCCAAATTCATTCCTACCTCCCTGCTGTCCTCAGCTCACACAATGCCGTGGCAACACTTGGTGTGAACGATGTGAACGTGAAAGAAGGCACCGAGCAGCACATTCAGGTTGCCCTACGTCATTTGTCACAGTCCTTACCGCTCACCGCTCCACAGCCTGGCCATGGTGCGCCTGGCTGAACCCGCCTGCTTTAACCAGTTTGTGCAACCCGTCCCTCTGCCTGCCAGCTGCCCACAGCCTGGGGAGATCTGCCAAGTCAGTGGGTGGGGCTCCACCACCCCAAACCATTGTAAGTGCATTTACAGAAGACACAGAAATACACCAGATTTCCTACAAAGCAAGTTTTGTTTTTTTCTTACCTTGTGCTGTAAAAGTAAAATAACGTATGAAGTGGTTTACAGTTGAAACCAGTGTGATGGATGAAGCAAGAAGAGGGTCAGGGACAGCAAGAACTTTGTATGTAGAACTTGCCCAAATAACAAATTGTGAAAGAACAACAAGCATAGTTTTCGGATATATCATGTCTTAGTAAATAATAAGCTGCTTTAATGGTCATGATATTGCACGCTGACTCCCAAGAGGACACTAACAGCGATATAGCTAAAAAACACTATCATGCTAACCCACAATGGTCACTAGCAGAAACAAGCGTTTTTGCTGACAACAGCACGCAAACCCACAATCGACACAAGAAAACAACAAGTATCTTAGCCAAAAATAGTAACATGCTACCACACAATGGACACTTGCAGAATTAAACATAGTAGCCAACAACAGCAGCATGCTAACACAAAATAGACCCAAGCAAGAAGTGTATTAGCTAACAACGGTCGTATGGAAAACATACAACTGGCACCAGAAGAATTAAGTGTTTTAGCTATAAACACTAGCATGCCTAAAAAGTGTAACAAGTGTTTTTGCCAATTACAATACCATGGTTGTGCTCAGTTCAGAGAAAAACACAAACAACTTTTTTTCTGACTGCGCACCAGTGCACAAAGCAAGGTCCATAAAGGCATGGAGAACATAGTCTGGTGTGGAACTTGACTGGCCAGCACAGAGTTGTGACGTCAACCTGATAGAACACCTTTGGGATGAATTGGAGCGGAGACTGAGAGCCAGGCCTTCTTGTCCAACATCAGTGTGTGACCTCACAAATGCGCTTCTGGAATAATGATCCAATATTCCAATAAACATACTCCTGAACCTTGTGGACAGTTTTCCCAGAAGAGTCGAAGCTGTTATAGCTGGAAAGGGTAGGTCGACGTCATATTGAACCCTATGGATTAGGAATGGCATGTCAGTTCATACGCGAGTCAAAGCAGGTGAGCCAATACTTTGATATATATGCATATAGCATCCCAACAACCTGACTTCTCCTGAGAGCTGTGAGAAATATCATTTTGTTCTCGCTTCTCATTATATCAAAACTGAAATATAGCCCCAGACAATGTTATACTTTCCAAAGAACTGTAGGAAAATTTTCTGTCTGATCAACAGCCGGGGCCATGGTAAAATTCTGGTCACAGCAGCTCTATCAAGGCATGAAACGTTAATTTTAATCACGTGGAAAATATACTTGGGCATTTTTAATTGCCTGTCAAAATGCCAAGTCAGTCATCAACACTAATTAAAAGAGGTAGACCTTGAAAACAGTATTTAAAAAAAGGTTCAGACCTTACGCTGCAGACAAAAATGATCACTGTCACACTTCATTTGAACACTTTTAGGAGTGTCTATATGGTCATCACACTTCCTGAAGTGTCGCAGCTTAATGAGAAACTTTTTTTTTTAATATAGATATTACCAGTCACCTGTCTGTTGCTGTGTACTTGCTGTTTGTAATATAGCACTCTGACACAACTACAATACAGAAAACATCAAGATCTTATGTAACGAGGAAGCGCATAATGAACAGACAGGGTTGCTTTTCATGCTAATTGGGAATGAAGACACTAGGAGAGCTGAACATTGAAATAAAAAAGGAAAAAGAAGTGCTTTCATGTTGAAACCAAAGAGTTATAATAGAAGGAGAAAAAGAAAACCAAAAGAAAAAAGCTGAAAGAGTCTCACTGATTCACATGATAACTGTCAATGAATATACAAATTCCTCACAATTTCAGCTTTCAAGCCATTCATTCATTCACTGTATTGCAAAAGATAATTTCCATCTTCTTTATTGCTGCACTGTTTCTTCATATTTACCTACCTTGAAAAATGGCGGCCATTGTGTCGAATTCTTCATGTTACATTTGGCATAGTGTCATATGACCTTCAACGATGGTGCTTTTTGGAGCGAATCTAGTGTCTTCAATTTTGACATTTGGAACTGGCAGGGAGACTGCAGTTAGTGGAAACTAATGAAACCTCATGGAATAATCAAGCCATTATGTGGGGTGATTGTGTTAAAGTTATGACATGTCTATGCTTATGCTTACTCCGAACTGACAAAACCCCCCCAACAGATGAGTTTGCTGTTGCAGCTGAGGTGTATAACTGTGCCCACTGTGGGTGACCAGACTTGCATAAACACCTTCCCTGAGTACCTGTACTGGAGTCTAGGGATGGTGTGTTCTGAAAGCGCCAACATGAGCAACTGTCTGGTGAGCCTCCCGCCCGAATTTGGAAATCACCCGTTGTGCATTGGTTAAACATTAAATCAGAACTCAGCTTCTCGCTCTCGTCTCTCTCTCTCTTTCAGAACGACGGCGGCAGCGTGCTGGTGTGCAATTGCCACCTGCAGGGTGTGCAATGGTTCAGCAACGTCTGCCCACTCACCCAGCATGTACACGAAGATTTGCTTGTACATGGACAGGATCAAATGCGTGATGAAAAGTGACACCCCCACCACCACCATGGCCACCACTACTCCAATGCCTCGAGGGAGCATGAATGAAATAGATTTGTTTTAATGGTGTTAGCAGCATTTATTTGAAAGCTAAATCATGCCATGCACTGCCATGAATGGTAGAAAACTTTAATTGATATAGAAAAAAAACAATCCAACAAAAAGAAAAAAGGCCTCAAATGTTTAATTTATTAGTCTTCACTTTTAATCTGGGATTCCTCCTCAACCCTCATTTGCTTCAGCAACAGTTTTCACAGCTGGCTAATAGCTGCTGCTAATTATCCCTTTCACACACATCACCCCCACTGCTGTGTGTGCACGGGCGTTCGTGTGTCTGACGGTGAATTAGACACGGCATTGACAGGTTGCTCTGGTTCCACGTGTTGAACACGGGAATCAATGGACCTGCTGGCTCCTTGATTAAACAGATTTTGTCTGTCAATCGCGAATACGAATGCATGTTGTCATGAACAAACGGCAAATGAGCATGTTGCTTAAATGGTGTTCTAAAAGCCAATCTGATCAACATTTGGTGCAACAGTGGATGCACAAAAGCCATATGGCCATAAAGTTAACACGTTGGTCCATCATTACAACTATTGCTCCTAGGTCGAAATCTTTCATTTTGGTCACGGTTGGATGAAAACAGACATTAACCAGTATTCACAGCAGTAACTCCCTACCTTTTAGCTTTTATACTTGGCCTGTAAAACACCAGGAAGTGAAAAGGATGCACGGTTTTTATAGGTTTTTGATTCCTGTGGCACAGATGGTAGTATGCGCAGATTCACAGATTTAACAAAGTGCCCTTGGAAGAATAACTGGTCCAAAGTGAAACTTCTGTCCTGAACCTGGAAGGATTTTTTTGGCCACAAAATACTCTGGAAAAAAAAAAGCATCAGGAAATGTTGCCCCTTCTGTGTGTCTGCGTTTGCAAACAAAGTTTCCTACAACAGGGACAAAATTCCAGCCCCTGATGTTGCTCATCATGCACATTTAAAGTCACTGATTCACCTCACCCAAGATGTGGACCTGAAAGCCTAGATCATATTTCTCTTAGGTTAGAAAATGGCTCATACAATCAGCCATATGCACATAAGTTAGATTGAGAGTGGGTTGTTGTAAATAATGTGTATCCTGGTAGGGTTTACAGACCATTAGCTAGTGCCTTTTACGCAAACACCACAGAGCTACGATGGCCATCTGTCTTTGCCCTGATGTGTTCTGTGTTAAGGAAAACTTAACACAGCCTCCAGCATACGCTGGTGAAGAATCCACCATCTTAGATGCAATGTGTTCAAGGTGACCAAAAAGAATAATCAAGTTGCTTCATTCATGAAATGAATGAATGATGGACTAAGAAAAGACTCATATAACAGTCGGGTAGCTCCATTGCCTTTTAGGAGTACATTGCCTACAATAGACCCTCAGACCTCTACGAAAGGCAGGTCCAGCACCCATCCAATATCTTCCTGGACATGTGGTGCAGACAGTTCCTTCCTATATTGCAAACACATGGCAAAAGGAAAAGTGTACAAGACGGTGGTGAGACCAGTGGCAGTGAGGAAAAGACACAGGAAGCAGAGCTGGAGGTAACGGAAATGAAAATGCTGAGGTTCTCATTGGGAGGGATGAGGTTGGATAGGATCAGGGATGAGTCCATCAGTGGGACAGCGCATGTTAGATATATCTGTGTAGGTTCTCAGTCATCCAGGTCATGGTGAATTCTTGTCAAAATTATCTTGTCGTGGCAACTGAACTTGAATTTTTTCACTTGAAGACGTTTCACCTCCCATCTGAGAGGCTTCTTCAGTTTTATTTGGAAACTCCCCATAGGACACTAGAAATTAAGGAGCCTCTCAGATGAGGGGTGAAATGCTCAAGAAAGAATTGACATTCACATGTTGGATATTTTGGAGATAAGTTCAGAGAGACCAGTTTGAGAGGGTTTTGTATAGGAGAAGAGGATACAGGGATGGACCATGGTGAGATTGACGAAGTTGATTTCTTGAAGGGAGCAGTTAAAAGAACAGTGGCATTGAGGAAAAGACAACACGTCGATTGGCATCTAATGATCGATCGCAAAGGCAGTGAGGGTGGATTGTGGAGCCCTGCCTTTAAAAATAAAGTCCATTGCGCAAAGGAGGCAGTGTAACATAAAAACAAGTGAGCCGCGAGCTACAGATAGTGTGAGTAGATTGGATGTCAACTGAAAAAAGCTGTTAGCCGATCAACCACCTCCAGTGTGGCATTTGACATGCAGTCCAGCCAATCTGAGATCTCGATCCAAACACCGTTCCACCAGAAATATTGATTATTTGGAAGTGTGTTTGAGACTATGCAACCCTCGCTGATTCCAACCCAAACATGTATATTTTATAATATAAAATACTGGATAGCATTCAACCCTATACTCACATACTGATGGTGGCAGAACTGCCACGCACTTTTTCTCCCCCCTGATGCTTTGATGTTGAGATATCAAGGATTAATGGCAACAATGCAAGACTTTGGAAAAGACTCTTGGAAAACTATCATCTGACACCTGCTCACATCTAAAGACTACCGAAGTTTATGGAGTTTTAAGTCTCAGCCTAGTCTCAGACGAGTCTGAGACTGTCTTAGAGAGACAAGTATTGTAGTTTGTGAAACTTTCAAACTTAAAATCAGCAAAGTTTGCAACAAAAGATGATGTCACTCGTAAACCAGGAGGTCAGTCGGAGGATGGAGAAGGGAGCTAGAGCAACAAAGTGACTCTCGCTAGTTGAATCCAGCAATATCCAAATTCATCTTATGCCTATGGTATCTATCTATCTATCTATCTATCTATCTATCTATCTATCTATCTATCTATCTATCTATCTATCTATCTATCTATCTATCTATCTATCTATCTATCTATCTATCTATCTATCTATCTATCTATCTATCTTTCCTTCCTTGTTGCAGCTCCCTTCAGAGGTCACCACAGCAAAGATATGATATGATATGATATGATATGATATGATATGATATGATATGATATGATATGATATGATATGATATGATATGATATGATATGATATAATATAATATAATATAATATAATATAATATAATATAATATAATATAATATAATATAATATAATATAATATAATATAATATAATATAATATAATATAATAAGATGAGATAAGATAAGATAAGATAAGATAATACTTTAATGATCCCCATAGGGGAAATTCGGGTGTATATAACTATGTATTATATATATTATATATGGATATATAATTATAGTATATAATTCTATTCTATTCTATTCTATTCTATTCTATTCTATTCTATTCTATTCTATTCTATTCTATTCTATTCTATTCTATCATATTCTATTATATTATATTATAATAAATCCCACTACTGACAAAAGTGACAAATGTTGATTCCAAGGGCTATTAAGACATGATACTGTGTTTCATCTTGTCTTGTAGGCATTTACTCTGCAGGGTCTATCTCTGGTGGTGTGAAATAACATGAAACAGGACTTTTGTTCGGAGCAACAGAACTTTTTACCGCAGAACTCCTGAACTGTACTTGGATCTGAGTCAAATAAAGTCACATCAAATTCCGCAGGGTGATCATTTTGCTTTCCCGGTATGCACCACTAGATGGGGGAATAGCCTAATTCTGGACGGCCAGAGCCGCCAAAGCCAAAGGCTGCTGCAGAGGAAAAAAAACAGAACAAAACCGCACAGAATGACCAGGTGACGTGAACTCTGTGATCTTTGGATATTTTTTTTTTAAAACACCCCTGTGGATTTGCAGAGATATCCCATGCGTGCCTAGGGACACAAGGATATAGCATAACATTTGGACGTGTTGAGCACAAAGGAAACACTATGGTGTTGGATCACAGACAGACATACGCACAAACGTGCACAGAGACACATATGCATAGGCACAGTTACATGAAAAGTGAGTGACAGCTGTGTCCATAATCACCCGGGCAGCTGAACACGGAGGGCCAACCTCACCATCTGCTCCGAACCCTCCCTCCCTCTCCCTCGCCCATCTCCATTGGGCGAGCAGGAGGCAGACCGGCGGGCTGATGCGGCTCCTCTCTTTTAGACAACGGCGTGACATCAGTCGTTCCTTTTCTGCCGCACATCGAAGTGACCTCGATGATTCCAAGCGTGACAATGGTGCAGTGGGCGCTTCCCATTTGACCCCTAAATTCTAGCACGATAATTCATTTCCAGACATCATATTTCCATAGAAGCATCCCAGTGAACCCGTAAGTGCAACAGTGATCTTTCATTTCATTTTTGATTTTCCTGTTTTGCAAAATGAGTGAGAAACATATAGCAGGGGTGTCAAACTTATTTTACCTCAGGGGCCATATGGAGGGAAAACTATTCTCAACTGGGCCAGATGGGTAAAATCATGACATATCAACTACTGTTAATGTACTGAATGTTCAATTCACCCCTCAAACCTGGTACCTCTTGGCTCCCAAAGCTAAAAGAAACCAGCGATCCGGCTCTTCGGCCTTGAGTTTGACACCCCTGACAAAGGGTCAATCGGTATGTCCATATGTTTTGAATGGATATTAAAGGGTGGTTTGAAGAGTATGTGAGGGCCCTTTTTTTCAAAACTAAATCTGATGTCATTTGTTAGTTCTGAATCACCTGAAACTATGACATTTTTTCCTAAGAATGAGCTCGTGTTCATTGAGGTCGTGGAAACACCGGGTTTCAAGCACAAGGGGAGCAAGCACAGTAAATACTCACCGGGTAGGTAGATGTAGGTATGTCAGCATTTCTCACATTTTTTTATGGCATTTAGTCTCACATAGAAGTCGGCAGTCAGACACACTTCCTGTTTACCTCGAATTGAACCCAGACAAAATGATTGTGACATATCTGGGGCTGCCATAACAACAACAGCAGAAACAAGGTAATGAAGAAAAGATACAGAAAAACTTCTTGGGAACTGCTTATTTGAAGACAAACAGTGAGCGCTCTCCAATTTGTTGCCTTCTGTTACTGCAGGCTTCAAGCCAGAATTCCATCACCCTTCAAATGATTTCTGGAGGAGTTATTCGCCACAATGACTGGACACCTTCTTCCTATTTTCTAATCCTAGTTGATGTCCTGGCAGGACTGATTTTAGGTGAAGGTAGATATTGAGTCCAAAGTTGCACTGGAACCAGATGCACCTTCCTGGTAGCAAAACAAACCATAATAAGTTAGCAACCAAACCTACAAACTCCAAAATCCGTGATTTTGTTTTATTGACACCGTTAACACAGTGTTGACGGATTTGTCCTGAAATGATTGGACAGAAATCATTAATTCATTCATTGTCTATATCGCTTATCTGGTGCTCGGGGGGGTTGACCCAGACTGATCACCTGTCAATCACAGGGACATTTATCCAGACATTGGATCTTTTCCTTTCTCATTCACACATTTAGAGCCTCCAGTTAACTAACTAAGTGGTTTACTTAATATCAATAAACATACAGAATTTCATAAATTACTGAATGCTACATGCAGGCTATAATAGGTCTTTCTGAGCAAAGGGTCAGGCATGGAGATGCCTTGTCCAACTTGATCATCTAGTTAGTCACCAGATTCCACACTAGATTGTCTAGGGGTC
This sequence comes from Fistularia tabacaria, assembly GCA_901007705.1. Classification (NCBI taxonomy): domain Eukaryota; kingdom Metazoa; phylum Chordata; class Actinopteri; order Syngnathiformes; family Fistulariidae; genus Fistularia; species Fistularia tabacaria. The sequence continues at coordinate 315,034 of CAAKHD010013717.1, read as the reverse complement.
TGTTTGGGATATGTCGGTACTCACTACATGCCAAGCTAAAGCTAAAATGCTAAAAATGGGTTTTGTGGCATTTAAGGGTGGAAAAACATGTGTATCTTTTTCCGGCACATTTTCCCTTGACATTCTTAATATCAACACAGGTTTTCAGAACATCTGCTCATACTTCTGAAATCACTGGGACGTGGTGTGATCTACCGCAGTGGTCTCAAAGCGATTATTGTATCATTTCAGCTATTACTGTGTAACTGTCAGCACTGGTGCTATTAGTAGTAATAGATTATTTGTGTCTGTCCCTCCCAACCCCCTTTTGTCTCCATCACATTCTTGCTCTCTATCTCTCTTGTCCTTCACTCTCGCTTTCTCCCCCGCTCTCTCTTTCTCGTTCATCCCGACTGATCGAGACAGAAGACTGCCCATATCGAGCTCGGATCTATCCAAGATTTCTGCCAACCTTAAAAACCAGGAACCTGGAAAAACAAAACTTGACTCTTGTCCAAGATGTTGGAAGACTCTCTCTGCTGTTTCCCACCTTTTTTCAGTGTTTTACAAGAAATGGTCTGCTCCTTGGATAAACCTTAGATCCAAAAGAAAACATAATTGTCTTATAAATCTCAGTTATTGAATCACGTCTCAACTTTGCATTGTATCTGTTCTCAGACGAAAAAAAGAAAAGAGGCAGAGAGAAAGAAAATTACTTTTTATTTTTTGTTGTTTTCCCAGTGTTATTCTCAAAGCCAAGGAGGACAATTTATCTCAAATTGATTCATTCTTTTTTTTTTCGCCCCAAAAGCTGCTTTAAGGAGAAGCAGGTTGGAATCCACTAATCTCCAAATAAGATGATTTATATCTGTAAAGACAAAGAAAAGTCTATTGCAAGTGAAAAAAAATGTTCCTCTGAGGTTCCTTCACTGCAGATGCGGCTCCCAAAATTCTCTGAAATTAATGGAGCACCTCAATCACAAGCAGCAAAGACAACATGACCTTGGAGGCCAGAGGGATTTTCAGACGCTGATAAAACAAAACAAAGACAAACAAAAAATCAAGAGACAAGTCAAATTCCCACCGAGGGTTAGGTCTTTCTATCACTTGAGGAAAATAAGGGTGCCTGTATGACAAAATATACTGGTATTCTCAATAACCTATGACAAGCGGCCTCATACGAGAGCATTAAGATTTCCACACCTGATGCTTCATTGTAATAAACTGAGCTGTTGTCTGGGTGTCACAGAGAATTTGTAGCACCTGCTGGTGGCTGTGAAAGCAAATGTCAAGTCAAGTCAGACTTTATTCATATGGAAGGAAAAACTTGCTTTTACTGGGCAGAAACCTTGGATGGGTCTGAGCTCAACGCGGGCAGCCTTCTCTCTCGACCGATTGGGGTAGAAAGAGAGAGCGTGAGAGAGAAGGGCGGAGAGATAGCAAGCAAGACTGTGATGGAGATGGTGGGGTATAAAGGTTTGGAGAGACAGGGGCAAATGATATCATACTAATGATAACAGTAGCGCTAACATGATACAATAATAGCCTAAATATTCGTAAAAGACAGATGGCAGTGTAAAAATCCCCCCTGCAGCTGTACGAACGTAAACACTGAAAAACTTGGTGACTTTTTTGAACTTGGATTTCATTACATTATTTTAATAGATTATATACAGGAAATATGTGCTGACCTAAGATTCAACCCTACTAAAAGGGGAACGCCAATTTGACTACAATAGGAATTGGCCAAAATACGAAACAGTGACACCGCTGTTTAAAAAGTACTTGCTTGAGGACTTTTGTATGACACATTATCCCATATGGATATCTCACTGTTTAGTTGAAAAATGTAATTACTCTGAATTGGTAATATATCCTCAGTTCATTAATTATATTTTGGTGTCCAGAATGCCAATGTCCCCATTTGAGAACATTGCAAAAAGTATTGTTTACTTTCAAAGACAATGTTTTAGCTTTAAGACTGTTAATTTACTGAACCTATACAGCTACAATACATAGAAAATGTTCAACAACAGGAGGAGGAAGGTTGTTAATCATTTATCTCACTTCCTGGATCAGCCACGCTGTAAATTTTGTCCGTGAGTCCTCCCTACCTCCTGCTCACTTTTCTGGCAAGCATGCAAACACATATCATCCTGACCTGCCCAAACACCCTGAAATAAACTGATTAATGAGGGAATTAGAATGAACAATCATCCATTGGTGCAAATCTTTTTCCAGGCGTGTGACAGTGCTTATCAGTGGTTGGTACAATATCTGCAGAGTAAATGCAAGGCATCTCCTTCCATCGCTCTACTCTGGCAAACTGTCGCCATCACTCATCGCCGGCTTACATTCCCGGAATTCCCCCGTGGAACCTGCTCTTGAGGCGCCGTCTAACGTGTATGTAGCAATCTGCACACACACACACACACACACACACACACACACACACACACACACACACACACACACACACACACAAACACAAACACACACATGCAAACCCAACCCTCTATCATGCCATTTTTCTCCTCAACAAATGACAGGTCTTTTCACAGACATGTAAATTAATATGGGTCTTACATTTAGGGCAAACTATGTATGCACAACCGTGTGTGTGTGTGTGTGTCTGTGTGTGTGTATGTGTGTCTGTGTGTCTGTGTGTGTTTGTGTGTGTGTGTCTGTGTGTGTGTGTGTGTGCTGGGCTAACGGTACGTTGAAAGCAGCACAGGCCAAGTCAATCATGGCTGATCTCTCCCTGTCGTCCCATTGAGACGTGAGTCTCATCAGGGGAGATAATTAGCCTGAAGAGCTTTTATGACACTAAACTAATAGCTACAAGTGCATTCCGAGAGGAAGCAGTGTGTGCCATTAAAGTGTGTTAGTGCATGTAGGTGTGCAAAACACAGAGAGAAATAAGCAATTAATATCAGACGACGCGTGTGTGATTGATGATAACATGGCAGTTGATGGGATGATGAATATTGCTGGTGCATCCCTCTCTCAGGTTTGCCCCCACTGTTGTTGCCTTTTGAGCGTGTTTGCGAGTCTGAAGGAGAAAAAGACTGGGGGAGGCATTATAGATTCATACTGGAAATTGCTGTGAATTTAAATGAGCCAGTGCACTTTGGTGGACACAGACTGTTTAGTAAAAGCTGCTGCTAAGTGCACTGTTGTGCTCGGAGCATATACAGAGTGTGCACATGTATAGGGGCAGTGAATGTAACTTGATAGCGTCACAATCCGGCACAACTCAACCTACGGATGGAAAAATACCATCGGGTCGGATAAGTTCTGCCCTGCCACACTTTGGGTTAGGACTGTATACATGCTTGAATCCATAACACCATGCTGTCCTTCTATTTTTTTTGTCTTATAACACAATTATTATTCACAAACACAATTGCTTCCAATCACATTAATATGTGCCACAGGAAATTTTGAAGCAGCAAAAGTATAAAAGTCAACCGTAATCCAACAAATAGCCCTGCCATGGTTACTTCATATTCAAATTCTCATGAAACTCTATCTGGAAATATACGTGATCATTTATATGAATGTAATAAGCGGTTATTATTACACATTGAAGTCACTTACAAGGCTTATGTAATCCCTAAAATATTTATTGCCAGGCGTGTTTATTTGAAGCCTTATTTGATGCCTTTAGAAGGATAGATAACACTAATTAACAATGGATGACCGTCAGTTGTGGAATATCGTCATGCAGAAGAAGGCATTAATAATTGTTTAAGACTGGCTAATAAAGCTTTAATGTGTTATCAATGCACAAGCACCGAGCAAATGGTAGAGCATGTTAGCATGAAGATAAAACAGTACTTAATTTTCATCACAAAGCGCTCACCAGGAGTGCTCTCGTTTTGGGGGAAAAAAAGAAAACAACGTTAAAAAGAGGCCGCTGGATTCATTGTTGTCAGGTAGCAAGTCATTTGCATATCCTTTGGAAAACACATTCCACCTGAGACAAAGACTTGCTTGGCTAGACAAATTGCTGTACTTCTAAAAAAAAAAAAAAAAAGCAAAGTACAACAGATGGTATCATTACATGGCCGTTATTTGGATGCTTCCCTTCGTTCACCCCGACAAAAGACACGTCTCAGAAAAGATAAAGCATGTCCTCCTTGAGTGTCTTGTGAATCAACGCTTCTCTGTTATTCACTTTTACTTGAAGGTCTTCCAGAGATGGAAAAGGGGTTTGAAAGCCCCCCCCCCCCCGCAGGCACTAAATGCACCACTGATGTTCTCAAAATTCAGTGTTATTATATGAAATATGTATGATTAATGCAGGTAAGAGCACCGTAGTGGCTGCCTTGTAAACTCCCCATGCAGACACAATAACTAAAGAAAAAGGAGGTTGCCGATCTTGTGTGTGCATGATATCTTTAGCCGCTGAGTCACAGTGGGGGTGGTCCGACCCGTCTGCGTCAATGCCTTGGGTTCGGCTGTACTTACACATGTACCCTAATGGAAAAGCATGGACTGCTCTTGATGTGCTCTGCTTGGGTAAGAGCAGGGGGTTGGGGGTGAGGGCCGGGGGGTGGGGGTGGGGGTGGGGTTAGGACGTGAACCCTGATAAACCTTGATAAAACGCAGGCATCGATGGCATCTACGGGGATCGAGATGCGCTGCCTTGGATCATC
>CAAKHD010013717.1:290987-308324 GCA_901007705.1 Fistularia tabacaria | reverse complement strand
GCTCCCATTCTACGTTTAGAAAAGAGGCACGACCACGCTCATGTACAGTATCCACACAGCAGGGAGAGATTTAACTATCTAAGTTCCTTTTTTTAAAAAAAAAAAAAAAAGCGAGCAGGTCAAATTCTCGGGTGAAATCACTGACTGAACCTGAATGGGTATCTTTTTTTAAAACCTGAAAAGGCAATTGATATTTCAAAGGCCCCGTTTCTCGCCATTTTCAAACAGGTTAACGTACACATTTTGAAAACCATCTCTATGCTCTCCAGACCGTAGGAAACACCAAAAAACGCAGTAGTTTGCAGAATGACTTTGTGATCCACTAAAACATGCACATGTGAGTAAAAATAACAATGCTAGCTCCTTGAGAGCCCTGCGTTTGTTTGATGTTTGATTGTTTGACGTTGTTTGTTTTTTTTACGCGGCGGGTCAGTAGAATTTCATATACTCTAATCTAAAAAGACTACAATAAAATACCTAAAAGCTGACCATTAACTTTGCACTTAAGGCAGCTACAAAAAATACCCACAAAGTAATGTCCTCAGATGTGGACAATGAGATTTTTTTTTGCCTTATTATCCTTGTAATAAAGAATATAACAAGTTCTTTATCACAATGGCATGAATTGACAATGAAAAGTTTCAGGAGGATCTAAAATACATACATATATATATGTACATAAAATCGTAACATCCCTAATTGGGAGCGATATCAGGCTACATTTTAGGCCCTGTTTACATGTCAACCTTAAATTTTGTTCTCAATCGCAATTATCAAACACTGCCTCATCCAGAAGGCAACATTTCTTGGCAATCTCCATGCACACCAGACCCTAGGAAACACTAGAAACACTGTAGTGCACATGCCAGTCCAGTAGTAGGTAGTGTGATTTTGTCAGACACTTGCTGTCTCAGTGAAATAGAAAACGGAGGCAAATTGAGTTTCAAATGGCGAGCAAGCGAGTATTTCTATGGACTAACATCGAGGTGGGATTATTGCTTCGAGTGACCCGAAACCACAGAGCGGTGTAGAAAATCCACACTGAAGAACCAGCCAAAGATTCGATGAGGAGCATGAACAGCACTCTGGAATCCACCATTGTTGTTATGGACTACTCACCTTCACTTGGCAAATCTCAACATGCCTGTTTTCATGGTGCTTTCGCCATCTTCATGGAGATGGAGATGGAATCGTTTTCATATCGTTCCCCCCAGGAGTACCGTTTTGCTCTGTTTTCAGGCACCGCAAACTTAGCCTAGTCAGAAAGTCAAAATTTTTTCACTTTCACACAAAATGTTGCTGCGTTAACGGGCCTTGTGTCAAACCAATTCATCAAGGTCTTAAACAAATGAATTATTGCTTCTTTTTTTTTTCCTCGGTTTAGGTATATGTCGGTCGCAAAAGAAGTGAGCATCATATTCAGCCAAAAAGTAAAAAGTAAAGGAAAAACAATGTCCGCAAACATGGACACTGGGCGCCGGTTGTCATATGATGTTTTGCGAATTCAAGATTCAAGATTCAAGGCACAAGATTTTTAATTTTCATTGTTTAGGCACAATGAAATTTTGCAGCGAGAGCTTTAAGCTTGGAGTATGTATAGGATTATAAATAAACAAGTAATATACAGCACATAGTGTATAGGGGTGATATATACAGTTTGGTAAGAAATGACATTGTGATCTTTAGTTGGAGCAGGGAACAGATGGAGGAAAACCTCGAGAGGTGGCGAAAGGTGTCGGGGTCATATCTAATAAAAGAGTAACAGTCGTGAGACCAACCATGTTGTATGGTTTAGAGACAGAGGCATTGAGCAAAAGGCAGGAAGCAGAGCTGGAGGTAGCAGAGATGAAGATGTTGATGTGAGGAGGATGGATAGGATCAGGAATGGTAATCACCATACCGATGATGTCGATGTTGCCTAAATCCGCCCGGCTGAAATAGTTGTGATTTTCCCTCGACTAAGTGTTTTGTTTTCCTTGTCCACCCGAGAACTTGCGCACTTGTTCATGAGGAGGTCAGACGTTTCCAAGAAACAGAGGCAGGCAATGCGGGAAAGCCTCCACCCCTCCCTACTCAGTCTTTACTGCCTCCTGTGTGTGTGTGTGCGTGTGTGTGTGTGTGTGTGTGTGTGTGTAAGTGAGTCACTGCAGCGCTACAGCCTCTGATCCACCATCTAATAAAGGATGTCTGATAAGCCGATAAGGCTGCGGCTGAGAGAAATACCAGGGCTCCTTACTTACACGCACAAAGATGGAAAACCTCGGTGCAGGTAGACACGCTGGAACAGCAGCTGTCAGCAACTAAATGCGGCGTTGTGTTTTCTATTACCGCGTGGCGCGCCAGATAAGACCCTCCGGCTCTGTAATAAGCAGTGCTCTCTCTCATCACTCGATAGCTGCGTTTTTTTTTCCATTAAGTTAAGGCCAGGAAAGGAAGGTCAAACGAGTGAATGAGCGGAATAAAATGGAGATGGAGGTGAAAAAGAGGGAAATTGAAAATGGAAAAGCAGCTATAAATTAAGAGGAAGCTCCCATCCAGGCTGTCCCTAAACAGTGTCGCCCTCGTTTAACGAAAGTGATATGCACCAGATTCTGTTTCTTCTGACAGTGAGGGAGATGGAGGGGAAGGGGATGCGGGGAGGGAAGAAAAAAGGAGGCCAGGGTGGGATGAAGCAGTAAAGCTCTATTAGTAATTCAGCGGAGCATAAGATAGTAATTATCAGGTGTATGCTTGGGTTGCCCCTGTGTCACCGCTCAGCTACTGTTACAACACGCCGGGGAAAGACCGCTCCGGTGTCCCAGATGTCGAGATCAATAGAAAACAGCGATATCAGGTTGTCGGGATGAACCGGACGCGACACCGGTCTCCCTCCCACTGTCTGCTTCCGGCACAAAACATGCATGTTCATGTGCTGTACAGCGTGAATTTCAGCAGCAAGGGTCAAGCATTAGGACGGCCTTCTTGGCAATTTTTGTTTGGAGAAACTCCACGCCCCGGTGTTTGTGATTCGTTCATTTCCACTGAATTTGGCCCACGGCCAGCGGCAAGTCCACCGACAGTGTGTGCGATTGGGGGGGGGGGGGTTAGATGTTTCAAGAGAACTGAAGCCGTGACTCACCGTTACTGAAGAGCGTGTGTAAACATCTGCTGATGTTTTCAGCAGCTGCATTTACGATACCTAAATCCTGTGTCTTCCAAGCGAAAAACCAATTGACTAGGAAGTCTTGCTGCAGACCATGGAACCGCAATTCTAGGACCCATTTGATTTGGGTGCTTTGTCATGAGTCATGCTGGGTTTTTTTTCCAAAAAAAAAAGCATTGTAGAGACAAGGATATTTGGCCGATGGGAGGTAACCGACTAGTTTTCTTTCTGATTAACAAGTTATGTCGGCAGATCGGTTCTGTGACAAAACTGCAGCTTCCAACTCAACAGCAAACTCACAAAACTTCTGTCTTTAAATCATCAAATACACCTTATGGAAGGAAGAGGACTCAGTTTTTGGCAAAGACCCATGCCCTCCTCCCACAATGCCTCCCCCCTTCATCAGCTGCTGTCCTGTAATACTAGCCAGGGCAGGACTCAACAGCTGCTTCCCCCTCTTTCCTGTTCTTTTAACACCAATGTTTTCACTCAGATCCACCCTCTCTATCTTTGTTTCTCGCCGGGCCCCCGGGGGCTTTTTCTGCCTTCAAACAGGACACGGACAGGACTGACCTCCCCCTGTAGTTTCATTTAAGAAAAAAAGTAAACATGCGCTTTAAATTCAAGACTTTGCTAACATCCTTGAAACAGATCAAATTCTTCATCATCATTTGGCCACAGTGATCCTTGCTTTATGAAAAACCAAAAGCAGCATCATATGTTTTCCGCTTAATGGTATTTATTATTATGTTATAACAAAAGGGAGGTCTGGAGAAGTCTAGTTGTTCCTGTTTCTGCAGGACCTTTGGATACCTTCTGAGTTTGACTGAGACCTGCTCAGATTGATGGGATACATCTTGAAGATGATTTTAATTTTGTAATAGTTACACCAAAGTGGTTGTTTTTGCCATACAAATCCTCTGGGATCAACAAAGTATTTCTGATTCTGATTCGGATTCTGACCGGCCTCCAGTGGATCTCTGTACACGCAATGCTGTTATTATTGATGTGAGATGAAGTCTCCCCTCATACCCCCAGTCTCTATCACATTCTATCTTTGCATCTCACTTCCCTTCTCTCTTGCGCTCTCTCTCTTTCTACCCCAACATAATATGTGACTCTATTACCATATTATAATAACTCTACAAGAATGTAACAATTAATTCTGCATCATGACATATATCCACTATAAAATGTTTTGATTACGTAATAGGATCAAAGAAAATATATATTTCCTTTTTTTTAATAAAAAAAGTCCCAATGTCTCCAATTTCGACCCATTTCGGGTCACATTTTAGGCCCTGTTTGCACGAGATTTTGTTTTAGATAGGCTGTTTTCAAACAATTCCACATGCAGACGACACCGTCTTGAACACCAGAAACACTGCACTACACATCCCAGGCCAGTAGTGGGCGGTTGATTTGCTGGCAAGCTAAAGCAGGCATGTACATATAGACACTTACTGTCCTGCTGCGATAAAAAATGCAGCAAGTGTAAACATCAATAATGGCGACCAATCGAGTATTTGTATTGACCGACGATGAGGCGGAGGAATTGCTTGGAGTCGCCCCTAAACTACAACGTTGGGTGAATTCCAAGAGAATGGAAACTGGGAGTCGTGCCAGTGGAAATACTCCAGAGTACTGCGGAGTTCATGATCGTTGTTATGGTCGACCAACCCGCGCATGGCCATTGACTGCGGCCTTAGTGCGTATGCTCAATTTCAAAGTATTTCGTTTACCGGTCTCCACAGAGTTGGAGGCATTTTCAAATCTTCCCCCTTTGGAGCAAAATTTCCATATATGGCATTCTCGTTTTGAGAAACAGCCAAAGCCTTGTCCTGTAAACAGGGGCGTTGGATCATGGATTTTGTTTGTCCTCAAATAGAGACATGTGGTTTATTTTAGGTCATGACGAAGAAAAGTTGAAGTTTTTACTTTCGGCCCATGACTGATTCACAACATTGATCAAAATAGGTGTTTTCAAATTACCTGCACTGAATGTTCTGTACTACTCCAATAAACCCTACGGGCTGAAATGAGAGCTCATAGTTAAGTAAAAAAAAATTGGAAATCACCAAAAATATATAAATATGTTTGACATATAAGTTTGTAAAGATTTCTAGAGAGTAAAAGTAGCCCATACCTGGTGTCGCTATTTGATTTCAAGGAATCTCACTGCTCCCATCAGCCTGTCACCACAAATTACATTGGCCTTTGACCCTTTCAAATTGATTAACACACTGCGTCATTGCATTAACCGCATGAGCTATTGGTGGTGGGAGTGGTGGGGGTGAGGGGGTTTCTCCGTCTCCAATTACATTTCTGCGTCAGCGCTTTGTGTAATTTTTACAATCTTTAGCGTATAAACTCTGCGGGAAAACTTGGCTCCCACTGTTTTATTCACCACGCGTTCAGTCAGACACACCATAATAACCAATTAAAATTAAAACATATCCAGCAGGGCCTTAATAACCACACATCCCACGGGTGGTCCGGCTCTCCGGCAGAGACACACACACACACACACACACACACACATACACACACACACATTTGTGCAAAACTTGACTGCCACTCAGCATAATAGCCAGCTCGCAGATACAATCAATGAAACAGATCTTTCATGCTGAGAGATGGATATCAGAAATACAGCAGAGCTCACACAGGTAGGTACAAACATGTGCACACACACATACACACACATACATACACACACACACACACACACACACAAACACACACAAACACTCGATGAGGAACCATCTCTCTCTTCTGTCTCCTAACGCGCCTAGAAAGTAAACACACTGAAGCCTCACAGGATATTAAACTGTAGAACTGAGGTAGATAAACACATTTATCACACAAGTGCTCTTTCATTCTTTATCTCTTCCCGCCATACTGCCGCCTCTACACCTTCACTCCCTAAGTCCCATCTTCCTCACGCGGCCTCACCTTTTATTTTTGCGAAGCACGATATTTATTTCAATCTGAGCCTGAATGCAGATTTATGACATCTTAACGAGGTATCTTCCATTCCTGCCGTTCTGACAGTAACCGTAGCAACCGCATCTCCCCCACCATCCTTGCCTTTCATCCTTCCCTCTTTTATCCCTATCAATTAATCCCTCTTCCTGTCCTGATGCAACTAGTCCTCCATTAACCCCCCCCCAACATGGGTACGCACACACACACACACACACACACACACACACACACACACACACACACACACCCCGTCCAGCCTCGTCGCTCTCGAGGCCGCGTCCACAAACTGAATGCTGATTATGCTGAATTGATGGAGCGTGTCTTGTCAGCGAGGATCTTCATTCTCCCCGGGTCCGTCTCAACATGAGACAGTTTCCATGTGTATGTGTGTGTGTGTGTGTGCACGTGCGCCGACTGGACCCAAGCCAGCTGCATCCGAGTGGTCATCAGATCTGGGCCGGGCCGGGCAGGCAAAAGGGGACAGACATCCCTCAGGAGGCTGACACTAAATGGCTAAATACGTTTAAAGCTCCAGTAACTGGAGGCAGCGGGGAGGAAGAGAAGGATGCTGGGAGAAGTGACACTAAGCTTCTCTCTGTTTGACTGAAAAGCGCTGATCCTCTTATTGTCAGTGAACCCACACAGACACACAGCGAGATGCACAAAACCCCGATATAATAATACTGATCCATGTCGCACTGACAGAATGTCGCAGAGCTTGTGATGATATTACAATTGTCTCTAACGCTCGCGTTGACCTTGACCATTCCTTCTGTTTGCGTGTGTGATATCTTTTACCAAGAAAAAAACTGCTTTTACTACTAATCTGTCATTAAGTACCCATGACAATAACATTGTAATAAATACGTTACAAACGAATGATTGGAATTGCCATAATAACTGTCCCAGCTTAACCCCGGTGTTTTTGAACTGATATTATGAGACTCAAATTAAAATGAAGTGCATATTTAATTGTATTACGTATGTCATGATTTTAATCCCATATGATGCTCTTTCCCAGGACTTGTGCAGAAAATGGTCCATCTGTTAGAAGAGAAACTGCGCTCCTCACGCCTCACTCTCAGTTTCTTTTCTTATGATTTTCTTTTGATTTGTTGTTGTTTGTTATTTTTCATTTTTCTAAATAAGGCATAATACTATTTTGCCATTATTTTGAGATGTAGTTTCAATAAACCCCCTTTGAAATTCTCATTAATTATAACTAATTATACAGTAATTATGTGTTCATTACCCGGTTGAGTTCCTTTTTTCATTCAACTGAATTTTTGAAATTTGAAGTGAAAAATTTGTGTCTTATTTTTCGTCATCCACATATAATTTTGACAAAACGATTTAATGTCATTTTGATCCAGCTGTCAGGCAATACCATACACATTGTTAGGATATTTCCCTGTGAATTACCATTCAGTGCCATTCCAAAAAAAAAAAAATCACAATTTTTTGTGTGTTTTTAACACATTTATTGTCTATTTATTATGAATTTCAAGTTTTTTTGATGAATGGATTTATTATGAATTCTTATTTATTTATTTAGTCATCTTTACTGATCCTCAAGCCTTTATTGATCCTCCTCAATACAAAGTAAATGGGATTTAATTCCCACAGCATGACTTCATGTAACCAACTCAACAACAGATATCAATAATACTTAAGTTGCAGTGATAAATAGGGAAGGGGAACCTGTTGGAAATGTGATCCAGTTACTTTGGGGAAAATAAAAGAACATTTCAAGCTCAGGACTGTGGGAGGACAGTGACATGAGTCGTCAAACCCCTTCCATCCTCCACCCCCTATCATCCATCCCGCCGCCTCAGGTGTGCCGCCGTTATTTACAATTTCCCTTCATTTCCTGTGGCTGTCCGTCTCCCGTCTCCGCCGCTCTGCATTCGCGTCACGATTGTGGGTGACATTGACAGGAGACTTAATTTCCTAATGGAGAGCCAGATGTGTGTCTCTATGTGTGACATTCCATAAAATGTACCATAAGGTTCGATCATAGTTACCAATTACAACAAACCAATTAAAGATTATTTGTGTGCTCTTCTTTCTTTTTAAATTTATCATATCTTTTACAACACAGTCACCACGGTGCTAAAACTGGTTTCGGCTCACTGCCACTGATTTACTCCAAAGTTTTTCCCCTGACTGTGAGCTTCATTTCTGTTCGCATGTCAGATGCTGAGGGGCGAGTCCGGAGAAGGCGGCGATCGGTGGCGGTTGGCGGCGGAGGCGGTAAGCCCATGTTGTTATCGATGCAGAGCACGAGCGCCCTCAACTCCTCTGTTCTGTCGCAACAAACCATGAGATCAATCAGCTAAGCGCAAATTTACATATCGCCGCCTGTATCAAAGAGATTAGCGCCCCCACCCCACCCTCGCCGGTGCAAGATAGGAATCAATATAAGATGGATGGGGGTGCTGGGGGTACATTATAAAGAATGAATTTGATCTCTGCTAGGCTTTTTGGTGTATGAAGGTAATGGAGATGTTCAGTGGTGGGTGAAGAAGGTGGACACACTTTTGCACACGACGGTTGGGATTTCAGAAAAAAACAACAACTTTTGAATCAGTCACCGAAGTAATAAAAGCACACGCGGTATAATGTCGTGGGGGGTCATTTCAAGATTTTGTTTTAATTCTTTTTAAATCATTATAAATTCTACACAACTGGAACAAAATTGAAAATAACAATAATAAAACAAAAGATACATCAACACACCACAGAGCTCACAACAGCGTACCACAAAATATACAGTGTACAATACAGATACAGAGAAGTAAAGCACTGGGAATATCTCAGGGAAAAAGATAATCTTGAAGTAAAAAAAAAAAAATCTCTGAACAGCCAGCTATTGGAAATGGATAGGAAAATTCAGTAGTTCCAAAAGTGAGAATCCCCTTTATAAAGAAAAAAATAAAATAAAATAAAAAAAACTTTTAATACCACAATATCTTTCTTGTATAAAACATCAAAATTCAAAAACGACGCTCCACATTGAAGTTTTCCCTGTTATTACAGGTTCGCTAACAGTCAATAAGCTCATGGTGGTAGATCAGTAGAAAGACATCGAAAGCTAAAACAAGCCCGTCTAGGCACAGATAGTGGTTTGAGGTGACCTATTTTTTTTAGTTTGGGAAATCAAGGCCATTGGTTCCAGTGTACAATTAAATTAAAGGGCACGTCAAGCCGCCACCCCCTCCTCAGCCCCCCAGCCCCTCTCTGCAAGGACACCACCGCCGCCACATCCCCGATCCACAAATCAACCCCCCCCCCGCCGCCAATATCCCAATGAAATGCCTCTTCAAGCGCCATGCTTTTTTTTTTTTAGATTGTCGATCATTCCCGCCAACCCTACCCCTCCCTCGAAACTTCACCGTCGAAGTCGATGATAACCGTGGGCTTCCCGGAGGCGTGTCTTTGCTCATGAGTGGGTTTAATCCCTGACTGAAAAGGCCCCGTGAAAGCGAGGGGTTAGTTCGCAATTACAATCCCCACAAGCTGATGACGCTGAGCTTCTCATCACTGAGCTTGACAGGCAGGGTCATTAGCGGGGGGGTGGGGGTTATATAAAAAAAACGGAAATGAACGAAAAATAAAAAAATTAAGTCAAATACTAATATACAGCTATGCTGAGAAAGAAATTTGTACAACCTGATAGCTTGCTTGTTTGGCGGATTTGGATTTAAAAGAGGCGAAGAAAAAGCATGGACCGCTTTAACGGTAAGCTAATTAAAAGAAGGCTTAAAAAAAAAAAATGCTGAGAAATAAAAAAAAAAACATTCAAAGGCGTGTGATTAAAGAAAATTCAATTTACTAAAAAAGGATTGAGGCAAATATGTAATTAAAAAAAAGGGATGATCTTTGGAAGCAAATGTCGGAGCCACAAGTCCGACGCCGCGCTTGTGGACTGAATGGGGGTGAGCAGACGGATGGAAGCCGGTGATTGTTTACCCAGAGCAGAGATTTGGAAGTGCACGCCAAAGCCGAGGATCGACTGGCAGGATAAGCAGTCCAGATCAAACCAAAAGCGGGGATATTAACAATCAATGCTAGCGCACGCCCCGCCCCCTTCCCCAGGCCCCCACTATTGATCCCGTTTCCACCTCCTCATCCTCTCCTTAGCCGCACGTAAAGCAAAATTAAAAATCAGCCCCGTTTTTCTTCATTACCGCTGACCTCCTTCCCTTCATCCCTTTAGACGGTCCTGTTATCACTGTTGGGGAGAGAAGCAAACAAACAATAATTACGTTGAACCGTCACAAGCATGATATGATGGGTGTGCATGACCTCGCCGTGTGTTTATTTTTCCAATCAGGACTCGGCGTCCATCATATAATCAGCTTTTTGATTCTAACATGGTATCCAAGACTACATAGTGGCCTGTGACTTCACCATGATGTTATCTATGGCTTCTGCAGAATATTGATCTGCAGAACCTGATAAATAGCGCTTACTGATAAAATCAGCTGACTGATATATTGGCCTGGCTCCCTGGTTTCTGAGACCCTCCCTAGGCCCCCAAACACACACGCGCGCACACACATACACTCTGGACTGATTTAATAAGCGGTTCTCACTCACACTGGCTGAGACTCCATTGGTATTGAATCTCAGGGAGCTATATAACTGTCAAATTACTATTGACGCCATTTTCCATGGTGGATATCGTAAGCGCCTATCATTTTATTTGATTATTTACTGATGCAAGAAGCTGCATATAAATAAAAATGTCAACCGGCCTGTTAAAATACATTGAGATTCACATTCAGAACGAGATCCCGAAAATAATTCCTCTAGAACAAAATCCCCAGAACGACCAGGTAGAGGTTTCTTGTTTCCTTTTTACATTTTCTCATTACATCCATTTCAAAAGCGAGGAGACGTGTTTGGTCTGGATTTAAATAAAAAATAAAAAATAAGTGTCCCAGTGGACTGTCAGTGATTTCAAGCATCAGGCCGTTCTTAAACCGCTTTTTCGCTTTTGGGGGGGATCAAATACGCCGAGACGGCTTTTACTGACATGCAGCGCAGCATTTTCACACCCTGGATCTAAAAATGATTTTAAGGCTGTGTTGATGTCAACTGATTCTGATTTATATGAAGAAAAAAAAATGAAAACTTTATGTAGCCTTTCGCATCCAACTTGCTAAAATTGCCAGTTTGAGCATACCTGCTCCGTGGACGGCCTCTTGTTTAGGAGGCCGGCTTCTTCGTTGGCCTTGTCTGTCTTCATTTCCACCACGATGTCGTTGTTCACCTCCCCGCTGGTCCTGTGAGGACACATTTAGAGAGATCAGCAATCAACAAATGCAGTACTGCTTTTCTGCAGGACACATTAAAAAAAACAAAAACAACAACAAATAAATAGATAAAGCCCAGCCAGTTATTAACGAAATTGTGAAAAGGGTCACAAAGATATTCAGGTCGATATTACCTGCCACAAACACGCATATAATGTGTAATAAAGACATTATAATCATGTTTTGGATGCTTATAACACATGAATAAGATACTTACCAACACCAATGGGGAAAGGACATTAATGAAAAGCTGTGAATTTCTAAAAATGCCTTATAAAATGACAACAAACTCAATGATTTATCTTTATAATCCTTCTAATTATATCAATAGGCCTTATCATCATTAATATTGATACCGGCTTTTCATACATTAATTAATTATTTGCTTAATTTGAATGTATTAACAGCGGAATACTCTACTTTGCAACTACCGGCTGCAACAATGATCGTCAATCTCTAAATATACAAATTTCATGTATATTTGTTTTGTTTATTTCAATAGAATACTACTTTTAACAAGAAAAACTGTATATGACATTTCAATTTGCTGTAATCTAGAAAAGCAGTTACTGTACATTATAAGCCAGTAATAACACATTATCGTGGTAATAAGTCTATACTAAAGTCTCCCCAAAAAAATCCTTAACCAGTAATCATATAATTCTCAGGCCGCTGAGCTGTTAAATGGCAATACCGCATCAGCTGATTTTTCACTTATCTGCCCCCCAACGCCGCCTATCACTCCACGTATTCACCCATGTATTTTTAGCCTTTACGCTACACTCATGTTTGTAACTGGCTTCCAGACAAATTTCCCCCCGGGGACAATAAACTCAAAGACTATATGGGCTCAAGGGTGTCTTTTGCGGCGCAAAAATTGCTTTCACATTTTTGTATTTCATTTTATAGTTGGGGGCGGGGGGGGGGCATATTTGGTAGTATTTCCCTTCAGCTTCAAAACTCTGCAGGTGCACAACCGTTATATCTGTTGTTGTTTGCTTTATTAGGTGCAGAATGTATTCATTTCACTTGAAACAAAGAGTTCATATTTGTGTTTGCATCCCAAACTCAAACCCCAGCTTCCCGTCTACTCACACTTCCTTCTTGTCCTTCTTCCCACAGGGCAGCTTGTTCTTCTTGCCCAGGAAGTAGATGGTGGCCACCAGCAGCAGGAGCAGCAGGACGCACACCACCACGGCGATCACAACGCTGCTGGACCCCCCCTGCTGCTGGTCAGCTGTGGCGCCGCAATGCGGGGGAGGGGGGGGGGGCAACAAGGAGGAGGGATGGGCGAAGGCGGGGGTAGGTGGAGGGGGGGGGGGGGGGGGGGGGGGGGGGGGGGGGGGGAAGGGGTGGGGGGGGGGTGGGGGTTTTTTTTTTTTTTGGGACATGGGGGGGGGACGGGGGAGAGGCGTGATGGGGGTGGGGTTGATTGGTGGAGAAGAAGTTAGATCATATTGGAGGGGGAGGCAGGATGAGGCAGGGCGAATGGTGGCAGGGTTGGCGGATGGGCAGGGTGCAGATGGAGACAATGGATGAAGGTAAGGAGGAGGTGGGGGGTTGGGAGGGGGGCAGGATGTGGAGTTAGTCTGAAGTTCTGAATAAATGAAATGTGATGGGACCCAAAATAAACAGGGGCCTGTATATTCAAACACGATGCTCCCGACCGACAAGACAACCTCACCTACCCACCCACCCACTCTTGTATTACTATCCTCATGGGGACAGGACCTCGCACTACCTTGGATCACGTTGGACTCACAGCGGCATGGACATGTTTAATCTCTATCCTTCCTTTCATGCTTTTCCCACAAGCCGACCGCTGGCATCTGGAATAAGGCTGTTTTTTCTGAAGAATTGACCGCTAAGAAGAGAATCGCATCCTGGTGGTCAAACTGTGGAAATGCAGGTCTGGCTTCCCAGATTATTTTCTTCTACTTTTATCCATGCTTAAAAACAAGCAGCTAAAAACTTTATCCACATAATCATTTGAGCGTCGCATCCTCTAAAATCCCTTTAATGATCTTATTTGAATTACATATAAATATATATATATATATATGCCGCTATATATATACACTTATGCTACCTCTCACCCCTATATGTAATACATATACGTAAAAAAATATATGTATGCACACACATATATAGGTATATGTATGTCTATAATATATTTATAACATATATGTACATTAATTGAAGCCTAAATTTGAATAACTCATATCTACAGCAACAAAACATCACGAGACAGATCTGATGTGTTGGGGCTGCTTTATTCATTTTTTTCTACAACAGCTGTTTTTTCAGAACTTGAGGGACATCATATTTTAACTGCCGGCTAAAGAAAAGCCTGAAAAAGCTGTCAGTTTCAGCGGGGATTTTTGTTTTTTCTATGTAAACAACGCAGCGGCAGTGTAAACTGGGATGTTTCAGAATCTTTCGACGTGTCTAAACCAACCCTCCATCTGACAAATTTGTGCTGCAGAGCTTGACAATTAAATGAACCGCTCCTGCAGCTGTCGTCAGGGAAACCGACGTGATATTGCGCGAGCGAAGCAGGCTAGCAAACAATGAAGCGCCTATTCGAGAAATTGCTCCACTTGAAATCTAAATTAGCCCGATCGCTAAAAGGAAAAGTAACGTGACATCCGAGAGGTCTGTCCTCATAAGTGCAGAATACAAGTAAGCAAACACCAACATATCAGCTGTTGTAAACACAAATACACTAATCTGTGTGTGACACACAAATCAATATGCACACACAGACTACAAACACCATCCAATGTGGAAAGGGTTAGCGGTACAGACCTGACTCAAGCACAGGGTTTCCAGAGAGCAGCACTTTGAGAGAAAGAAAGTTTCTCAGTCCCGCAGCAAAGCAAAGCAAGAACCATGAAAAGACACGCGGGCACACGCGCGCACACACACACACAAACACGCAGAAGCTGAACATTTATAGTCTTACGCACGGCAATCCCTGCGAGCGGAAAAGGGAAAAAAGCGTGAAACAAGAGGGCGGTCGGAATAACAGGGGTGACTGAAAAGGCGACGCAAAGAGAGGAAAGGAAGGAATAGAATAGAATAGAATCCTTTATTGTCCCTTGAGGGCCACAAAAACTTGTAGTCGCATCCACAAAATATTAGACAAACATTGTACAAAGGTGAAGAGTGGAGAAGAAGAAGAAGAAGAAGAAGAAGAAGAAGAAGAAGAAGAAGAAGAAGAAGAAGAAGAAGAAGAAGAAGAAGAAGAAGAAGAAGAAGATGATGAAGGAAAAGAAAAAGAACAATATACAATATCCACAGTGTTTGGTAGCAAGAGGGCAAATATACAAGATTACAGTGCAGTACAAGGAAGTGTGTGTAGATCAGTGGAGGTGTGTGTGTGCTTGTGTTGCATGTGTGCATGAGTGTGTTGTGCGCATGTGTGTGTGTGTCTGTGTGTGTGTCTGTGTGTGTGTGTGTGTGTGTGTCTTTGAGGGGGGAGGTGGAGCAGAAGGGGAAGGGGGAGGTGGGGCAGGGTTCTAAATCACAGGGTCTGCACAACAAAGAGTCCTGAGAGAAGGAGGGGGAGGAGGAGGAGGAGGAGGTGGGAGAAGGCTCTACCTCTGTTGGCGGAGTTGTCGATTGCTGCAAGACAGAGCAGAGGGAGGAGGAACACGTTTGAGAGCAGGAAGCCAGGTGGCGCTCAGGATCAATACATCGGTCAGCGGATATTGGTCTTTCATCGGCGTCATCAGCATACATACGTTACTAACTAGAGACAAAATTACATTCATGAAAGATGAGATCGGTTTGTTGGATCTACACTCACGTTATTCAGTCAATGAAACTTCGCTAAAGGTACTGACTTCCCAAAAGCTCCTGAAGGCCTAGCGATACAGCGATGTTTTGCTTTTCCTCACATGTGTTGGCTACAATTCCTCCCGTTCTTCCTGTCCCTTAAGCAATGTGTGATAGTAACCTCATATCTTCTCTCATTTCATAAGTTCTCAGGGAGCGATGCTTGATCCACTGCAGCAGTCTTGGTAGTCATTCACCATAGTTACGTTTTCTTTTTGTATCACATCACAGAACCATGTAACGGTTAGCCCAACTGTTATAATTGGCATGAGATGGTTTGTGCTTGTCCCTCCCAACCCTCACACCTCCCTGTCTCTGCCCTCCTCTCCAGCTCTCTCTCCTTCTATCCCAACCGGTCGAGACAGAAGGCCGCCTGAAATTGAGCCTGGATCTGTCCACGACTTATCTTGGGTAAAAGGGAGTTTCTCCTCCCCGCTGTCACCAGGTGCCAGCTCATGAGGGACGGTTGGGTTTCTGTAAATCCTTTTAAAGAGTGAAGTTCAGACTTGCTTTATATGGAAAGTGTAAGTGCTAAAACTACTTATTTCCGAAAAATTTTAGTAAATGCGATATTGTGTCGTTTTACATTGACGTGTGTCGCCAAAAATGATCCACATTGTTCAGAATTGCATGCTTTTAAGTATAAACTTATAACACACTGATTCGTTTGTGTCAAAGGGGCAGTCAAAGTGGACTTTTCTGGCACCAAAGCTTCACCACTCACCTTTGATATTTACTTGGAAGACCTTGCTATCTGACCCATGCTCGTTGGTCGCCTCGCAGGTCACGCCATTCTTCATGACCTCCTTCGTGGCCTGCAGGGTCAGCATGCTCACCACCTTGTTACCTTCCAGCAAAACCGACTGGCAGAGACCGGATAGATGCAGGGGTTGGGAGAGAGATGGACACAACTTAGTGATCATGGTAAAAGGTCTTCGATATGTGTGTTTTTCTTTCTTTTCTTTTTTTTTTTGAATTTTCAATTAAGGGAGTGGAACGGAACAGTGCACTTTACCCCTAAAAAGATTTTGAGATAAAAACTCACATCCTGTCGTGTCTAAACTATTTTCACCCGTACCTCTTCTCCTGCGGGCTTCCACGTGAATTGGGGTGAGCCGTAGGCCGAGCACCTCAGGGTCACTTTGTCTCCTTCTTTCCCCACTTCACCAGCGACTGGTGTCTCGATCACCGGCTTTCCTGGGTGGG
Source organism: Fistularia tabacaria (assembly GCA_901007705.1). Classification (NCBI taxonomy): domain Eukaryota; kingdom Metazoa; phylum Chordata; class Actinopteri; order Syngnathiformes; family Fistulariidae; genus Fistularia; species Fistularia tabacaria. The sequence goes on along the minus strand of CAAKHD010013717.1, from coordinate 291,827 downwards.
GAGCGGAGGAAAACTCAAACAACCGGCAAAAGGGTGGGAAGCACACCGTCTCTCAGTGATTTCAACTGACCGCAAAATGTCCTTCCTCCCAACTAAAACAATACCACCAACCCGCTTATGTTCCTGTGTTTGTTGGGTGGTAGTTTGGCATTTCCAAAAGGCCTAGGGCTGTACGCCTCAGCTTTTAAAAGGAAGAGGGGGCCAAACAAAACAAAACAAAACAAACAAAAAAAAATCTTTGTTCGAATCAGCCTTTGCTGCCTTCTAGAAGCACCGTTATTTTTTCTAAACCCAAATCCGACGAATAACAAAACCAACCAAATTCCCCTCCCTTTTCATCCAATTTTCCTTGAAATTAAATGTACTTATTTGCTGTCTGTGACAGCTCTGTATGCTTTGGCTCTGCATTTAAAAAATATTCAGAAAAAATCGACACTAAAATATATATCTAGATACTGTTTTTATAAAAACAAACACATCATGTGAAACTGCAGCAGAAAAATTAGCACTTCCGCTTTACAGCAAGAAGGTCCCTGGTCTGATTTCAACAGAGGGACCATTCTATGTGGAGCTTGCATGTTCTCCTATCTGGTCTCTCTGGGGTCCCGCGGTCCAAAAAACTTCCAGTCTGTCTACTGACGTCCTTGAATTGCTCCGACGTGTGAATGACAGAGTGAATGGTTGTATGTCCCTATATCTGGACCTGGGATTGACTGAGTGACTGGTGACCAGTTCAAGCTACCCCCCCCCCCCCCCCCCCCCCCCCCCCCCCCCGGGGGAAGAAAGGGGGGGGAAAGAAATAAATTTATTTTTTGTGGGTTTGTCTTTTTTTTGGGGTTG
>CAAKHD010013717.1:265255-280255 GCA_901007705.1 Fistularia tabacaria | reverse complement strand
GTAACAATGACAAAATATACAATTTTAATGATGTGAATGTAGAATTATGAACAAAAACTAACAAAAAAGATTTGATACATACTCTTAACATATTTACATAAATTCAGAGAGTGACATTTCTTATTAAATGGATTTATAAGAAATAATGTATATATATTTAGAGCGTCAGAGAGGGAAAGGAAGAGCATTATGCTGGAAGAAACGACAGACGGGCAGCAGTGATGCATGCAATTTGTTTTGATTGGAATTAAAATTGAATGAATGGAAAGAAAATCCTCGTCTGATTGTGTTTAGCGTTTGAACACATTCTGTCCTGCTTTTTTCTCCATCTTTCTCCCACGTCCGCATGTGCAGGTTGCCGTCGTCACTTTGACAACATGATTATTCCTGTTGCCGGTGAAGTCGCAGAGGTTTGTTTGACTTAGCCTGACGTAATGCATGCCTGGTTACGCTTCCACGCCTCCCCAAGCACAAACCATCTATCTTCCAAATCTGCTATTAATCACTGTCGGGGTTGGTACCGGCATTTATTCACACCACCTTAAGAATCTTTCGCACAGACTTTTATGTGAGTGTGTTCTTTTTAAGGAAAACTGTTACTCAAAATATTTTAAATTGCTTGCTTCTTAATGATCTTTTCTCTAAGAGTGCAGCACATAGTAAGTCCGACACAAACATACAGTTTAATGCATATAAAAGCATATTCTATTAGGAAAATGTCCTTAGCTTAATTGCTTATTAGCTTTTTAGCCGGTTGGCCTGCAAAAAACTTGATGCGACACGATGGTTTTCTGTTACTTGATACTTCTTTCTCAATGTGAGCAAGACCGACATTGCACTGCGAAACCGCTTTGACGTCACTTTAAACCCAACATTGAACACACGAACAATGGAAAAGTTTGAGGCTATGGTGTACTTGCTACTTGGTCTGTGGCTTTTTGTCACACACAAAGCAAGACAGGAGAGCCAGAGAAGGATACAGGCAGCAAGATGCAGCAACAGCCATGCTAACATGTAGCGCTGCTGTTGGTTTTATCTTAAATTATGGGTTTGATCTTGCATCTGTTGCCGAGCTCACTTATGGGCAATCGGTGACCGTGAGTCTGTTGGCAGCAAGTTTTAGAACCGGCTCAGGTTGCTTGAACCTTACCAGGTTACCAAACCGAACAGGGCAGAGTCGAGTCATGCTGGAACTAATACGTGGAAAAGCGGTAATGGACAACATTTCTTTAATCAAAGGTCTTTAATTCTCAGGAAGTAACCAGTCCAGGTCCAGACAAGGTGGCGTCTGGATCTAAAACGAGGACCACAGTTATCCGTTTAGTGACCTCAACTCTAGCCATCGGGCGACACATCGGACGGCAGCAGACTCACCGACTGCCTCGGACAGCCCGTAGACTCTTTGGCCATAGGCATCTGTCTTGTCCCAGATGAAAGTGTAGGAAAGATTCGGCTGGGCGGGGAACCATTTCTGGAAGAGACGACCCACTACCGCCACCATGAGGTGAACCTTGGGGAACAGGGACCAAAGGTTATTGTTCCATTAATATTTTGAGACAGTAGGCATAGCTTTTCAGATTCTCTATAAAGTCTTCATGCCAGAACTTTATGAAAAATACATTCTATCTCTCACCTTCATCAGGTTAAATGGTATTGCAGACTGCGTCATGGTGACTTTGAGGACTGGTTTGTATCCGGCAGCTCTGGAGCTCAGGTAGATCAGGTTCAGATCACTGCCGGGAATTGATGTTTGCTCTTGTAACACCTGAAGATAAAATATGTATAATAAATAAATAGATAACTGTAAATGTGCACTCCAATTATTCTATCATTGCTGCTTTGCGTGTAGACTAACTGCTTACATATGATGGCAGATAGATATTATGAGAAAACAATGAGGGAGGGTGAATGCTAACATTCATTATGCTATCCAGTCTGAAAGGTCATAAGGGCAACTTTATTGATGGCTCGTAAAACACTGGCAACTAATAACTTCAACTCACAGCAATTTCTATGAATAGACGAGCAGTATATCAAAATCATGTTGTTTTTTCTAAATGCTATTGAAATTGGGTTACTATGACCAGATTAAGGCCAGTCTGCACAGTGATTAGTTTAGTTTTATGGTCATCTGTTAATCATTGCTTATAATAAATGAATACAAAATTATGACAAAAAAGATTTGGAAATGAAAAATATAGAATTCAAACTTTGATATTCAGGACAGTGCGATGCATTTTCCATGTTCCCCAAAATGAATTTCACAATGAACAGAAATTTCACTGTGTGTGTGTGTTTTTTGTTCATTTTTAAACAATTAAACCAAAACAACCAAACTGGTCATCAGGCCCTGAATCCATGCTATACTTTCATGTCAGGGGAGCAAATTCAAGTCTTCACTGTCAGATGCGGCATGACATCTGAATCGCAGATGTAAAAAGTTTTTTGGTACTTAGACGAAAAAATATTTTATAAGAAGTTGTGATTGCGAGAGGATTATACCCTTGTATTTGATCAACACTCTGATGATTGCAATTTGTTAGGAACAGAAATGCCTTTATAGTCACATGCAGTTATACATAGAGCACAAATTTTCCCATCATGGACACACCATGAGCAGAAGGGAGCCAAGGAACAGCATCAGGGGTTCAGTGTCTTGCTCAACAACACTTTGACAGGCAAGGAGGAATCGAACAAGAAATGTTCAGTTCCAAGAAAGACCGCTCTAACACCCTGTGCCACGCTGCCCCACTGGAATGTTGAGGAATGTCGAGTTGGCTGCTTCGTACAATCTGACTTCATTTGCGTAGACACGATTAAATAGATTTTTTTTACAAATTTGACAGAAAAAGCGTGGCTCAAAGGAAGACCCCCATGACAAAGACCAACTTGGAACCTGGTTTTCACCAGCCCGGACGCGGGTCACCGGGGCCCCTCCCTGGAGCCAGGCCCGGGGGTGGGGCTCGTTTGCGAGCGCCTGGTGGCCGGGCCTGCACCCACGGGGCTCGTCCGGGCATAGCCGGAAAGGACGACATGGGAACCCCTTCCCCTGGGCTCACCACCCACAGGAAGGGCCAAGGGGGTCGGGTGCAGTGTGAGTTGGGCGGTGCCCGGAGGGGGGGACCTTGGCGATCCGAACCTTGGCTGCAGAAGCTGGGTCTAGGGACATGGAATGTCACCTCTCTGGCAGGGAAAGAGCCTGAGCTGGTGTACGAGGCTGAGACATTCCGACTAGATATAGTTGGACTCACCTCGACGCACAGCGTGGGGTCTGGAACCAGGCCTCTCGAGAGGAGCTGGACTCTTTGCTACTCTGGAGTTGTTCCCCGTGAGAGATGCCAAGCAGGAGTGGGCATATTGGTTGCCCCCCGACTCGGCGCCTGCATGCTGGGGTTCAAACCGGTGGACGAGAGGGTAGCCTCCCGCCAAGTTCGGGTAGGGGGACGGGTTCTGACTGTTGTTTGTGGCTATGCACCCAACAGTAGCTCAGTATACCCACCCCTCTTGGGGTCCTTAGAGGGGCTGCTAGAGAGCGCTCCTTCTGGGGACTCCCTCGTTCTACTGGGAGACTTCAACGCTCACGTGGGCAATGACAGTGCGACTTGGAAGGGGGTGATTGGGAGGAACGGCCCCCCTGATCTGAATACGAGTGGTGTTTTGTTATTTGACTTCTTTGCTCGTTACGGATTGTCCATAACAAACACCATGATCAGGCATAAAGGTGTCCACATGTGCACTTGGCACCAACGCACCTTAGGCTACAGTTCTTTGATAGACCTTGTGGTCGTATCGTCAGACTTATGGCTGCATGTCCTGGACACTCGGGTGAAGAGAGGGGTGGAGCTGTCAACTGATCATCACCTGGTGGTGAGTTGGCTCCTATGGTGGGGGAGGATGCCAGTCAGACCTGATAGACCCAAGCAAAATGTGAGGGTCTGCTGGGAACGTCTGGCAGAGTCCCCTGTCAGGGAAAGCGTCAACACCCACCTCCGGCAGAGTTACTACAACGTCCCAAGGGAGGCGGGGGACATTGAGTTTGAATGGTCCGCGCTTCCATTGTCGAGGCGGCAGCTCAGAGTTGCAGTGGTAAGGCAGTCAGCGCCTGTTGGGGCTGCGACCCTCGAACCCACTGGTGGACCCCAGTGGTGAGGGATGCTGTCAAGCTGAAGAAGGAGTCCAATCGGGCCTTTTTGACCTGTGGACTCCCGAGGCAGCGGACGGGTACCAGCAGGCTAAGTGGCAGCGGTCGCCGAAGCAAATATTCGGGCGTGGGAGGAGTTCGGAGAGACCATGGAGAATGACTTCCGGTGGGCTTCGAGGAGATTCTGGTCCACCATCCGGCATCCTGGAGGGGGAAGCAGTGCTCCGTCAACACTGTGTACAGTGGGAGCGGGATGCTGCTGACCTCAACGCGGGGTCAATGCCTCCTCAATTCCGTCGAAACGCCTTCCAATGAGGAAAGAGAGCTGGGAGATCCTGGCGGGGTCTGTCATTCTCTGGGGTTGAAGTTGCTGAAGTAGTCAAAAAGCTCTTCAGTAGCAGGGTCCCGGGTTTAGATGAGGTCCGCCCTGGGTTCCCCAAGGCTCTAGATGCTGTAGGGCTGTCCTGGCTGACACGCCTCTGCACCATTGCGTGGACGTCGGGGACAGTGATGCTGGACTGGCAGACCGGGGTGGTGATTCCCCTTTTTCAAAAGGGGGATCGGAGGATGTGCTCCAACTGGCAAAGTCTATTCAGCGGTGCTGGGGAGGAGGGTCCGCCAGGTCGTTGAATCTCGGATTCAGGAGGAGCAGTGTGGTTTTCATCCTGGTCGTGGAACGGTGCACCAACTCTATACCCTCAGCAGGGCTCTTGAGGGGACATGGGAGTTCGCCCAACCAGTCTACATGTGTTTTGTGGAATTCAACCATGTCCCGTGGGCAGTCCTGTGGGGGATAGCTCCGGGAGTATGGGGTACCGACCCACCCCCATTATACGGGCTGTTCGGTCCCTGTATTCCCGGAGTCAGAGCTTGGTCCGCATTGTCGGTTATAAGTCGGACTCGTTTCCGGTGACAGTTGGACTCCGCCAGGGCTTCCCTTTGTCACCGATTCTGTTCATAACTTTAATGGACAGAATTTTTAGGCGCAGCCAAGGCGTCAAGGGGATCTGGTCTGGTGGCCACAGGATCACTTCTCTGCTTTTTGCAGATGACGTGGTCCTGTTGGCTCCATCAGGCCATGATCTCCGGCTCTCACTGAAGCGGTTTGCAGCCAAATGTGAAGCGGCCGGGATGAGGATCAGCACCTCAAAATCCAAGACCATGGTGCTCAACCGGAAACGGGAGGAGTGCCCTCTCCACAGAATCTCGGGGTCTTGTTCACGAGTGAGGGAAGGATGGAGCGGGAGATCGACAGTCGGATTGGTGCAGCTTCTGCAGTGATGCGGACTCTGTACTGGTCTGTCGTGGTGAAGAGGGAGCTTCGCCTTACTGCTCTGCAATCAATTTACCAATCGATCTAAGTTCCTACCCTCACCTATGGTCTCGAGCTGTGGGTAGTGACCGAAAGAACAAGATCGCGAATCACAGTGGCCGAAATGCGTTTTCTCCGCAGGCTGGCCGGACTCTCCCTGAGAGATAGGGTGAGAAGTTTGGCCATTCGGGAGGAACTCGGAGTAGAGTCGCTGCTCCTCCGCATAGAGAGCAGCCAGATGAGGTGGCTTGGGCATCTGGTCAGGAAGCCTCCTGGACGCCTCCGGGGGGAGGTATTCCTGGCATGCCCATCTGGGAGGAGACCACGGGGAAGACCCAGGACATGCTGGAGAGACTATGTCTCCAGGCTGGCCTGGGAGTTTCTGTTTCCAGCTTAATGATAGGGGGAGTCTATAACGGTGTAACAAAAACAAAATAAAATGAAAAAAAAAAAAAAATGAATGAATGAAAGCGATACAGAAGAAGGTAGTTGCAATGAGGTGGTGTCTCATTAGCCCAGGTAAGCTAACAACTTTAAGAAAAAGAAAAATTAAGTAAAAGTGTCCTCTCCCTTGCTGGTCGAGAGTCTAACTCACTCATGCTACACCTTTGAAGGTATGTCAAGTACATGTTTTATCAGGTCGACTTGCAGGTGAAGAACTGCTTTGGAGTCCTTTGGTTTCAACAGGCACCGTTACCATCAAGTAACAATTAGTTTTTTTCTCTCTCTGATGTCTGCTTTTTGAAAGGGACCAGAAGTTGACAACGGCCAAAGTCTTTCTTGTGCAGGTACATGCACCCGGTGCATATTCATCTTTTCAACCGCTTGAAGATGCTACGTGTGTGTTTTACCTATGTTGGTGAAGGATAAACAATGCGGTTTAATGCGCTATCAATTACCAGGTTCGCAGCTATGGAGGGAACCTGTAGGCAGGGACTTGAAAACACACTAAAAAAACACAGAGAAAGATGATGATATTGATCCATGTCAGATGGATAAAAACCTATCTTGGACATTACATTCAAAAAATGAACCTCATAATGAGGATCTAATCTTACAACCTGCCCACTTATTAAATGCCAAACGTGTAGCTCTGCTGACTTGACAAACTGAAATGATTTTTGTTGTCTCAAGTAAACGAGTAATTTTTTGCCTAAAATGATAACCTTTATCCCTTTTCCCATTAGCTAATCATTAGCTTGACAACCAAAACACAACAGATTTTTTTATTGCCTAAACCTAACGTCATGTAGAGTGTAATTGCTTTAGATATTACCAATATAACCAGATGGTAAGTGGAAATAATTAAATTAACAAGAAACCCACTGAACTGTCTTAGAATCCCTTTGTTGTGCCTGCTGCAAATTTTATGTTGGCCAGCAGGAGGCATATTAGCGATTGTGTGGTCGCGACAAACAAACAACCATTCACTCTCTCATGAACACATCCGCGCAATCTTTCAAATTTATTCCAATTAACCTCCTCCATGATTTCAGATTGTGGGAGGAAACCGGGGACCCCGTAGGAAACCCACACAGACACAGGGAGAACCTGTAAACTCCACACAGAAAGGCCCCCCTGCGTGCGGGAATTGGACCAGATTCCTTTGTTTGGAAGCACGAACCACTGCGCCACCAAAACGCCTATGTTTTAATCCTTTATGACATGATGTGAAATTTTTTGGAAGATTTTTTAAAAATTCATTGATTAATTCATTTATTCATTATCTACCGCTTATCCTAATATTGTCAGTTTCTAATTTACGCCAATGCAAGTGTGATTTAAAAAAAGAATAGCAACAAAAAAAGTTAGAAGCAGCTCACTGGCAAGTCTCTCACTATGGTGAGCTATCTTTAGAAGGAGGCCCGTGGGGGCGACTCATGTGGTCCTTCAAATAGACCGAATAGGCACCCTGTTGGGGACCCCTCCTCTGTCCTATCATTGTCGGTTCATACATGGATATGGACTTTATATTTGTACTGATGGGAAATAAATGCGGTTTAATAAAGTCGGTTATTGAAGAAAAAAAAGAATTGGCGATGATGAAAACTGTCATTGAAGATTTTTTTAAGGGCATGTAGGAAAGCTCTGGGGAAGAGGATAAAAAAAACATCTCCTAAGGGAATGATCCATTTGGACTGTGTTGGTGTTATACTTTTCAGCGGCACTATAGCCTTTTCATTAGCTAGGCATTTAGCGCTCATAACAGATCCATTACTTTCCCTTTAAGACTGCCCTTTTCTACTGCCCTCCTCGCTAATGGACTCAGCTCCACCAAAAGCCAAGAAGCGTCTTTCCATTCACTTAGACTTGATTTGCACACGTACACACACACACACACACACTCGTTTCACTTTTATTGCACACAGACATGCATGCATACACACGTATGCACACAGGCACTTGTCAAATAAAAAATAATTATGGTGCGTGGGTTCAGGGTTGTAAAAATACGAAAACACACATGGAGTTCGGTCTTATGTTTCATTTCCTCTGTACAGGTTAACACAACATGGCGATACCACACACACACACACACACACACACACACACACACACACACACACACACACACACACACACACACACACACACACACACACACACACACACAGATACACACAAAGGCAGAAATCTGGCCTGCTGATGGCGATTTTTGATTCGACATCCAAATCAGTGGCAAAGAAACCTTTTTTAATGAGGCCGTACGCACACACACATTTCTTGTATCATTTTACTTTTTATTTCTGGGAACATGTTGTCGACCTGGACGCACTTCATGCGCCCCAAAGCCTGTCACCCTAACAATGCAAGATTTGGACCGCAGTCCAAATACCATCCGGGACCCACTCAGCATTTCTCCAGACACATCACATCCTGACATTCATCCACCTTAAGTTTCACCATCATCTCTTCGAGCAAATGCTGTCTCTCTTAGACACACACACGCACACACACACACACACACACGCACACACACACACACACACAGGCACACTTTGCATTTTGTTCTCCATGGATCGCGTAGCGGTAACTGTTTGAGGTCGACTTGCAACGTCATCTGTTGGTGACGACTGCCTCGTCGGTCAGGCTGACATTAGCATTCATCGTGTAACAGTGCGAGTTACACTGGTATCAATGCTTCAGTGTGGCAGGAGACTGCGAGCTGCCGCGAGGGCAAGCTGGGACGCAGCAACAGATAGAATTGTGGAGGTTGTTTTTTTTTTCCCTTCCTTTTTTTTGCCATCCGGCCATAGCTGGAGACATGGCATCACTCTCTTTCTTTAACTCCTCCTTTCTCAAAAGATCACATCCCCCTGCCCACTCCACAGTTCCAATATCAGCCGTCCCTCTCCCTCTTTCCTTATAACAAATATCTCCAGTATCTCTCCGCATTCAGATCACGACGGTAATAATCACAATGTTATGTGATTTCTCTACTATTTCCAACACCTGTAAAATTAGCCCCGGGGAGTGCCGCCTCAGGAGGTGCCGGGGCTGAAGAGGGTCTGCAGGGCCTGTATGTGTGCATGGGAGTTCTGGTTGTGTTTTGAATCCCCACCAGAGGTCGCTAGCACAGTTTTGTCTCCCTGAAAGAGGAGCTCCCGGGCCTCTGAAACTAAAAACAGCTGATGGGAAACTGCCTGAGAATTAATGTTTTTAATGTTGCTTCAGCCGTCGTCATACCACCTCGAAGGAGAGGGAATCCGATGATAATTCCCGGAGGAAAGGGTTCGGAGCGCCTGAATCAAATGTTTGTCGTTAGCTCATGGGGGGAGCAGATCTAACCTGTTGACTTGGGGTGTAGCAACTCGCTCAACTCGGCATTCCGTTAAACAGATGATACGAGTCTCGCGGTCGGATACACTCACCATATTTTTAACATGGAAAAAATGAAAGTTCCGAGTTTTCATGTATTCCCTCTTGCGCCTGCCATAGTGGGGAAACCATTTCTTTGTGTTGAATGGTTTTTATCTTCCTCATTCTTTCAATGAAAGTTGAAAGTAGTCGATGTTAAAGAGACTTGAAAGGCATTACTGGTGGATTTTGAAATTAGTATGTTGATTCATGTCCAATCAGAATATTGAAATCATCTTTTTTTCGCAATTGCATTGTGCCACGTTTTTCTCACTATATCTTTACCAGTAGTTTCAAGCTTCCACGTTCCTCCAAGAGAGGATAATTCACAAAGCTGCAGTTATGTCGGTGTCGCTATTTCTGTCTGTGGAATCGTAAAGGAAATTAGCCAGTTTAAATCGTGAGTGTTGGAAAGCTGCGTTTGACACACCCATTCCAGTGATTCAAGGAGATCTTCGCCCGTCTGGACGAAACCTTCGAGCTAAAAACTTGAAGTGCCGTTTTGAGGTTTTCTGTGAAACATCTTCATACTGTCACTCTGCTCTCCATGCTCTTTCACAATAGCAATTAGCTCAGATGTGAGAGTCTCCACAATTAACTCTCAGCAGTAATACAATAAGCGATTTTTTGTTTTTTTTTACTTCCTCTCAGAAAATGTAGAATAAAGTACACTCATGTTAAAATGTGGTCAGGATTGGAGAAAAAAAAAGAAGGCAACCATAATTGTCAGTCTGAACCAGGAAGAACCCTGCAGTCTTGGAAGAATAACAGCTCACACACTAAACTCACTATCCTGACCTCCGAGCCATGTCTCATAAGTACGCCCCGCCCAATAAAATGGCACAGACGATAAATCGCTTGCTATGATAGAATATAGAATATTGAAAAGAATATTGAAAGTCCACTTCTTGAAGAAGCACAAAAGAAATGTAGTTCAAAAGTCTGACGGTCAATTGCATGTTGCACGATGCGAAACATAATCATTAATGAGCAAAAGGTGCTACGTGACAGCAAGAACCAAAAACCTGTTCTTCAGAACCACAGAACAACCGTTTCTAATTCCACAAATCATCATTAAGATCCAGGTTCTCTAATTTCCCAGAATGGATTTTTACAAGTGTGTTTAAAATACGAGCTCAGCTAATGAAAAATGAAATCTGCTTACTGTGTGTTTAAACAACCACCGCCGGTCGAGTTTTTGTCAATCAAGCTTTTTCAGTAGAAGAACCTCTATTCTTACCGAAATGCGGATCCCACCAGCCAACTCGCACTTCTCCGTGTACCAAATAGTGCTTACTGTGTGACCGGTTATCTGCCTTCAGTCCGGTGAAGCCCACCTATTTCTCTTGGCCTTAGCCAGTGAACACAGCAGGCCACAGGAAAAGACCAATGGTCACCTTAAAAATGGAGTGTAGCATCTTACTAAGGCTTTTAAAAAATACTGGCGTTTTTAGTTGCATTTCAAATGTCTTTTTCTCACGCATTGGAATAAAACGTGTATTTCTCGCTTTGTTTTACCAGCAAAGGAAATTGCTGACTGAAATCCAATCTGGAGTCATAATGGTTTCTAGCATTTTGAGCGCAAAGGTCACAAGATGTACACAATAATGTATTTTGAGGTTGTTTGACCAACAGAGATAATCTACTGCACAGTCACTTCCTGTTTTGCTGCCATTAAGTTTGTGGATACTTCTGATAATATCTCCCATGGAGGGTTCTTTGTATGATGGCTTATCTGTCCTCAATAATATTGATGGGTCTACCTCTTTTGTGACTCTCTTAACAATGGTATAGTTAGCTCAGTTGTTGTCACTTTGTCGCTAAACCCATCCTCAGTGCACATGTCGTGCTCGTTGGAATTAGCATCTTTGCAAACGTTAGCAAAGATGTGCTTCGCCCAAAGTCGGGAGTTATCGTGAGGAGTTGGGTGTTGAGTAGCTCATTCAAGGGCCCTTGGATAGTCTTGGACACAAACTTTGATACCGTCTCAGGGCGACAGGAGGACGATTTAAATCCTCTGATAACTGAAGGTCCACTCTACGTTCAGAGTTACAAAGCCTTTGTTTGATTAGAGATGACCTGCAGCGTCTCTTGCCAAAAACGGCCTTCACTTGCACAGTCCTCTTTCTGACAGCAATACTTGCCAGACAATTATGTGTCAATCTATTTTTGAGTTCTTAAAAATTGCCAATTTTATCCAAAATTATTATGGAAGCAAATGAAACTGTGCATTTTGTTGGAAACGCAGGCCCCTTGCTAATGCAAAAAAACGTAGCTTGATACATTGAAGATTTAGTAAACAAAAGGTAAATCAAAATAACTATTAGCCAACACACTCCAAAACATGAAGCCCCAGAAATCCAATATAAAACACCACCATAAAACTTCAAAAACATACAGGTCCAATCTGAACAGTCCCTCTTCTATGTCCATAGCCCCCCTGCTAATGTGGCTAAGTGCTAACAGAAACCAGCAGTGGGTTCAGAGGTGTGGAGGGTTGTATGTGCATGGGGGGTTTGGTTAATAGGCTTTTAGACCAGCTAATATGGAAAGAAGGACAGTTTAAAAATTGCTGAGAGGGAGAGAAAGAGCAACATGAAAAGAGGAGAAAAAAGGGGAGGAAGAGGTGACCTGTGGCCCCCTGATGTCCTACTGGAAAACATTGGAGGAGGGCCATTTTTAAAACTCCATAAAGACGTTTAGGAGGCCGAGGGGTGCCAGCGTGGAAGGTTGGCGGGTAGCTGCCGATCCTTGACCCACTTCCTTTTAAAGTTGGATGTCACCCGGCCTTGATGACCGGACGTCATTCGCCGTCGCCATCAGAAAAGGTGAAGATGCAAATGTAAGAATCAGGAGATAACACAGGATTTGAGAACCATTTCAAAATCAAATGTTTTGAAATGTCTTGTGAAAGATGACGCAAATTAGAGGAGTGATGATGATTCCACATGCAGGTGATGGTGCAAATTAATTTTCTGGATGTTGACGTAACAATTCAGACAATGTTCATGAACCCCTTAAGCTTCAACCTCTGGTACTATGATGGGCCTCTGCCTGAGAACTGATGGAATTTCAGTTTTCTACTTGCCTTTCCTTAAAACAACTGTATCCCACAAAAACGACGCAGCGTTTGTTTGGTCCACTTGCGGCATCACTTCTCCATATTTTTTTGATAAGAAGACAAGAATTAAAACAGTTGCTTGACCCCGGCATTTAAATGTTAACTAGGTATGAATTCTATTCAGGTCTAGAGTTTAAACCTCTAATTGAGAATGTCATCTGTTTTGTGACCGTTACAAAAGAAGTCCTCAAGCTAGCATAAACATGTTTGGGCCGTTTAAGAAAGCTATAGTGCTAACTTCTCTCTCTCTCGCTCACTCTCTTTCCTTGCTGACTTTACGCAAATACACAGTAAAACACCATTAAGACATTCTGGTTTCTAAGGAAGCAGTAAACACCCCAGGTATCCCACCAGGCACTTTGCTTATCCCTCTTGATCTTTTTTTATGTGGGGGGAGCTGCGGCTACAGAAGGCGCGGTGAGAGGGTGCGCGGCAGTAAAACCAGTGTCAGTACATTATAACGGACGTTTAGTGCTGCCATTAACAGAACAGCTAACACTTTCAATACTGCAACTGAAACCCACCACTGTTCCCGACATCATTTCTGCATTTGAGGGAGAAGCAAAAATGAAAGACCAGTTCAGAATTAGTCATGTCATGCACTTGAAATCCTCTGTTTTCAAAGTTTACCGATTGAGGCAAGGACTGATGCTGTGAGAGCAAGTGGCCCAAAGAGTTCCCGAATTCTCCAGGTGCTTTGTGTGCTCTACGCATTGTTTGGCTAGAAGGGGGTTTTCACACCTGTCCTGTTTGGTTCCTGTTTGGTTCCTGGGCGAGCTTTGTTTCGGCAGGTGGAAGGCCATCAATCACATTCACAAACGCAGAAAAAGAGTCCCTTTCAAACACCTTGCCGTGCAGCTTATGTGCGGTTCATTTGTGCTGTGAGTTTAATGCAACCACTGTCCAATACAGTTGTGGCTAAAACAGCTCCCATAGTTATCAAGCCTGCTTCTATTTATTCTGACGGACTTGCGTAACCAGGTTTGAGTTCAAAACATTGAGCCTAAAGAAGGTGCTACTTCTTATTTGCAAATTTTGACGACACATTTTCTGCAAGGCCTTAAATGTTTTTTAAGTGTTCTTAAATCTGCAGGCCAGTCTGGACACTTTGGCTTCATACCAAGTCAAATCAGATTTATATTTATGGAGCCAAATCACAGCAGAGTTGTCCGTTGACACTTTCTTGTTGAGCAGGACAGAAACCCAACATTCCCCATGACCAAGCACTTGGCGACAGCGGTGGAGAAACGAATACGTTTTTTACGGGGCAGAAACCTTGGACTGATCCCATCTCAAAGCGGGGGGCCTTCTGCCTCGACTTGAAAGTGAGACAGCAAGACAGGACAGAGGGATAGAAAGCGAGAGTGTGATGGAGACAGGGATGGTACGGGGGTTGGGAGGGACAGGTGCACGATCTCCGAGTAAAATAATGGTAATGCTATCAGTTCTTGAGCGATGAGCAAAGATGGATTTTCATCTCACTGACTGACAGAGTTGAACATTATTTACAGCACGGTAGTGGTAGGTAAGGGTTATTATTTGGTATCATTTGTTCCTAATGTGGAGACTTTTGTTCACCTTCATACAGTTAGTGAAATTCATGCGGATTACCTCATATGGGCTGGATTGTGAGCTTTCTACGGATGAATATTACAGCATCTGATCTGGTGTTTGTGGCTGGGTGCCCGTTTTACTCCTTAAACCTCTATTTTTAAGCCACAGTTGATGCATGTCAATAATGTCCAGCGCTGGATGACAGGACAGCCTAGTTTTTGAGCGCAGTGGAATTCTCACAGCCCTGCAATGCAATCTTTCTAGTCGTCGCACATAAGAACTTGCGTCCGTCATTGACCTTTTCAATGGCATTTTCCAAAAGGTCAAGAGAAACGCGCAGTCTGTGTGTGATAAATCACATTCCATGGAGTAGGATTTGATTCACCTTATGGATGGATTCAACAGTGAAAACGTACGCAGATTGCTTGTGTGTGTGTTTCTCCCCCTTCCCCTCCATCGCCGTTTCCCTTTTCCCTTTTTCTTCGTCCCCCTTTTCGTATGTGTGTGTCTGCTGGCTCCCCTGATTGAAAAACCTGCTGCTCTTCCGCCACCACGTAGAAGCCGGTGTGTAGGTGTGGGTTTGACGTGCATTCTGCATGAGGGTTTAGATGAGGAATTCAGCAAACAGGCACAAAATAAACAAAAGGAAAATATATCGCCGTTGCTCTGTATTAGTCCAAAAAGAAACGGCTACCGCATTCATCACAATTGTTATAAGAATGCTAAGATCTGAGTATCGAAGCACCACAGGTGAGAGGAAGCTTTAAAAAAACAAAAGCAAAAGCATAACTTTTTCATCACCTTTGTGTAAATTTGCAAGCTGACACTTATAAATTGGAGGAAAACTGTGTATGCACTGGTGTTAGTTGATGTATGTGTGTGTGTGTGTGTGTGTGTGTGTGTGTGTGTGTGTGTGTGTGTGTGTGTGTGTGTGTGTGTGTGTGTGTGTATATACATATATGTGTATGTGTATGTGTATATGTATATGTGTATGTGTATATACATATATGTGTA
>CAAKHD010013717.1:236813-265235 GCA_901007705.1 Fistularia tabacaria | reverse complement strand
CAAAAGAAAAACACCACGTACGCACTGACACACACACACACACACACACACACACACACACACACACACACGCACGCACACACACAGCAAGATCAATAGATCTAGCAAAAAGGCTACCTGGTGTTCTTCTTTTTCTTCCGTCTCTTTTTTAATCATTCAATAAAGTAATCTTTCATTCATTTAATTACACCCTTTCAAGCTTCTGGGCTTAGATAAGCTTGAACTTGGCTTAGATAAGCTTGAATCTGCCAGAGAAGAATCTGGGGGCTGAATGTTTTGTTGCTGTAGAACAGAAGCGTTTCCCCGTATCGCCCTATGCATTGCAGCCTCGGCACGTATGTTTGTCATATCTCGCCTCTTTTCCACATGTACTCGCTCTTTTCAAGTGCCACATGAGACACACCTGTGGACAATCTCATCCCCACTTACATGAATACACTGATCCACGGAAATCCAAAGACTCCCGTACTTTCCCTGCGTCACACGAGTTAGCATCATTTTCTAAGCTGGGGATTTTCATCGTGGATGTAGGAACCCGTGTATATGTTTTTGTGTACAGTAAATACGTGCATGCGTGTGTGTGCGTGCACTAATCTTGACTACCTAGCAGCAGATTGTAATCAGATGCAGCATCCCCATCAGCATCAGGAATGGGTGCAACTCCCGCGCCAAAGAGTATCTTGGCTGATGACAGCGAGCTCTTGGATGCTACCGTATTTTTAAGTTTCCAGCTTTTTGAGAATTCTTCAGCTGTTGCAACGTGGTGAGTCGGCATTAGGGGGCGGGGCTTCAGGGTCCTGATATGATTACAATATTAGATGCTATCAAGGCACGGCGCCAATAATTGCGCGTATTGAAATATAACAATTGCTCAGTAAACCAGTACCATTATTTCTTTCTTTCCTTCTGTCCATCTTTCTTTCCTTCTATCTTTCTTTCTTTCGTCTTTCTTTCTTTCCTTCTCTTCTCTTCTCCTTCGCTCTCATGTGCAGGCTTCAGGAAGGGAGGAAGAGGCTTGGAAATAGAACTACAGTGTGTAATCACGCCTCCCCTTTCCTGCATCCACAGTGGCTTTAAGGCCATTCAGGCCACTGAGACTGCTGTAAATATACATCAAATTAAAGGCTCTGGTTGTGTGTGCATGTGAGCGTGCGCGTATGTGTGTGTGTGTGACCACTGACCGGTACTCTTCTCTCTTTTTTTCAAAGCTAAGATTTGACTCTAAAATTGTTTCTTTGATTTTCCCTCTCAAGGGTTCAAACTTTTCAAGTCCCAAATCCCGAGATAAAGGTAAGAGCTACAAAGACTCCACACATCCGCGCGCACACACACACACACACACACAAACACACGCACATGCACACGCATGCACACACACACACACACGCACGCGCACCTGGGGCATTAAGCGTGGTCTATGAACTTCTACTTGTAAAAAATATCAGTTGTGACTGTTTGATCATAAAACCCCAGTCATTTCTCCCTTTTGCTTAAAATCCTATTTAATTCAAGGTCTTCTTGTCACCTTTTGTAAATAATAATAATTGTAATAATAATAAAGACACTCAACCAGCACTTAGCAAATATTCTTACCCCCTTGTATCTTCTCTCAGACAGAAATATTCATATTTAGTTTGGAGTCCAGACAATAATAGCATTCATCTTCATTTTTGGTCAATTCAAGACATCCTCCAATCAGCAACGAGTGACACAAAATTCTGACACGGTGTGGAATTATAAGATTACATCTATTTTAAGTTCATTTCACCCGTCACCTGATAAATTTCATGTAAAATAAGGTTCTAATTCTTACACCAGTGGGTGGGTGGTTATATTTGTGCCTTTTAGTTACTCATAAAGTACTTTGAATGTAATTGTTGTTTGAAAGTTGCCATTTAAAGAAAGTTAAATGATTCGATGAGTCCACGAAGGCCCAAATGGATGGGGTTTTACAAGGACAGGGCAAAAACCTGTAGGAAATGCATTTAAAATACAAAATAAACAGCATTTCTCGAGGGTCACTATTAAAACCGCAACAGTGAACCTTTCCTTTCAGATGGGATCCAACAGGCAAACCTCTCCACATGCAGACTTTTCCAATGCCACCTTTGATCCGCTCTTAACATACTTGTTGTTTGACAGCTGGCGGGACGACGCTTTTAAAAACCTCCAACCTTTTCATTTAGTACTAAACTGAGGAGCGAAGAGACATAGCCAGAGGTCTTCTATTAAAGGTGAAATTCTGCTAAAACACGCTAACCATCTGTGCGTAACACCTAATTGACATTCCTTGCTGAATTTCATATTTTTGCCGTGGACCTTTCAGACTTTACAGGGAAGAATGTGACGGCAGAAGGCTTCGTAAAAAACACAAACCGGAAAGAACTGAGACACCAGCGAAATCCAAATGAGAACAACCATGAGTGACATGTCATTCCAAAAAATAAAACCTGGGATATCATAAAAAAAATTATATATGATATGTTTTTCTCATGACATCTACAATACTTGCACGTGCATTCAACCAGAAACACGTAATTCCGTTATCAGGATTGATGACTGAAGGTGGGAATCGCAGCAGATCCATTAGCTTGTCAGTCTCAGCGCATGATTTTAAAACTTGACTGTGGTAAAGAATTTATAAACAAATATTGAAGTAATATCAGAGGATCTTTGAATTTATTGTGCACAGAAGAATGTATTTTATCCAAAAGAGCAAGATTAATAATAGTAATAATGTAATAAAATAATCATAATGATATTAATAATAATGCTTCGGTCATGTACAGAGGAAGAATAGGGACTATATTGGTAGACGGATGCTGGAATGGGAGATGCCAGGCAGGAGGTCTAGAGGAAGACCGAACAGAAGATTTATTGACGTAGTGAGAGAAGATATGAAGGTCATTGGCATGAGAGAGGAGGATACAGAGAATAGGGTTAGATGGAGAAGGTTGATTCGCTGTGGTGACCCCAGAAAGGGAAAAGTCGAAAGGAAAAGAATAATAATAATATCATTGTTAATGATAACAACAACAACAACAACAACAACAACAACAACAACAACAACAATAATAATAATAATAATAATAATAATAATAATAATTATTATTATTATTATTATTATTAATAATAATAATGATAATAATAACATGATTAGAAGTATTAGTAAAAGTATTAGGAATAGTATTTTATTATTTTTATTGTTATAATTATTGATAATAATAATTATAAATATAATTCCGATGATGATGAGGAGGAGGCTAATAATACCAATACTACTACTACTACTAATTTCTTAGAATATATAAGTTAGATGGTGGAGGTTGATACACTGCTGATTAGCTAGATGTTGATTCGCTGTGGATAAGGGAGCAGAGCATATAATTATAATGTCAATATATTATAGAATAATAATCACCAGAATGATAATTATAGCAACATATAATTATGATATCAATATTATATTGATGTTATTGTTATTATTACAATGATTATATTTTTATTATAAATACATTTAGTATTTGGTAACTGATAACTTGATGGGATCATAACTGACAGCTGTCTAATCAGTCATGATTTTCAAAGGCTAGAGACCTTGATTGGAGTCACAACCAGCAGGAAAAGCAATGTTTTAATAGACGACTGCTGCTGTTCACATCCACCCACGCTGCAATATCCAGACAAAAGTGAAAGATCTTTCAAGATTGCATCTCCATAAGTATCATATTGTCACTGTATCATTTCCATCTCTGGCACACCTGCCTCTTAATGGGAATAATAGCTGTCCTTCCGATAGGATTGTCAGTGTTTTGCCCAAAACACACCCAGGGACTTCAGACGGACCCTTAAATGCGTTTGCCTGCCGTCTGCATTGGTAGATTTTTATGTCCCCAAAAAAGCTCAAATGACTCTAAGTAAAGTCCACTGCACCCTATACTTTGCACTACGAGCTTTAAATAGTAGAAATGGAGACCGGAAAAGGGGAATTGTTGTGAGGGTGTGATTTTGTCCTTCAGGACATTGTCTTCATTGCACCAGCCATTCTCCTGTGGGGGTGCAGTGGGCGCCGCGGACAGGCCTTGTCCACGGACCCCGCCCTCCTCTTCTCGAGCCATGCCTCTCTAATACGTGCAGGATTCGGTTTTATTTTATCCATTATAATATCAATATATTTAATAAAATATCATCCCCTGGAAACATATATTCCTGAAGCCTGCATACCTTGGCCTGGAAATCTTGAGGGGAGGAACACAAAAACACGACCCTGGCTGTTTGGACCTGATGCTAATAACGGTGCGTGTGTTTGTTTTATCTCTGGTCCACAAACTGTTCAGTCACTCTCTGAAAAAATAAGACCTAAAACGCTGGTCAGATCACAATCCGTGCTTGCAGCGTGCGTGTGATATTGAATCTCGAACGCGTCAGAGTCTAAACAAGTCCACAACACTTCTGGACATTATGAAGGTGTCCTTGAAGCCAAGCAAAGTTAAGCTGGTAGAATTGGATGCTGCCAAATATCATTCATTTATCCGTTATCAGTACGATGTATCCTGCGCTCAGGGTGATGGGGGTGCTGGAGCCCATCGCCCCGCAGTCATTGGACTTCACTCCGGGTTCACCCTGGATCATCACAGGGTGTCTATACACATAGACATACAACCGTTCACGTTCTCATTCCAACATTTCGGCAAATTAGGGCCTATTGGATGTTTTGGTGCTTTTGGGAGGAACCCAGAGAACGTTGGAAACGAACAAAGGGTCTTTTTGCTGTGAGGCAGAAGTGTGAATCACTGCTGTTAAAACATTCAAAGAAGAAGTATCAGTTTTTCACACACACACATGCACATGCACACACATCACACATATATATTCAGTTTCAGTTAGGTTTCAAATTTTGATTAAGGAAGAAGTAGATACGAATAATGAATGCAATACTTGCAATTAATTCAAGAAAGTGCTTATCTGCTCTATCCATTTATCTATCCATCCATCCATCATATTGGCGTCTTCTTGAAATAATTGCCTATGCCGTTTTTGGACCAAAATGTTTTTGTTTTTTTCCCTAAATCAACTCCTTATTCAACATGTGGCTCAGTTTTTTGTATTTTGAAAAAACGACATTTTATAATGGGCGGCACGGCGGCACAGTGGTTAGCGCTTCGGCCTCACAGCACGAAGGACCCTGGTACGATTCAATGGGACCTCTCTGTGTGGAGTTTGCATGTTCTCCCCATATCTGGGTTTCTTCCGGGTTCTCCGGTTTCCTCCCACAGTCCAAAAACATGCAGCAGGGAAATAGGAAAAAAATTGGGAAAATTGCCTCGAGTGAGTGAGCGAGTGAGTGGCTGTCTGTCTACATATGTGGTGAGGGTGAACCCCGCCTCTCACCCGATGACAGATAAGATAGGCTTCAGCATCCCCCTCGAACCCTGAGTGCAGGATAAGTGGCAGACGATGGACTGATGGATGGATGGATGGATGGATGGATGGATGGATGGATGGATGGATGGATGGATGGATGGATGGATGGATGGAAGGACATTATATAGTGGCGATTTATCACGGCTATATTATGAAGGCGAGGATATTGTTTTCCTTCTATTGCTGGAGATTTTTTCTATCCAATTTTTTTTCCCATTGATTAAGAACCAGAACCGGTGATCCTTCAACGACAATAATTACACTGTTTAAGACAAATTCCTCGAGGTCCTCTGTGAAAGGACCTTAAATGACATGTTTCTTCCACTTCTTAAACGTTCCTGTCTGTGTCTGAATCTCTACCTCCCCTGCCTCTCTCTCTCTCTCTCTCTCTCTCTCTCTCTCTCTCTCGCTCTCTCTCTCTCTCTCTCTCTCTTTGCTGCACCACCTGTGCACGCCGAAGCAGGTGTTTCCCATGATGCCTTTTGGTCTGTAATATGTGACATTATTGAAGAAGAGAGGGGAGAAATAGATGAGGATGTATGGCCTCCTTGGCGCCCCCAGTATTTTCCTCATGATTAGGGGTTTATCCAGGTGTGTTTGTGTGTGCGCGCACGTATGTTTATGTATGCATGCATGCGTGTGTGTGTGTGTGTGCATGTTTCATCATCATACACTTTAACCAGCAACCTAATGTTTTTCTAGAGGTGACAAGATCAGCTCAGCCGGGTGGAAACGAATCACGTGTCGCTGGGATTGCGCAATTCCAAGGTGGCCGAGTTAGAGAAGGAAAGAGCAGGGAGAAAAAGAGAGAAAAAAGAGACAATAATAACATCTGAGCGGCGAGGTTTGTCATTTTGTGGTGAAGTTTTCCTTTTTTTTTTTGTGGACTTCAGAAGGCACTCGCAGTACGCA
The DNA here is from genome assembly GCA_901007705.1 of Fistularia tabacaria. Taxonomy (NCBI): domain Eukaryota; kingdom Metazoa; phylum Chordata; class Actinopteri; order Syngnathiformes; family Fistulariidae; genus Fistularia; species Fistularia tabacaria. The sequence continues at coordinate 258,899 of CAAKHD010013717.1, read as the reverse complement.
CTCAGAAACGTACACATGAAGAAGATCATGACAACTTCAGGAAAAAATACCAATACAACTGCTCACTGTCCTCACTTTCATGGAATTACCACTCAGGAGATAAGAAAGTCTTTGGATATCATCATATTAAGTTAAATATTTCCATCCATTGTGAATGTAAATGGAGTTTTCCATACTTTTATTGACCTCCTGTTCTTCAAGTCCATGCACGCTGCTGTCGAACACATTCCTCCACACGTGTTTTTCTACACATTATTTAAAGGGCTAGGTCCGACATGTCTCCGGCTTCCTCCAACCAACTTCTCCATCCCCACTTGGGTCCAGCGCTGGGAAGCATAATTTCTGCAATATGGAAAAGAAAAAAGTGGATTGGCCCACGCGACCCTGACCGCCGGATAGCCAGGAGAGATGATGAATGACGAAGAAAAGTTTGTCACGTAAACATTTAATGCTAATTGCTCTTTGCATTCTGCCAACTTTGCACTTTGCACTTTACATTTTGGCAACTCAAACCAGGAAGTAAATAGAATCCAAGGTGGTTTTCTGCCACAATAACAATCATTACATTTACTATTTTTGAAGATCTATTTATTATTCTATTTATTCAATTCACTCTATTGTTCAAGTTATTTATTTATATAAATGAAACGGAAATCAATAAAATCACGAAAAAACATAACATATATGTATCACACATATATGTATATAAATATGAAATAATCAAAATTCATGTCTGCTGTTGTTGAAGGGGTGGGTCGGATCTCACAGTTGGATGTTCGCGGTCACTTTGCAAGGATTTGCATTCCATCAGGTGAAAGCGAGATTTTGTTTTCTTGAGACGGATGGATGAATGAATTCATTTGTATCGGCCGGTTTGGAAGTGACCTCCCCAGAGGCAACCCTGTCATAATGTAAATCAGCGTTTTAGTGCCTATAGCTGCGTGTTTAAGTGTGACATAATGCAGCTGGAAACGGCGAGGGGATGTGTTTAAGGTGGGGCAAACGGATGGAGGCAGGAAGATGAGTTTGCTGAGTCCTATGGGCAGGAGAAGGAGAAGACGACACACAAAGCGAATCTGCAGACTATAGTAACAGGAGACAAAGGGAAAAAATCAAGTCCTTCCCAGAGTGCTGAAGAAAAAAAGAAAGGATATCATTTGAGAGAGAAGAGAGAGAGAGAGAGAGAGAGTTAGAAAGCGTGGGTCCAAAAGAAAAAAAAAGAGTCACACGTCAGCAAACAACCCAGATTTTCCGAGAGAGATGTTCGGCTGCCACCTTTTCTGTGTGCATACCAGGGCAGGGAATCTGGGAATGTGCCACCCAGAGACCTCTCTCCAGAGATCCCCCCGGCCAGCAGAACCTCTGTCTTATCAAAAGGTTAGGAAACTGGATGGAGTTTTGGTTCCTCCACCGTACCGCAGCTGAGGCGCCACATCCAGTTGGGAGGAAGGTTTGAAGTCATGCACGCAGACACGCAGCCACACAAACACGCACGCACTCACACGCACGCACGCACGCACTCACACACACACACACACACACACACACACACACACGCACACACATTGGTCCTCGACTGTACCTCGGGGAGTTTGTTAGACTGTGAGAGAAACCAGAGCAGAGAGAAGTTGTTTAACCCCTCATGTCCCAATCGCACTGACTACATACAGTAATATCACATCGGCACCAATGAACATAGTGTGCTCGCGTGTGTGTGTGTGTGTGTGTGTGTGTGTGTGTGTGGGTGTGTGCATGTGCATGTGCATCGCACAAACATCTGTGTTTTCATGTACAGAAAGCAGATTTCCTTCTCCAGCCAACCAAACATTAAAATCCATACTTTGTCAGTTGACAGGTGATTTATAATTGCACTTTTAAATTTTTTTTATTTTCACTCTGTTTAGCTGCTTCACAAGTCGACCCCTGGTTGTTTAAGCTCAGTTTGTGCGAGTGGATTACCCCCCTGGCCCCTTTTCTGTTATAATATTGAACTGCCTCGGCTATTTCTGTAGTAGCTTAGTTGCACTCGAACCAGCAGTCAGCAGTATCTTTTCTTCAGTCACGAAAACATCGCACACGATAAGATCATCGTCAACATGTGTTTACTGAGGTAACCTTTAAAACAAAACCATGACACTTTCTTCCATCAGTTTTGCATTAAAGCCCCATCCAGACATAAGGAAACGGCAAAATATCTGTAATTTACAATTTTATCTAAAATCCAAAAAGCTAATGGATCACTTTGATCACCAAAGTTTATTTTTTTGTAATAATTCTGACCATGTCAGAGTTGTTCATCAGGTCACATTTAACCAAATAGGTTGGTGTTTCTGTGTATTTCAACAAACATTAATAACAATGACATGAAATTCAAGAAAAGGAAAGACATCCTCAGAAAAAATAAAATGGATATTCATTTTATACTCCCAAAACACACTTACATTTAATAAACACTAAAAGGGGGGAGCGTGGGGCTTCGAAATGTTTACAAAATTCACAACGGGTGTAAAGTGAATACAAATGCAGAGTAAAGCAGTTCTTAATCACACTGTGATCAGAAATCGCCTTCTATTTTAATTCCACGTAGCAATAATATATAAAAGCATCTGAACGTGCTTTTGATCACAGATTTTAAAAAATCTGTATACATTTTACTCGCCGTTCCTCTGAAATCTCAAAACTATCCTCCATTTTTACTTGCCCCCCCCATTCAGTTTCAGGAGCTTCCCTCTTGGACCACCTCTGGAATCTGATGAAGTAACTGACCACTTTGTTCAACAAGGAGGAGGAGGAGAGTCGGGGTTTGGACCAAGGGGTTAAATGTTAAGAATTTTCAGCCAGACTTGAAAAGAGGGGACATTTTAGTGCGTTCATTTGCTAAAATGTGTGTATTTTAAGAGCAATATCTGTCTTTTCTTGTCAAACATCATTGTGTGGCTTATAGCAACAGTATAAACAGAAGCCTTAATTTTTTATCGTAAAGATGGTCATTCAGTCTGGGGCGGGATTTGGCGGAGATTACGAGGGAACACTATGTTTCTATTGTTAAAATCAGGGTTTATTTTGACCTGTTGAACCTGAACGCAGGTTACAAACGGGGGAGTCCAGAGACGTCTAAGTGGACGGAGCCGAACCGAAAATGTTAGGGCTAAAATGAAGGAAGGAAACGAGTGGGGGGAAGAGAAAAAAAAGCACAAGAAAGAGGAGGAATGAAAGGAGAAGGATTTCAATCTAAAAAGAGTGGGTCATTTAAGGGAGAGAGATATAGTGTGGGGATGTGGGGCATGGCAGCGACGGAGGGAGGGGAGTACGGGGAAGTCAGAACTTTATATGTATTTCACCCTGGATATGAATCAAAACTTTTTCTAAATACAGCTACGGCAAAGGTGCTCTAGCTCGAGGGGTTCCTGCTCAAATCCATTCTCTCCCCCAAAAACATCTGGTGATGATGTCATAAATGTGAGACGGTGTTGACGTGTCATCTCGAGAAGACCCATCACTTATTAATACGTTAATTATGAGACAAATGCATTTTCCGCGACACAGGATCGCATCCGATGTAGCTGATCAAAAAATTGATTTATTTGTAATCTGTAGATAAATACGTTAATGCAAATATTTCTAGCTCAAATTCTCTCTCTCTCCCTCTCTCTGCAGGCTGTGGTCAGAGCCTTTGTACCACTGACCTCAATGGAAAAGAATGCGTAACTCTCTCCGCCCCCCTGCCTGCATTTGCAGCCGTTCTCTGTCTCCTCCCCCTGATGTGTCAGACACACACACACACAAACATATTGGTTAGATTAAACTGCCACGGAGAGGGAGAGTGACACACACACACACTCACACACAAAGAAGATTTTTTTTTTCCCTTTTTTTCCCCTAGACTCCCTGAGGAAACTCACAAGATATAAGCATATTCATATACATACACAACTACATATGCATATGTATACATGCATGTCTTAAAATGTACCTCTGTCATTCTTTGACAGAAATATATTTATTTGCCAAATCAACTCCTTACTCAACATATGGGTCAGTTTCTTGGTGTTTTCTGAAAAACTTGAAAATGACTCAGGTGAAATATGCACTGAGATACACGAGGTGTGTGTGTTTATAAATATAAATATATTTACACACACATACATGGATGACTCAGCAAAGTTAATGTAAGGGATGTCATCACAATATACTAATTATTTGTTCACCAATATCATATTTTAGTTTATCTAGGAGGCTGCGCAAGTTTGATCTGATTTAGTTCTTCACCTGAGAATAAAAAAATAAATCATGAGCTAATGAGTTTCTATTTGACGCCATCGATTTTACTTGTAGGGCAGCACAGTGGCGCAGTGGTTAGCCGTCCTGCCTCACAGCGAGAAGGTCCCTGGTTTGATTCCCTGCGTTATAGATAGTGAATGAATGAATGAATGAATGAATGAAAAATGTAAATGTAGAAATAAAAAAACAACAAAGTTGTTTGTATCAACGATAATAATATTAAATTTCTTGATTTTATTAAGCTCCCTTTTCTTTCCCAGGAAATATGTTACACATCAATTTATTTGTTCTCAATTTTTTTCCGACCCTCTAACAGTAAAGTCGTGACGTGGTCCTGCAAGCCTGACCATCGCAATGAATGCAACCCTGCATTTCGGAGCCGCAGAAACAGTGACTTATGAGATGCTGCTCCTGGGTCCAGTGATAAGTTACTTCTCACTGGTCCTCCTCCCTCTGGTCACGGCTGCATTGATTCCCAAAGATTAAGGTTGCCGTCCTTCAGCCCGTCAAAAGAAAACACATTTGCTGATCTAAAATGAAAGACAAAGTCCCCTTGTTCATTTTTCAAACTAAAGAATGAAGGCAGAAGCTTTTCATTTATTTTGTCTTTATTTTTCCATTATTCTTCTTTTTGTTCTTGATTTCTTTCTTTCTTACTCCTCTCTTCCCCGCCCATTCCTGCTCTCTTCATGCCCCCATCCCACTCTCTCCCTCTCTTCCCCTCCCTCTCTTTCTCTCCCTCCGTCTGCCTCGCGTCCCCAGTTAATCTTCAGCTCCTGCAACGTCACCCTGCCACGTCGAGGATTGGCCGCCTGCCTCTCCGGCGTCCCTCCTTCACGCGAAGGTCAAAAGAGTTCATGAAATGAGGGTTGGATTTTTTTTTCTATTTTTTCATGTCATGGTCGACGAGAACTCTCATTTGTGTCGAACGTTTTAGCGATAAGACGTAAAAATTAAAATGTAAGTGAGAGGAGGCCTGACAACATAGGAGAAGCAGCAGAAATAGGACCAGCGGAGGACACCTGGTGCCCTTCGAGCAAACCGCTAGCGCGGCTCATTACGCCTCAAACTCCGACGCTCCTCTAAAGACGAGTTCGACGTGCAGAGCCACATGGAAAACGCCCCCTCTGCACCCTTTGGTTTGTCCACTATGACAATGCCTTCATTTTTTTTTTCCTTTTCTATGCCCAATCTAGCACACTCCAAGTTCGACTGAAAGAAAATTGCAAACAGTCAGCGCTGGGGGTTTCAGCGTGTGATCACGCCAAAACACATCCACGTGTAACCACTTGGAATGGGAGGGCCTTACATTTCAAAGCCAGACAGCCAATAGATATTTAAGGAACACATTTCACATTCATTCTCGACCCCAATATTTTTTAACTTGTCAAGAACGAGGTTTACGTCGACTCCTGTTACATAATAAGGGGAGCTCCAGGCGACGACTTCCCCTCTCCCACTAGAGGACCCGTAATGTGGTCTGTTGATTTGTTTGGGGATTCAGTTGTTTGTATTTCAATGGAAAGTCAGAAATCTCCAAACTGAACGACTGTCTGATTCCTCTCGGGCTCCAAGCTTTCGGGGTTACAGTCAACCTCGCAGAGGCTCTGGGGTCAAGCATTTACCTCTGGCGCAGTGGGAGGATGGGAGGATGGGAGGACCCGAATCTTGGGCTCTCCTCGTCGGCGTTTGTTTTCACAGGCCACCAGGGCGACTGACCCCTCAGCCAATGAAGTACGGTGATGGACAAAACACATGTACCCACGCATAGAGGACAGGATTGACACACCCAGACTGTCAGCCGGACAGACAAAGCCAAAATTGGGGTTCTAACGGGGGGTCTTTTTATATATTTTTCATGTATAATTTAGTCAAAAACACATAGATCAACTTGAAGGCAAAAACATCCAAAACACAATTTATGAGTTTTGAAAAGTGTTGTGAGCTGTCAAAGCCTGGACAGGTGAGTGCGGCTCCCAGTTACCAGCAGGGCTGAGAGGCCTGCAGGCCTCTGATTTTCCATAGAGAATCAAAATAAACAAAGATGTAAGGCCTCCTGCAGACCCCTGACAAATGACACATGTGCAAATGTAGGGGCCCCATCTTTAAAGTTAGTTGACCTGAGCCGTGGCTCAGAAGGTTGGTGGTTCGATATCCGGCTCCTCCCATCTGCATGTGGAAGTGTCCCTGGGCATGACACTGAACCCCCAGGTTGCTACCGTTGGCCCAATTCGCGCTTTGCATAGCAGCACTGCCACCAACAGCATGTGTGTGTGTGTGTGTGTGTGTGTGTGTGCGTGTGAATGCTTTCTAGTGTAAAGCGCTTTTGACCATCAGTGAATTAAACTCCCAACAGACTTTGTGCACGGTTTACCTTCTGTTCTCCATTGTATCATCTCCAAAGGAGTCCATGTGACCTCTTCCATTGGACTCCCTGAGAATTGAAATACTTATCTACCAATTTAACAGTAGATGAAAAAATAAATGATCTTTAAGTTAATGAAGGAAAATGTTTTGCTATGTAGCGCTTAGGCTTTTTAAGACAGATACATGCCTATCAAGTCAGAGGGCTCCTGCAAATGTTGGTAGCCATGTTTTAGGAAACAGGAAGTCAGTACCCAGGTGGAGGTGAACATGGAGCACGCCGTAGTCGTCCACCGCCCTCCTGACACCATGTGATCCACTCCGTGCAGCCAAAGCCCACTTGTCGGGCGTTTGGTGCTTTGGTGCTAAACCGATAGAGGGGTCGGTGGAGGGGCTCGGCCTGGACGGGAGGCAGCTGGTAAAGCTTTTAGTGCGTTGGGGCGAGCAACTGCTTCACCCTCAACAGCACTTTACTGCCTCTGACCTTTGATGCCGGTGAGGAGATGAGCAGCTATTTCTCTAATTCTTTCTGTTTAATGCTGTAGAAACGCAGTAACGCACACACGCAGAAACACATACACACCTTTATCGGACCTGTTGGCTCGGCGTTGGCTGCGAAGACTAGCTCTTTTACTCAAAAAGACGTGGGTTAAATGATATGAAAAGACATAAAACATAAAAGTATTGAAGTATTGATTGTAACTAACTATTCAAGAATATTTTATTTTGATCATTATTTTACATAACAAATCTCTGGGAATTCATTCTGGTCACTTTTCTCAATCCAGAATTAAAATATTAAAAAAATACCACAACAAATTTTCATGTAAAAATGACTTATGAGTATAAACAAGAAATCACCAAATACCACCTTATATTTAGTGCAGGGCCGTTTGTTACGAAAGAACCTCAACTAAAGCCAAGATGTAATAACCTAAAAATTCAATTGGAAAATTGCAAAGAAATATATTAATTGATTCATTTTGTATGTCATATCGACATACAGCCATTCACTCATTCATCACAGGCTATATAAAGACAAAACCATTCACTCACTCATTCACACAACATATAAAGACGTACAACCATTCACTTTCTCATTGACATGTCATCTAGATACATACCGCCATACAACCATTCACACATCTGGGCTATTTAGGGTCTCCTGGGAACTTCCTGCAGGGTTTTCAGAGTATAGGAGGAACCCGGAGAACCTGGAGGATACCCACGCAGACACAGGAAGAACATGGAGACTCCACATAGAATGATCCCCTGTCAGCATGGAATCAGGGATCTTCTTGCTGTGAGGAGGAAGCTCAAACCACAGCGCCACCCACAAAGAATATATATTAAACATTAAACATGGTATGCTTAAACCTGTCCCGGGGATCAGAGGGGTTTGGGTCGAGGGCTCGACGAGTCCGAAAACCTCTCTGCCATCCTCGGTGACCGGCGCCGAGGTGGATCCATGCTGCATTTACGCTCCGTTCTTCTCTCAGCTGTAACTTTTGCTGCTAAACATTTCCAGATGTTCAACAAACAGAGTATTTGCTCTGCAGCACTGGCTGACGGGAGATAACTAATGAAGCACAGATTACACCCAGGGACGGGGAGAAAATGTCTCAAGTCGCTCCTTCCTTCTTTTCCAGGGGATATTTCTCAAAGTATTGAGCCTTCTCTCCAGATAAAACGCTGTGAATTCAGTTCTTGTTGTCATTTTGTGCACAGCCTTGACTTGTAATGCTGAAAATCAGCTAATGACGGACAGATTGAAGTAAATATGATAGAAACATTTTTGCTGGCATCACCCTCTCTATTCCCCTGCCTCCGCTTATTCGCCGTGTCTGTGCGTGTCTTATCTGCTAACCACGCTTTTGTACGTAAAGCGAGGTGTGCGACAGCGGGGGCATTGTGGCTTCTCCGCCACGTGTTTTGATACCAATAAGGCACTGTCTTGGTCTTCCTGTGCCGCGGCTCTGAACGACAGCCAGATAGGAAAAGTTGGCTGAAAGATTTTTGAGACAAGAGAGCCGGGGCTTTGACACTGAGGAAGTCTTTCGATCTGATTATGGCGCGGGGTCTGTTTTTTTTTTCCACCAAAGACCAAAGGGCTACAAAGTGTGCTGTAACATTCAACAAAAGGCTCTCTAAGTGTTCCCGTCCACTTATTTGACTGTTTAGCCATGCAAAAAGAGGCTTCCTCAATATTGCAGCCATATCTACCATGAACTGCCGGTGAGCTTTTCTTTTTTACCACAGGTACCACAGGTTTAAGGAATATTTTTTTTGAGACATAAACCTGTATATTGAGGAGCCATTCGTACTAGCAGAACTTACTTTTTCCCGATAAATTTGCAAAACGTATACATTAATTTTCATACATTGAGCATTTTAAGCATTCTAGTAAGTGTTTGGAAAATGTACGCACGCACGCACACACACACACACACACACATATATATATATATATATATATATATATATATATATATATATATATATATATATATGAAAAGGCCAACTTTTCATCAAAATTGACCATAATTCAATAACAATCCAAAATCGTAAATGTGTGGAAAATCAAGCCCAGGCTCAAAGCTGGGATGTTTTTCACATATGCAGTGCCTGAGTGCCTGGGGATATCACCAAGGCCTGTGGAGAGGGTAGTGTTATGTCCAGTTAGATAGGGATTTGTTACAAATTTGTTATGTTTTGCTCCAGCCATAAGATGAACTGAACACACAATTTCTGTCAGCCCACCGGAGAAAGAGTTACTATCGCTGATCGAATCATTGATAACACACACTGCTTCACGAGGCGGCGAGCCGACGGCTGATGTCTGATCCGGCTCATTCACACGTGCAGCGTATCTAGGTAGAGTCTGGTTAAATCCAGGTTTGCGTGTGTGAACAGTGTCTGTGTGTGTGTGCGTTTGTGTAAAAGAGACTGAATTACAAGATAACTAACTAAATGTTTAAACCCAGCTGTTTTCTATGGTGTAAATAATAGTAGTTTTGATTTCAATGGGAGATGTGAGGTAAGCGGCGCTGCTCAAGCTCTCCTGTACCTGCTTCGGTTCCACCAGGTAACCTTACTCACTCACATTGTGTGTTTGTCAACAGATGTCAGAGTCTCCACTCACTAAAGTTCAGCTTTACGCTGTAAAGCAGGTCTTGTCCCCACATGTTGTCACTGCACAGTGGGGGAAGCCTGTTTAAATGGCGCCTCGGCTCAGCGTGAGGTGACAGTGCACACGCGTGTGCGTACACACACACACACACACATATTCTCTCACAATTAGCAATAGCTATAAACTCTACAGGACACAAGTTATATTCTTTTTAATGAGACTATATCTACCTATAGCTTTCCTAGATCAAAATCAAAATTCTATTCTATTCATTCATTCATATGCACATTTTAGCCATCAAACACTATTTTTTGATCGCAACGTGGAGCCAGAAAATAACACAAACATGGGCTTTTACTAATCTAATTTTTTGATGATTGATTATTTATTGCAAATAGGATTTTTTCTGTATTATCTTGAGGCCAATTCATGTGGGGTATTTTCTTATGGCTTAAAAACAAGACTAATAACCCTAATCAAGGTGTCAGCACATGCGGAGCTTCCTGCTGTGCATTTCTGGCTGATGGTGTCGTGGGGGCCAGATGCAGGGTTCCCCAGCTGGTAACCTCCCTTCCCTGATGTTTCCTCCAATCTGGCAACATCTGAGAAGTGCAACAGCAAACAATGGTTGCAACCCCCCTGCCGCCAGCCCTTGTGGTCTCTGCCCCAGGCGTTGTTGGGGTTGAGGCTGCTTTACAGTGCAAGTACAAAAAAATCAAGCTTGATATTAAAATGAATGCTTGTATAGTAAACAGTATGTGGTATTGAGTTACTAGTGAAAGTAATATGAAAGGGGAAACACTTGTTTTAGGTGGGAGTTAAGGAGCCAAATGGGAACTCATTTAGATACATCATTCTGAATCAGCCTATCAATCATATGATCAATAATCTGTAATAATACTAAACATTGTAACATCTACTTTTATTGTAATATCAGTCGTAGAATTCCATGTTAGATCACCAGAACACTCACTCACGAGCATTGTCTTGGTGCCAGTACATAATTCAAAGCTTGTTGTAACATCAAACTTGTCATAACATTGTTGGAAATGTTGGGAGTTTTGTTCAGCAGAGACCTGCTGTGTTGTTGCACCGTTGTCGTGCTTTTGAGCAAACAGTAAAACTGTGCCGGTGCTGAGACTGGCCCTCTGATCTTTGGCCGTCTGTCATCCATGTTCACAGATTTTTGCATTAGTTTGGTTCATCGCAGAAGAAAAGGGAGGTTGCGTCCCAGCGGAAATCGGTCGTAAGGAGCGACCAATCAGAATGGACTTTACAGTGAGTTTCCAGGAGAACCTCTGTAACAGACACCAAATGCGCAAAGTAAACTTAGCCTGGCGTTTCAGACTCTTCCCTCCCTCTTAAATGGATTGATACACTCGTATTTCGTGCCGTGCAACAACGCCTTGTCATCATCATTATAAGGCTGTGCTTAAGTGTCTGTGTGTGTGTGTGTGCGTGCGTGCGTGTGTGTGTGTGTGTGCATATCTACTGCCATGATGGGGTTTCTCTGGCTAGTGAGTGAGTACCCCGGGATGGTAGGCAGGCGCCGACCGACTCAAAACGTCTTATAAGTAAAAATAGCTGAATAATGGGCGTGCATGATATTTGCAGTTTTCATCTAAAGGGGTGATTTCTATCTCTGTAGGGTTCAAACATTCATATGAAGGAGTTTGTTTTCCGAAGATGAAAGTTTAAAATAATAGAAACAGTGAACATGAACCTCACAAATGCTTCAGATCGTACAAAGCTGTGATTGCTGTGTTGTGCTGTGCTGTGCTGTGCTGCGTGAAGATGAATAGTTTCTTCCCCTCCAGCATTTGCTTGTAAAAACAAACTCCCCTATCGGTCAAATTCTGGTCTCTCATTGCGGAGTTTGTTTAAATGTCTACATTTTGTTTTTCATCAATGGACAAGCAAGATGTTATGAACCTGAATCCCACGTGGGTGGATCACATAGAATACTATTACATCAACAGTGTAGGATTATAATCTTGCAACCCTCAAGTTTTAATACCTAATCTCAAACTCTCAGTCTGCGAGTATGAATGTGTCACTCGCTGGAAAAATAAAGGAGCAGCCCGACTCTGAGCCTCACTGGATATTTTACTTCTGTTGATCCTCTCTCTTTCTGTCTGGCAGCAGAGCACTGCTCATACTTTCCATCCTCCGCCTGTCTGCCCTGTGTGCGTGTGTGTGTGCATTGCATGTACGCACATGCGCATACGCGCGCGTGTGTGTCGGCAGTGGGATAGGTTTTGATTGATATTCGTTTCACGTCGGGAGGCAGTAAAGTAACAGAGAGACATTAAAAGTTTAAACATTCCTCCCTCTCTCTCTCTCTCTCTCTTTTTTTCTCTGTCTCTCTCTCTCTCTCTCTCTCTCTCTCCCTCTCTCTCTCTGGTCTGACCAAGTTCTCTCCTTCCATTCGTTCACCCGCAGCCAGCTCCGTCCCCTCCTCTTTCCAGTCCAGCCCATCTTTCGTGTCATTTCTTCCCTCTCACGGCTTCCATTTTCCCGTCGCTTCTCTCGGCACAAGGGAACCTGGAGTTCACATGGACGGACGTCAACGCACACACTTAAATTTTAAAACTTTCTTGAGAGCATCCAACGGGCTGCTGATAATGGGACGTTTCACGGAGCGAGCAGGAGGAGTCAAAGTCTAGTTATTCACCGATCATCCACCAATAACCAACAATAAATCCACAAAAATGGGGAAAAAAAAAAAATCCAGAAAACATAAATACGTTGTTTTTATTTTATCAAGGAATAAATTCAAGATTCTGTGAGACCCCAAGATTCAAAAGCCTCAGTAGGATATTCATTGCTGATAATTTCATGATTTTTTTCCGATTTCTGTTTTTTCCAGCAGTAAGCAGGCACTGTCATTGGACCTTTTCAGTAGCTTTGGTTGAAGACAAGTGGTGTATCGTCAGGAAGCAGGAAGCAGTTAGTATTAACTTCCTCTCGCTCCCTTCTAAAGGGTATCGACTGTTTCGATAGCAACGCCTTGAGTTCTTATCTAGCATTTATTTAAGTGGCAATTGTTTGGATTCCCATCCAAAATTGTTCGGGGTTTCGGCCCCAGGTTTCTTTAGGACGCAGGCTTATGACGTGGGCTGTGGATATCCAACGATGTGTCACATGGTCTTGGGGGATGCTCCGGTGGAGACATGAGGGCAGACGGGCGGCGAGATCCGGGAAACGGGAGGCAGGGCCACGAGGCCAGAATCTGAACGCGCTTTTACAAATCAGAACTTAATACTGGCAAGACTTTAAATGAGAGAACAAGGCGAGGTAACACCAGTATACCCCTTTGGGATGGGTCAGAGTCTGCACGCTGAAGGAGAGAGTAACAATATCCGAACTCAGATGTGCCTCTTCTCGCCTCTCCACCCACACGACGACGGGAGGAGGAGGAGGAGGAGGAGGAGGAGGAGGAGGGTGCCGGAGGGCGTGGGGGGGGGGACAAAAACCACCGACAGACAGGCCACAGAGGAATACACTTAGAACAGTGCCGCGTACAACAGTTCGATCATGTTGCTCTTTACACATCTCAGAATAAACGGCATGAAAGCATTGCACTGAGCACCCACGTGTTTTTCCAATTTAATTTATGAGCATCACACATGAGGTCAACTTGTTGACGGAGCCATCGAGTTAATAACATTTTTTTCTCAAAAACTACAAACTTCATCCTTGTAGCACTCACCGCGTAGAATGGAAGTCGTTTATTTTGTTGAGTCTCATCACAGCGCGACCCGCCTTTCCACCAACGACACGTCTGTCCGCCGGAGCTCACGTCATGCCTGGAAGCGCAACGAGTCGATGATGGCGTCTAACCTGTTCGTCTTTCGGTTTGAAAATCTTCCAGAAGCTGCTCTTCTGGGTGAAATGAAAGGAAGACACGGCAAAACGCTGCCGTGCGCGTCCATCGAATCGGCAGCTGCGTAGAAATCGATAACCATGAGACAGTTGTGATCACCAATTTCTCTGAAGAGCTCGCGTGATTACGGGCAAATCTGGGTTCCTGATCTGAGATCTCCCGTTGGCTGTGTTGGTGGTCACCGAAGATGCATGTCGTGTCTTTCAGACGCGTGTGTGTGTGTGTTGAGATCCCGGGTTTGTCTCAGTCTGGCCTTTTCCACGACCAGTGACTAACTTTAATTTATTATGTTTTTTATAATATACGGTCATTAGAAATATGCGGATATTCATATGATGATTTACCCGACTTGCGTTTTTTGTATTTTTCTATATCGTACAACAAACTTTGAATGAATATGATATTGAAGAAAATGTCTTTTGTTTTATGAAGCAAATATATTAATTGATGATTTTATGCAATTCTACTTCAAAATTCTATTACCTACTAAAATGTTTATACCGAATTTAATAATATAATTAATACAGTAATTAAGGAGTGCTGTTCCTACTTACACTTCAATAGACAGGAATTCTAAGAGGGAAATTGCCATGAAAGTATTATCTAAAAGCTTTTCTGGAAAAATCTCTGCAGCTCTGGATCCAGGTTGACCTCACTGTCAAATAGAGAGGGAAACACAGGAAGAGTTATAGAGCAGGGGGAGGGAAACGGAGTGAGTCATGCTTGTGGACGTGGCCTCCTCCGCCTCTCCTCTTTCTCTTTTGCTCTCTTTTCCCTCCCGTCTCAGCCATTGTGTCTCATTCTTCATCCATCCCTCCGTTCACCTCAAAACCAGAGCGAGGCCTTCAATTATCTCTTTTAGGAAAAATCGAGAAAGGGAGGGCGAACTTGAAGCGAGCTCTTCGTCTCAGCGCCGCTTCTTTCTCTCCCTTTCTCTCTCTCTCCCTCTGTCTCTCTCTCTTTCTCTCTCTCGTTCTCTGTCCGAACCCAGGAAATTCCTTTTTCCTGCACTTTTAGATCGGAGGGATTGTGCCTGTTTTAATTACAGGTGGCCGAAGGACGTCAGCCTCAACCACAAGTCTCAAATTAAAACACGCGTAATTGCTGAATTGACGTTAATCCCTTGGGTTTTCTGCGCCTGTTCCCGATCGCTCCAGTCCAGATCTGCTCTGTTTCTACAGCATAATTGTAATGATCCAAGGGAATATCCAGGGGACATGCAAATCACTTTACAAAACCAGTTTAGTTTTATTGAGAAGAACCAATTTTCATAAAGAGCAGGTCTTCATTGCATTTTCAGAGCATTGACAAACACTTCCATCAGTCGGCCTCGGCCACAAAGGCGAAGGAAAACGTCTTTAGCAGAGCCGGACTCAGGGCCCGAGGCCATCGACTCCGAGGGAAGTTGGGAACAGGGGACGAAAATTTAGCCACGTGCGGGGGTGCACATCTGCAAGCAAATTTCAAGTCAGGTATTATCATATCACACGCATTTTAAGCTGGGATTACACCTTACGATTTTCACTGTCCCAGATTTAAAACTGAAAGTGGAAGGAAATCTTGAGAGTCTAGCTAGAGTCTTACTGGATTTGCAGCTCGCTCCCATCGTATCGGCCGTTAAGTGAAAGGCGGTAATCTTATGGACAATGTCACCTGGATTGACAATGTCAAGTCTTTCGGTCTTTACGGTGACATAACACAATCAACAACCAATAGTTGAGCTCTAACAAAGCCAGAAAAAGGAAACCTGGTAGAAAAGCAATCACCAGAGTGGTATTGGTGGCAGAGACGGTATTTCTTTGCGGTATGGATTAACAGTAGCGACAAAGGACGTCCTGATCAGTGCGGAACGTCCAGGAAGAGGAGCGGATGGTGGAGCAGTGGGCAGAACAGCCCAGCCTGCACGACGTCAACTCTCCAACGCATCTCGACCGAGTGGAGAAGGAAAAGGGATGGACTGAAATAGCAGAGGCTCTGCAAATACCCTCTGAAAATATTGCATTGTGGGGAAAGAAATTGCTGAAAGAATCTGATTGTAGTTTCCCACGAGTCTTTCCCTCATCTTTTCAAAGTCAGATGTATGAGCCGCAATCCAATGCAATCGGACAGAGCAGTGGTTAGAACCCATCGTTAAGATAAGATAATACTTTATTTATCCCCATAGGGGAAATTCGGATGTTGCAGCATCAACATTAGAGAAAAAAACAAAAGAAAACAGGACAGATATATACACACATATATCAGTACAAACACATATGCACATAAGTAACCATACATTCCCACACACTTATAAATACATTTATACACACATACCAATACCTACATAAATATATATACACATATACACAATATACACAATATACACATACACATTTACACACTTGAGGATGGAAATTCATTAGCTTTCGGCGGTGACGTGAAGCTCCTCAGGCTAAAGCTGGTAGATGAACAGAGGCTCAGACGATGACTATGACTCAGGTTCATTGAAACATGCACGTATCCAGTGCAGGTGCACATGTGACATTCGATTGATGAAGCCGTTTAAAGAGTGACCGACGCCGGCCCGATCGGCCAATCAATACGTTTCTCTACAAAACTGGATCTCCACTCACAGCATCTTTTTTTTGTTTCCAAAGACAGCCGCTCGTCGGGGTGGTTATTTCAAACTGTTTAACCTCTGCGCTAATTTCTTGCAAAATTAAACACACAATGGAGCAGATTTGGACGACACGTCGGAGCCAGAGAGGGCCAATTAACTTGTGGTCAGTTCCTGTCAAGCGCCCTGGCAAAACACAAGATAATGAGTAATAAACCGCCCGTTGTTACCGTACACACACACTTGCGGTAAATGATTATTAGCAAGGGGCCCCCCTCATACACACACATGTGAAACTTCACTACCTAAACCCCTCTCTCTGGCCGCCTTTGCCAGTAGCATAAACTTCAAATAGCTTCCGTTCATAAAAAAAAAAAAAAAGCCCGTTCCGCACACACATGCATGTTTATGAGCGGCACTCCGAGAGGCGGTAATGAGAAAGCACCAGGTAGGCGCGCTGTTCCATCTTCTGTCTCTTTCACTCACACATGCACCGTCTTGCTGTGTGTGATGACAGACAGCTGTGCGCTCGGGGTTTTACAACCAGCGAGGAAGTGCAAAGTCGACAGCGGCGCAACATCAAAGCGGCTCCTACTGTACCCCTTTTTTTTCTGTGGGGGTTTATCCAGCGCGCGGAGCCCCCAGACCTGCACGTTTTGTCACCTCAAGCAGGCAAACATGGCCTGGTCAAAGCAATGACACAACCCGGAGTCCACGTCGGAGAGTAAAAACAAATCATAGCGGTAGCCAGCTATGACGGCGGGTTCAATCCTCTCACTCATGACTGACGGATGTGTCATAAACAGAAGCTGATTGTTACCGAGGTGATGAACGAGGTAAACGTAGAAGTGACAAGAGCACGTTTATGTAATCACGATGACAAATCGTGTCGACTGTATTATAATTTAAGTCATATTTCTAATTAACAAAATGGTTGTTTTTGATGTTACTGTGGTTGCCCGTTTTAAAGTTCAAACGTAATATTGTTCCCAGTGAGCTGTGTTATTCATTTGAAACACCGTTATAGGTTAAGGTTATCTTCTTTATCTTATAGGATTTTATGTGTTTTAGACAGAGGTTTTTTGTGGCATATTGGAGAAATTTATTTATTTTTTCTATTTTGTTCCCGCAAACCAGCTACAATTTTACAAGAGGTTTGTCTACATCTGGACTATTATTCCAGATTGTTCAGGAGATCCCACTGATCAGTCTGAGTTTCACGATCATGATGGCAAACCAGGTATAAAGACAGCAATTGCAGACCATAATAACCACGCTGATCCCCTTCCAAAGACGGGTGTTGTAATCTGGTCAGAAATAGGATCGCCACAGTGCAAGTTGGTGTCCAGAGGCTACGAGAATGAATAAAGCTCTGACTTCCTTCCTATGTTTACATTCCTGTTCTTGCCTCTGATACAAGGAACCAATGGGCACAGTCACACAATTGTTAGTCAAACTGTGGAGTTCCATCAGGTGCATGATGGGAAGTGTAGGATTGCCATTATATTGCAGCTAAGGATGATGATATTGTCAGTGGTGATGATGATGACTAATATTATCATCACCCTTATTATTAATATTGTTATTAATATCATCAGTAGTAGCTCAATGTGGTTTCCTGGTTAAATAATGCTTAAATAATATGTATATACACTATTTGGCCAAAAGTATTCGCTCACCTGCCTAGACTCACATGTGAACTTAAGTGTTATCCCATTCCTTATCCATAGGATTCAATATGACGTCGGTCCACTCTTTGCAGCTAGAACATCTTCAACTCTTCTAGGAAGACTGTCCACAACTCAGTCTCCACTCGTAATTCATCCCAAAGGTGTTCTATCGGGTTGAGGTCAGGACTCTGTGCAGGCCAGTCAGGTTCATCCACACCAGATCCTGTCATCCATGTCTCTATGGACCTTGCTTTGTGCACTGGTGCACAATCATGTTGGAAAAGGAAGGGGCCAGATCCAAACTGTTTCCACAAAGTTGGGAGCATGGAATTGTCCTAAATGTCTTGGTATGCTGAAGCTTTCAGAGTTCCTTTCACTGGAACTAAGGGGCCAAGCCCAGCTCCTGAAGAACAACTCCACACCATAATCCCCCCCCACCAAACGTCACACTTGGCACAATGCAGTCAGACAAGTACTGTTCTCCTGGCAACCGCCAAACCCGGACTCGTCAAACATGGTGCATCAGTTTGACAGATGGAGAAGCATGATTTGTCACTCCAGAGAACGCGTCTCCACTGCTCTAGAGTCCAGTGGCGGCGTGCTTTACACCACTGCATCCGACACTTTGCATTGCACTCAGAGATGAGTGTCATGGATGCAGCTGCTCGGTCATAGAAACCCATTCTATGAAGCTCTCTGCGCACTGTTCTTGAGCTAATCTGATGGCCACATTAAGTTTGGAGGTCTGTAGTGATTGACTCTGCAGAAAGTTGGCGACCTCTTCGCACTATGAGCCTTAGCAACCGCTGACTCTGTTCCATCAGTTTACGTGGCCTACCACTTCATGGCTGAGTTGCTGTCGTTCCCAAACACTTCCATGTTCTTATTGTTCAGCTGAAAGTTGACAGTAGAATATTTGGGAGTGAGGACATTTCACAACTGGATTTGTTCCACTGGTGGCATCCTTTCACAGTTCCACACTGGAATTCACTGAGCTCCTGTGAGCGACGCATTCTTTCACAAATGTTTGTATAAACACTCTGCATGCCTAGGTGGTTGATTTTATACACCTGTGGCGAAGGAAGTGATTGGAGGACCAGATTCCGATTATTTGGATGGGTGAACGAATATTTTGGCCGTGTATATATAGATGGATAAATAGATGTGTCTGTAAATGTATATATAGATATGTATATATATATGTGTGTGTGTATGTATGTATGTATGTGAATTTTTTTTTCCATATCCATATCTATATATTAAAACTTTTTTTTTTTCATTTTGTTTCTACTTGCTCACATTTTTGAAAATAGAATAACAAAAGAATCATTCTAAAAGATGCAACAGGAAAAAAAAGAAAGAAAGAAAGAAAATAGAACTGAATAATGAAATTATGTTCAAAAACAGTTCAGGAGTAATGAATTGTTCTTCAAAACAACTATAATGTCCTTCTCTGTTCTACTCTGTAAAAATCAAGCTTAAATATATTTGTGGCTTTGAGTAAACTGATTTAAATTAAACAATTAAGTGGGAAATAATCCATAGTGAATAGTTCAATGTGAAATGGTGTTATTTGTAGTTGGGTTTTTTTTTTACAGTTGTAAAAGAACTTTGAATTGTTAAAGAAATTGTATGAGTTGATAAAGGGAAATAGTTCGGTTTACGTTGAACAAGTGACGAATTGGAAAACTGATGGATTTTGTGACACTGAGCTGCGGCCTTGTGACGTGACAGCCTTTCCTTGTAACTCGGAACAGATTCGCTTTCTGATTTAGGTTTTCTTACATTTGCTTGTTACAGCATCCCAACTGCCAGCAGGTCAATGTGTGTGTGTGTGTGTGTGTGTGTGTGGTTGCGCTGACTGCTGCTCCACCCAGCAGTCTGTGTCCACTGACCACAGTATGTTATGAAGTACAGAGAGCAGTCACAGTCGCAGGCTGTAATGACAGCTTCCACTGCAGACGGTTTTAGACAACGCTGCCTTCCTGCCAGGGACACACACAACCTTTTCTCACTCCCTTTAGCTTTGAATCTAGCTGTTTTCTCCTCTCTTCTCATCGTTTGTCCGCTCTTTGTTATTGTCCACAGTTATGTATAAGCCCATGCTGGCTAGTTTGATTTAATTCGACTACTATGTATTTTATTTCCTTGGTTTTCAAAAAAGAAGTCTGCGACCACCTTTGACAATCCGGAGTTTTGAGTGGAATTATGATCACGGCATGATGGCGTTTTTACATTCTCTTTTGTTGCAGCTGAACCACACATCACAGCACCCCCCCACACACACACACACACTGACATGCAAACCTCTGGACCTTCAAGGAAAGACAAACTCTTCAATATGAAGGTTCACAAGTTTGCTCTGTTAAGGCTCTGTCACAGACAACTGGGAGAATCTTCAGTGAGGATGTCGTCTCTGTGCCCATCTTGCCAAAAATAGGGAAAATTGCCATCCAGAGAACCACATGTCTAAAAATGAAATGGCTGGACTGTTTCTTAAGTAAAAAAAAAAAAAAGGGGGGAAGCTTTTCTCCCTCTGCATGTCTTGCAGTGATTCAAACATCTCATCCGTTCATTTGGAACATTTAGTGTGGAGACACATAATTGAAGAAGAAATACAATCGGCATTTACAGAACTTCTTCCCCGGTAGATGATCTCGGTTTAGAGGGCTTTCCGAACTTGGGGTTCAAACACACACAAACTAAACCTTGATATTACCCCTTGCATCTTCCATCCATCGCGTGTGAATGACCTGCGAGGGGATCTGCGTCTTTATCCCGCCCAACGGGTCGGCACTGCAATTATGCGATGTATTTTTTTGCACCCTTCTCCTCATTTTTCAGCGTTTTTGCCGCCGTCCCACCGCCTCCCCTTCCCCTGTCCTTCCTCCAGCCTCATGATCTGTTATTTTAACGACAACACTGGGGAAATAAAGTGAAGGGGAGCCCTCGCTCCCAGAGGGGAAACAGCTGGAAGGAGGATGAAGCTTGAGGGCCGAGGCTGTCCCCCAAACCCATCCGCTCCTGCTGACAGACCAAATTGCTTGTAACACCTGGACTGACAGCTGCCCATCAATTAGGTGTGTGCAGTGTGTGTGTATGTTCTCACACCTGTATGTGTCCTTGCTCATGATTTGTGATTTTTTTTTCCATTATTTCCATTTTTTCCATTTTTTTCCATTTCCTATTATTCGACTTCATTACACTTTTGGACTTTTCTTTTAAATATTAATTTCATCAGTTCTCACTACACATTATATTTGGAATCATATAAGACATAGAAGGGAGAATTGGGATGTTATCATGAGAAACAAACTCACACTTCTGAACTGTGTTGTCGTTCTGCTTTCTCGATCGTCACGTGGTTTCATTCATGGCCAGTTTGTCTTTCAAAGGTGCAGCCAAAAACTAAAAGAACTCTTTATGACACATCATAAGTCTGCGGAGTATCTATGATGGTATGATGATAATTCCCGTCTCTCCCGATTATTATGATTATAACGACAGGCGCAATTACTGTTATCAGTCTTCGTTGACAAAAACCTTTCATTTCCTAAAAAGCCCAGGAATTCAGATGTAAGTATTTCTTGAAATTATATCATGAATGATTGACATGATTCAGGGCCGTGCTTCCCAGGAACTTCATTTGACCTCTTCGTTCAGATGGATTAACATCTTCTCGGCGTTTCGAAATCCAAACCCCGGCCAGATTACATGGGATCCATGGACATGAAGTACTGCACGTTCAGCGTAAACAGTAAAATTTATAGAAGTACAAATCTATGTTTACAGTGCTATTAGCTCATAATGCCAATGTGTACGCTACGCAGTTTCAAACTCTGAACAGTCGTTCATATCAGAAAGATTGTGATTCAAGTGTAATCAATTCAAGTGTAATTCAAAGTGGAGGCTTTTCGGTGTTAGTGGATCTCTATGTAGCTACATTTTGTTTAAATCATATAAACACCTGGTCTTTGCCTCTGCATTTTCACAGTTTGGTCTTGTGCTGCTTGTTTTAAATGGGCGAAGTTTGTGGTTTATGTTGTTATGATCACCCTTGTAGAGTGTTTATTTCTCTCTTCTAGATGTGTGTGTGTGTTTGTGTGTGTGTGTGTGTGTCATTCACCTCCATTGTCTGGTCTCCCTGATTCAGAAAGAA
>CAAKHD010013717.1:182075-229751 GCA_901007705.1 Fistularia tabacaria | reverse complement strand
CCCCCCCCCCCCCCCCCCCCTCCCTTACTTTTACTTTTCCACAGTCCCCCCACCCCCCTTAAGTGCAAACACATGTGTGCAATTTCCAGCGGCCGCTGCCAAACTGCCGTCCCCTCCGCAGCTTTTCCCTCTGAGCTCAGCACTTCGGCATCCACTGAGGTTTTCTCGCACCCCGAAACGAGCCCCAGTTTCAGGCGTGATGAGAAATCCAGAGCAAACCCCGGGAAACTGTGACTTTGACTTACTGCTTAGAGGCGTCTCCTTTCTTCCGTGCGCAGCCCGGTGTCTCTCCTTGCTTTTAGGGGTCATGTGACGTGTTTTGAAACTCGGGGTGAGAGTGACCTCTTTCACCTCAACCTCGGGCCAGATTCTGACACCAGTTCCTGTACAATCCATTTCCAGCAACCCATCTCCGCCTTTTCATTCTTTTTTCCACCCTAATACTGCAATGTGGCTACTGTCACCATTTCCTGAAATGTTAGCTAATTTTCTCTCTGCTTTCTTTTTTTAAGAACCCCTGTGATTGACAGCCTTGTCATGATGTTTTGTTGGGAAATACTGTACTGGTTTATGCGTTATGGATATTTTTAAATATAATTTTACACCCAAACCTCCGGTTATCTTCGAAATGCTCTGTGTATTTTTATTTTTACCCTTTTCCAGTGGTTTTTTTTTTCCCCTTTGAAATCTTCCATCTGTGATTTTCTCCCAGCCTCTGAAAGCGTTCACACGCCTCACCTGTCTCTCTGGCGCCCCCCTCAGGCACTGGCGGCAGCTGCACCCTCGACGGCCAGGTGTTTGCGGATCGGGACGTGTGGAAACCGGAGCCATGCCAGATCTGTGTTTGCGACAGCGGCACAGTGATGTGCGACGAGGTCATCTGTGAGGACACATCCGACTGCCCCAACCCAGTCATCCCCCACGATGAGTGCTGCCCCATCTGCCCCGACGATGGCTTCCAGGATCCTCAGGTTGAGGTAGATATTGATTATTCTATTGATTTTGACTTGTACAAGTACCTAATATCAATAAAGGATTTGATCGACTACAAACCAAAACGTTATATTAATGTATTTTGTATTTATCGAGGTAAACAAACAAACAAACAAACAAACAAGTAAAGAGAAGTGAATGAAAATTGCTCAAAGGGTTAGATAGTGTCTGACATTGATTATTTTATCACAGAGCAGCAGGTTTTGATCACACTTGTGACATACGTGATTTGCATTGAGCGGACAGGAAATGACTAAATCGATCTTTACATTTGTAGCCTGCTGTATTTGACAGATATTTGCAAAATCTAATATCATACACTGACATCCACTGTCTGTTTGCTCATAGGCACCTCAGGGACCACGTGGACCCAAGGGAGATCAGGTGAGTTCTAACAAATGTTGTCATCGGATCGACATGCGGTGCACTCCCGGTCTGTGCCCCACTTTTTTCCATCGCGTGTTAATTCCTGCAAATGCGTGCAGGTGACTTTAACAACAAGCCAAACCTTATACATAGGATTGAAATCACTTCAAATTTGTTTTGATCCGTGTATCAGTGTTTAAGCTCTGTGCCTCAATACTTCTGTTAAAGTCTCAGCGATCAGGGGAAGAGTCTCAAATATTGCAAAATCCAAATAAAAAAGGGGAAATAGCCTATAATGTTCCAAACAACCAGTTTTTGTGAAGTAGTTATGGAGCTTTACGTGCTTCAGTGCTGTCATCTGTGATGGCAGCGGAATGCGCAGAGAGCAGGTTCAGGCCTGCGTTCTCTGTCTCCAGCACGTAAATGTTAGGGAAAGTTTAACATGCACCAAAAACTGGGAAGAAGCTACCTGACCCTGGAGATAACCTGCAGAGAAGATGCCATTTTTACATCATAAACAATTTTGACTTTTGCAATTTGAAAAGATAAAATGCTATTCAGCATTTCCACGAGTCAGTGAACGGTTATATAGATGAGTATA
The DNA here is from genome assembly GCA_901007705.1 of Fistularia tabacaria. NCBI lineage: Eukaryota > Metazoa > Chordata > Actinopteri > Syngnathiformes > Fistulariidae > Fistularia > Fistularia tabacaria. The sequence continues at coordinate 227,791 of CAAKHD010013717.1, read as the reverse complement.
TGATCCCATTCTGAGGGAATGATAGATCATTTCAAACTCATCACTTCCTATTTCTGATATTGATTTACAACAGTCAGTGATGAAGATGATGCACTCCCAGATAGAACGTGGTGTTCAATGACAGTTCTTACATGGTTCCTTTCGCCTGATGCCACATGACCTGAGAATTTCTGGTGGGCCTCACGTGCGCGGCCCAGTATGCTCAGTGTTTACAGCTGGTAGACAGGAAGTGTATAAACACACACAAACTGGGTTATGGATAATGGATCATGAGGGGGCGGGTGATGGTCGCAAATATCAGCTTTCTCTTTTGGGGCAGCCATTGTTGCTCTCTTCGCGTGGCGGTAGTGCTTCAGAACCCCGCGGATGCTCGGCTGAGACCTCAAACCCTAATTACCCCTTTTAATTTTCGCCTTCTTATCTTCAGGGCCCCGCTGGTCCCCCAGGAAATGATGGTATCCCAGGCCAGCCTGGTATGCCTGGACCTCCTGGCCCCCCTGGACCTCCCGGCCTCGGCGGAGTAAGTCATTATTTCATTTTTATTTTTTTGTATTCGACTCATGTCGGTGAAAATCGATCACCAATAATAATAAGGCTGACGGCAGCGTATCAGTCTGCTGATGACGGCAGTGAGAAGCCTCCTCCCCCTGCCCCTGCCCCAACATGCTGCATCTTTGCCAAGAGAACAACTTGGACAAATACTTACAGTCACACTGAAGACCTTTTATGGCTTTAGAATTATTCTCACATCCAATCAGGAGGTTCAAAGTCGATGGATGTATTTGCTCAGAAAGGAACAGCAGAGAGGCTGTTGGTGCTTTCCCATTAGCCATCTGTAGATAGCTTTACTGTTGAATAGATGGTTCACTGGAATGGGTGGTTTTAAACATTAATCTTGTTGATTCAAAAAACAAATTTTGCAATTGATAAAGGGAATTTTACCATTGCTTTTTATTGTCTGGTATCCCTGTCACTTTAATCATGCTTTTATAAAATTCATCATTACCCTCAAATGGTAATTGACAATGCTAAGCTAGCAATGCTAAGCTAGCATAGTTGCTAGTCTTCTTTAGCACATGTGTGAGGAGTTTACCACTTATTTGCATGATAGCTTGCAATGCTAAGCTTTTTTTTAAATTCCTCCAGTCATGTTTTTTTATGCATGACGCAAATGGTAACTGACAGTAAAAACTTTTTTTTTTTTTGCTGAGTCTACCATGCTTGTTAATACATTTTAGCTGACTAAGTGGCTAACTCCTCTAAAATATTTAATAGAATCTATCTCTTAAGTATGCAGACAAAGAGAGTTATCATGGATTAATGCACTCATTTCAAAACTAAGTTACAACATTGCAGTGTGCATGGTTTAATCATACTTTCCACACAATTCAATTTCACATTCATTCATAAATATTCTCGTAGCTTCTGTGTCTTTATGTGGCATTGACTCGAATCCTAACTTATAGAGTCATATCAGTGTGAGAGTGTTTGATCCATTTATCAACACATTCAGTGCCTGGAGGATTTAATGATAGCTTTTTTTCAAAGATTCGCACATTGATCATATACAGCTGTCTGCGTTTGCGTGTGTGTTTAAATGTGTGTGTGTGTCTGTGAGTCTGTGTGTCCGTGGTATTCAATAGAACAGCAAATAGATCAACAAGAAACTTGTATGGCAGTAGTATGATAAGTAAAAGAAGCACGGTTGTTTCAGACAGGAGTGTTTCTTTGGCAATATGGAATGACTAGGAGTAACAAAATGAAAGTTACACAAATACATGTATATATGTATATATATAAGGATATACACATTTGTATTATTACCTAATTAGACTTCTAATTAAGGGTTTATTTGTGTGTATATCTTGATTTTCTGGATATATTCAAGACATTTATTGATGTTTTGTTGGCTGGGATCCATCCAAAGAAGCAGGTCTATGTTAATTTGTTGCTGTACACAAAAGTACATGCACCTTGAACTTTCACGTTCTGTTAAACGGATATTCTGGGGAATAATATTGACCTCAGTCCAGCAGAAGCAACCACAAATAGAGACGCTAATGGAAATGAAATGTGTCTTCAAGTTGGTAAAAATAAGTTTCATCAGGACAGTAGATCACAGGAGTGGCATATAATACAAAACTCTGAGATATTGCAATTTACTGTATTTGTGAGTTGGACATTTTTTCAGATTTGAGAGTACAATGTAGAGTCTAACCTGCCTGTGTCTTTTTGTTTTCCAGAACTTCTCCCCTCAGATGTCCGGTGGCTATGACGATAAATCTCCTGCCATGCCCGTCCCCGGACCCATGGTAGGACATATAAACAAAATATACCCCGTGTATTTTTTTTCCGTCCTGGTCATGGCGATTCAGTGTCTGACCTTCTGACCCATTTCTAATCGACAGGGCCCAATGGGACCCCGTGGACCCCCTGGATCCCCTGGCGCAAGTGTAAGCACACAACTCATCTGTTCTCTGTAATAGTGTTTGAAAATGGACGGAGGTTAGATCAAATAGTGCGTAGAAGTCATTAACCTCATCGCAGCAGCTCATTAATGAACTCCAGTCTCATTTTGCATTCATTCAACGATAGTCTCCGAATTTAAAGAGATGTCTTTGAAATTTGATTTAATTGTTTGGGATTCTTTGTTCATTTTTATTTTCGATCACCAAGAATTATGGGATGCATCAGCTTCAAGCAATCAAGATTTTACGTGAAACCTACATACGCGCACGCACACAGCTTTTTCATATGATTACCATATATACGAGTAACATGGTATAATGACAGTATAAACGAGCTAGTACTTTTTACCTCAATCAAATATGTACGACATTTGACACTCTTTGACTCCTTCTAAATAAAATAAGTGCAGCAAAGCTTAGCACACAAAAACAGACAGATAATGATGTCACTGATGTTATTCCCAGCCAAAAAGCATGTAGTCCACACACTGTACACACATAAAACTGAAGCAGCATATTGTATAAATTACGATGATGACTTTTTTTATGACGAGGTATTGACATATCTGTACATGTCAGTACTTGAAGTAACGCTGCTTTATGCAATATTTTTTTAGGGACCCCAAGGATTCACTGGCCCCCCTGGTGAGCCCGGAGAGGCTGGAGCTGCTGTAAGTATCAGAAATAGAGAAACAAACAAACAAACAAAGAAACTGTACCTTTCTGATCTGCTGCCATTCTTACCTTTCACCTTTGCATCCCTGCAGGGCGCCATGGGACCCCGTGGCCCCGCCGGTCCCTCTGGAAAGAATGGAGAGGACGTAAGTGGCCAGGATCTGCTCCCACGTCTATGACTCTCTGTATATGACTTGATTTACACATCGTTCTGTCTTGTTTGCATTAGGGTGAGTCTGGCAAGCCTGGTCGCCCCGGTGAGCGTGGACCTTCTGGCCCACAGGTAAGTTACCATGGCCGCACACCTCTTCATTAGAATAGGACGCAAGAATAACAACGTGATAACAGATTCTTGCTTTACTTATTTGTCTCACAGGGAGCTCGTGGTTTCCCCGGAACCCCTGGACTGCCCGGAATCAAGGGACACAGAGTGAGTGTTGGCGTCCAACCCCAAAACGTCAACACGGCTTCTTGTCGACGCAGGCTTTTACTTCATCGATGCATCTCCCTACCTCTTTAGGGTTTCAGCGGTCTTGATGGTGCCAAGGGAGACAGCGGCCCCGCTGGACCCAAGGTAAATTTTTATCTCTCTGTTTTATCAAATTGAACCATTTTGAACGTGGACGTTCAGTCAAACCACAATGGAACAGTGGGAATAAATATAATTGCAACAGAGGGATCAACGATAGCAATGGTTCTTGATAGGAACTTGGGAAAAGCTTCTGAATTAGGTGGGGTGATGGATTTGTGTGCTGTAATGTTCATAACCCTCCATGTGCAATGTCAGCATCAGTGAGGCAACAGCAGAGTGGCAGCGGCCATATTGGATGAATTAATTTCTCTGAGAATTTTCTATCATCCTCATTTGCTCACTGGCTTTTGTATGTGTCTAGGGAGAGGCCGGTGCCGCCGGAGAGAACGGAACCCCTGGTGCTATGGTGAGTAAAAGCAGAGCCCCGATTCCACCACGTACTGGTCGCCTTTAATTGTTTCTCTCCAAGGTGATGTTCAGTCAGAGCGTCTAACAGAGTCACTTTCTCCATCACAGGGACCTCGTGGTCTGCCTGGCGAGAGAGGCCGCACTGGTCCCTCTGGCGCTGCTGTGAGTCCGCACACATACAGCCACTGCGATCATTGAGTTGAATTATCAATATGCCAACCAATGCTGTTCGTCTACGTTCTGCAGGGAGCTCGTGGTAACGATGGTGCCGCTGGTGCTGCTGGACCTCCTGTAAGTCTACAACTTTCTTTCAATCTAAATGCACACATTTCTGACACCATAGGGTCCAGAGTCGTTCATAAATCTCAAGAGGAATCTTGTACAGAACTCATCAAAATCTAAAATGGATTGAATGTTTCTCCTTAGGGCCCCACTGGACCTGCTGGACCTCCCGGATTCCCTGGTGGCCCTGGATCCAAGGTATTCTTTTCCGCCATTACTTTATTTCTTGTATACATTTTCCAAAAAAAAAATCTAAATCCTCCACCCTAAATAAGACCACACCGCATCCACGAAGTGCGTTAAAGCATTTTGCCCACCTCGCTTTCTGCCCTGCAGTCCATAACCCTGACCCTTTCCACGAGGCAGCTGGAATTTCATGCCTTTCATTTGCGACCCGACATATTTAGGTCATTTTGAACATGCATTTGTTGACAGCATACTGACAGAGCAGGATCGTTGTGTTGTGGATTTTGCTTGATATTTAATGGAGGTATGAGATACTATTAACCACAATGTACAGCTAAGGGGTCGAGCATAAAAAGAAAAAAAGAAACATCAGCCACAATAGTTGTTGAAACTCATTAGTGCAATTGAAAAATTGTGTTTCAAACACAACGAAGAGGCCTTTAGAAACTTTAAGGATCGAGTCTTGAATTTTTTTGCCCTCATTATTCAGGGTGAAGCCGGAGCTCAGGGTGCTCGTGGACCTGAAGGCCCCGCCGGAGCCCGTGGTGAGCCTGGCAACCCTGGACCCGCTGGTGCTGCTGGAGCTTCTGTAAGTGCAAATAAAGTCCCTCTTATAAAATATATCTATATACGTTGCCCTCCAGATGTGATTTTTTTTTCAAAAACAGAAGGAAGCCACACGTCTGTCACTTTTCCTTTGTAACATAGCCTGTATCTTGTCTGATAAAAATAAATAATTTCTTCTTATGTGCCTTTCAGGGTAACCCCGGTAATGATGGAGCTGCCGGCGCTAAGGGAGCCCCTGTAAGTGTCATCTATATTTATTTATGAATAAAACGTGTCAAATCCCTTTCTCGGTCTCCGACTGACCGGACTAGGGTTAGTGCTCTACTGTACAGCACGTTGAGACTGGTGTGTGCTTCCCCCTGCAGGGCGCTGCTGGAGTTGCTGGAGCCCCCGGCTTCCCCGGACCTCGTGGACCACCAGGAGCTCAGGGTGCAGCTGGCGCCCCCGGACCCAAGGGTAACACTGTGAGTAAAACTGTTTCAGAGCTATCTAAAGGGGAACGAGATGTTTCCTTAATCAGTCCCTCTTCTTTGCTCGACTTAAGATTCCTCCTCAATTTCTGTTAGTTTTCTATTCGCTTTCATTCATTTTTATTGTCGCTAATTATCTTTTGATTATTGCCCAGATATCTGATTCTCTTTGTTTATATTTTGTCATGTGCTTGTCTCTCTCAGGGTGAAGTTGGTGCCCCAGGAGCCAAGGGAGAGCCCGGTGCCAAGGGAGAGGCTGTAAGTCAATCAGACTCAACTTGTTTAGGTGATTTAATATACGTGCAGCACCATTCAGTTTCTCACGGTTTCTGTGATTGTATTCTACAGGGTGCCGCAGGAATCCAAGGACTCCCAGGACCCTCTGGTGAGGAGGGCAAGAGAGGAGCAAGAGGAGAGCCCGGTGTTGCAGGAGGTCGTGGAGTCCCCGGAGAGCGCGTATGTATCAGTCTTGTTCCTGTCCCAGTGCACAATGTATTCCAATAGGAAGGTAACGGCATAGAAACAGGAAGCTAATCAGTGGTCTTGCTGCGATGTGTTGAACACACTAAACCTAGAGAGATTAAAATGGTGGAAAAAAGTTGACGACAACAATGCAAAATGCCTCATCGGTAAGATGTCAACAAAACTAAATATGTGGAAATGCAGAGTCAGTTCAATGTAACAGTGCCAAAGGGTGAACTTCATTCAGGTCACCCAATTTGGAGATGGATCTGTTGTGATACAATAAATGATAATAATGATACATGACTTGTGTAAATCTTTAGAACATTATAGGAATGTTTAAACGCTTCAGATAATCCATTATTTAATCAAGGCACTGTATAATTGACGCTGCTTTTTGTGTACTGACGTATGTAGCTATGTATGTCATGCTTGCTCGAATAGCTGAACACAAATTTGATTTTGAGATGGATTTCCTCTGCAGGGTGGCCCTGGCGGCCGTGGTTTCCCTGGTGCTGATGGCCCTGCTGGACCCAAAGTGAGTTAAAGACCTGCAGCTACCACATCCTCAGATTGCAGCGACAAAGATCAACACATGTAGAAGCGAATTTTCTGTTTGACGTTTCTCTCTTTCCCTGTCAACAGGGTGCCACTGGTGAGCGCGGTGCCCCTGGTGTTGCTGGACCCAAAGGTGCCACTGGTGAGACTGGTCGCACTGGTGAGCCTGGACTTCCCGGAGCTAAGGTGATATTTCTGGCAAACTCACCGGGTAGCCATAGGATATTTGCTGTGTTTATTTTATTTTCTTTAACTTTTTTCATCTAACCTTCAGGGTATGACTGGTAGCCCTGGCAGCCCTGGACCCGATGGCAAGCTTGGACCTTCTGTAAGTTCATTTTCAGGATAGTCAATTTAATATAAACGTCATCAAAAACAGATAGTGTTTATCTATAAAAACTCTTCTTTCATTCACTTTTCTAGGGTGCCCCTGGACAAGATGGCCGCCCTGGACCCCCTGGCTCTGTTGGAGCCAGAGGCCAGCCTGGAGTAATGGGATTCCCCGGACCCAAGGGAGCCGCTGTAAGCTACTTTTGTCAATATCTCAGTATTTACATCATAGTTACCGGACAGCTGAATTGCAGGATAGCAAGAAAAGTGTATCTGCCAATGTTACAATGCAGTACGATTTCCTCTCCAATCTTTAGGGTGAGCCCGGAAAGCCTGGCGAGAGAGGAGTGATGGGACCTACTGGCCCAGTTGTAAGTTGTTCTCACTTCTATAAATAACCAAATTTGCTTGTTTTGCCTGAAAATTAAAGATGCTGGAACTTGTATATCTAAAATTCTTCCGTGTGTTTAATAGGGTGCCCCTGGTAAGGACGGTGACGTTGGAGCTCAGGGCCCCTCTGGACCTGCTGTGAGTAAAATACATGGACACATCCAACTGCCCGCCACAGCAGTACACGGCCTAACCATGTTCAATTCTGGTTCTTCTCTATGATCGGAGACATTTCCATGTTTACTGCGTTTCAGGGACCTGCTGGTGAGAGAGGCGAGCAAGGACCTGCTGGATCTCCTGGATTCCAGGGTCTCCCAGGACCCCAGGGTGCCATTGGTGAATCTGGCAAGCCCGGAGAGCAGGTATTGAACGTAGAAGATATGCCACTGTGATATTCTGGTTACTATTAATTTGTGCATTATATTAAATTGAGATTGTATACCTAGTAAGTCATTTTTTTTCTGGAAACTAGGGTCTGCCCGGTGAGGCTGGAGCCCCAGGACCTGCTGGAGCCAGAGTAAGTCCCTCAGCAATGTTTTCATGATCCCATTTACACAGCATTATGGTGGAATTTTGTCTATTAGAGTATAATTAGGGTATCTCAGTGATAGGACAGGAAGATTTGTTGTAACAACCGGGTTATTAATGGAGACACAGTGACCTCACTCGACTTGTGACACTCCAAGTTCGCAGTCTGTGGGGGATGTTCACTCCTAGAGCCACGAGTCATGAATTAGGGCGACCATAGTGCCACCATAACTCGTCCACACGTCCACACTATATCTGCAGTATCTGAGTCAGGTGACGCCTGCCCCGTCAAACCGGGCGTACTCGACACTCACCTGTCCCACAAATGAGCCTTAACTTTAGGCCATAAAAATTCCCACTGTCTTCAGTTGCGTTTAGGATGAAATCATGCTTTCATGGCTGAAAACAAATAATTGGTAATGAGATTTTGACAAACGATGGAACGGATATGACCAACCTAGATCAAATAAGCTCTGTCTCTTATTCAAAGATAAGTACAATACAAAGTGCTGTGTTTTAAGATGACAACAGTAAGCATTTGGCATTTAAAGACCAATGATATGTAGTCATATGGGTCCTCATTATTATTTTTTTGACCCCCTTCTCAACTTGAAATTGAATCTGACGCTATTCTCGGTCATTCCTTTCCCAGGGTGATAGAGGATTCCCCGGAGAGCGTGGTGCCCCCGGCGCCGCCGGACCCAATGGTGCCCGCGGATCCCCTGGAGGTCCCGGAAACGACGGTGCTAAGGTAAATCCTGGTGGACGACACGCGAAAATATATTTTGCTGTCCGTCTACCTGAACTCGCTAGCACATTTTCTACTTCCATGTAGCATTTTTTCCAATTGCCAAATTTTCTGTTCCTCTTTAGGGAGATGCTGGTGCCCCTGGTGCTCCCGGAAATGCAGGAGCCCCTGGAATGCAGGGTATGCCTGGTGAGCGTGGTGCTGCTGGCCTTCCAGGACTGAGAGGAGACAGAGTGAGTTCACTCAGGAGTGCTCCCAGTAGTCCTTGTACAAATCGTCAAGAGTTGTACTCGTGTAACGCTGATCTTTTTATTCCCTTTCCTTCCCTTTCTCCATCCAATAACCCAGGGTGACCAAGGTGCCAAGGGTGCTGATGGAGTTCCCGGAAAGGATGGTGTCCGTGGTTTGACCGGACCCATCGGACTTCCCGGACCTGCTGGAGCCACCGGAGACAAGGGAGAAGCTGGCCCTGCTGGACCCGTCGGACCTGCTGGAGCTCGTGGAGCCCCTGTGAGTATCTGCCCGTCTGGCGATCTCTTTTTGCCATTTCCATGTTAAACAACAGCTCATCGTTGAACAGTGAGGGTGAAGATCTCTGTGGCTGATTCTTCTTCTTCTTGCTATTCTTCTTTTTGCTTAGGGCGAGCGCGGAGAGGCCGGACCACCTGGACCTGCTGGATTTGCCGGACCTCCTGTGAGTCACTTGATGACAAATGCCTTGACTTCTTCTGCAGATCGTTTTGTTGAATTTTATTTCGTTTTTCTTTGAAATTTCAAGCGAGCAATTTTCCATGTTTCTTCATCAGGGCGCTGATGGACAGCCTGGTGCTAAGGGAGAATCTGGAGACAATGGTGCCAAGGGAGACGCTGGTCTCCCCGGCCCCGCAGGACCAACTGGCGCTCCTGGACCCCAGGTTCGTAAATGTTAACAAAACTTATAAGATTTCTCTCAACAGAAACCATTTCCCACTTCTAATTTTTCAACTTTTAGTTACACCAATCTGTTTTCCTCTAGGGTCCCGTTGGAAACACTGGTGCTAAGGGAGCTCGCGGTGCTGCTGGACCTCCTGTAAGTAATTCTCGTTTGTCTTTCGCCTTATCTGTATTTCACCTCTCTTTATTTATCTCTCCCATATGAGGAGCATCACATACATGGTGTGAAGGTCAGAGGCGTCCATTAGCCCTGACCGTCCTGTCTTGATCACGTGTAATTTTCGCGGCTAAGCACAGAGAAGTGTAAATAATTCAGGTTGCCATGAGACAAATTTAAAATGGATGCTACTTACATTGCTTAGATACCCATCCTTTTGATATTTGTTTCAGTTTTCGAGGTACTGACCTGCAGATGTTTTTCTGGTTGCAATCTGCTGACGCACCTCTGTCTCCTTCCCTAGGGTGCTACTGGCTTCCCTGGTGGTGCTGGCAGAGTTGGACCCCCTGGCCCCTCTGTAAGTGTGCACCTCTTTTCTGTAGAAGACTTTTCAGCGGGGCTCATGCACAGCAGCAAGCGCTTCGTAAAAGTTTTCAAGAGAACTCAGGATGGCTTTCAGCTGAAGTTAACTCTTGTCCTCTCCAGGGCAACCCTGGACCCCCTGGACCCGCTGGCCCCGCTGGCAAAGAAGGACCCAAAGGAAACCGTGGTGATACTGGACCCGCTGGTCGCGTTGGTGAGATGGGTGTTGCCGGAGCCCCAGGAGCTCCTGGAGAGAAGGGTGGCCCTGGTGCTGATGGTGCCCCTGTAAGTTCCATTTCATTCAAATCCTCTCAATATTTCTTGCCTTAATTGCGCAATTCTGGTTTCATTTGTCAAAGAACCAGATTTCATTTTCACACTTGATAGCGGCAAACTCTCGTGCCAAACCCAGATGGCTAACGACTACAATTCATCCCCTTCAGGGTAGCCCCGGTCTGCCTGGACCTCAGGGTATTGCTGGACACCGTGGTATCGTTGGTCTGCCAGGAGTGAAGGGAGAGAGAGGTTTCTCTGGTCTGCCCGGACCTCTCGTGAGTTCCTATTGTTGCACGTGCAAAACTACAAACCGCATGACGCATCCAACAGGAAGCCTAGACGTATTGAACACAATGTTTCCAACTTAGAAGGACTCATTTGAAATAAATAGTGTTCACGGGTGTTTGAAAAAGAAAAGAAAAATACTGCAAATGATTTGATTCATCCAACCCCCGTTTTACTTAAAAACACTGTTCTAAGGTCAAATATCGCCAAATGGCTACGGCTGCTAATGTTACCATAGCAGGGGGCTGACTGATGGACTGTCACTTACAGGGAGAGACTGGAAAGCAGGGACCTGCAGGTCCTGGTGGCGAGCGTGGACCCCCCGGACCAACTGGACCCCCCGGACTGGCTGGACCCCCTGGCGAGACCGGACGTGAGGTATGAAGATGCACCCGTTTTCCTCCTATAAACTGGTGTGTATTCTTATGTGTCAGTCCTGTGGACGGATCCTAATCGGCTTACTTGTGTTACGCGTATCTTTTAGGGAAGCCCTGGTAATGAGGGAGCCGCTGGACGCGATGGCGCCGCTGGAGCCAAGGTGAGTAGAGATGGCATCACCACTAACTGACCAGCACCATACATTTGAGTTTGCTCCGTACAGATAGAACGTCCACATCGGGGACCCAGATTACGTGCATGACAGTCCATGGTTTTGTGGGTGTGATTTAGGGAGACCGTGGAGAGTCTGGTGCTGCTGGAGCCCCTGGTGCCCCTGGACCCTCTGGTGCCCCCGGACCCGTCGGACCCGCTGGAAAGAACGGTGACCGTGGAGAGACTGTAAGTCCTGAAGCCACCTTATATGAACTGATCATCTGGGTCTTTTTTTAATTCATTCATTTATGGTGACAAAATGATAGAGCGACTGGAGGTTATCTCATTGACTGAAGTGAACAATAACCTACACCTGAATTTCTCATGTTTCAGGGACCCGCTGGTGTTGCTGGCCCCGCCGGCCCTGCTGGTCCTCGTGGCCCTGCTGTAAGTAACCACCATATTGGTATTTGACCACCAAATATCTCTGAGGAAGGAGATGAGCAATTATCTCTGCTTTGCCAGGGAGCTGCTGGACTCCGTGGAGACAAGGGAGAGACCGGAGAGGCTGGTGAGAGAGGCATGAAGGGACACAGAGGATTCACTGGCATGCAGGGACCTCCTGGACCTTCTGTAAGTAACTTCTCACTCTTATCCACACATGGGCAAATGACACACACGAAATACAATCTCAGTCCCTAACTATGATTTACTTTGTGCACAAATAGGGAGCATCTGGAGAGCAGGGACCCGCTGGCGCTGCCGGACCTACTGGACCCAGAGTGAGTTGACACACAACGAATCTCGCAACCGCTTCAGCAGTCTTGTTTTCATGCGTCAAACGACGACTGTTCGTTCAGATCATTTAAGGTTTCCCTCCTTGCCGTTTTCAGGGACCTGCTGGATCTGCTGGTTCTCCTGGCAAGGATGGAATGAGTGGTCTTCCTGGACCTACTGGACCTCCCGGACCTCGTGGACGCTCTGGAGAGATGGGACCTGCTGTAAGTAAAATACTCTCTGCTGCCTTTCTGCGAGTAGAATATTACGTTTTAAGGGTCTGCGTGAGACCAGGCTACCGGGAAACAGCAACCCAATCTTTCTTCTGTTTATCTGGCTTAGGGTCCTCCCGGACCACCTGGACCCCCTGGAGCACCCGGCGCCCCCGGCGGTGGATTTGATCTTGGCTTCATGGTCCAGCCCCAGGAGAAGGCTCCCGATCCCTTCCGCATGTACCGTGCTGATGACGCTAACGTTCTCAGAGACCGTGACCTGGAGGTTGACAGCACCCTGAAGAGCCTGAGCCAGCAGATTGAGCAGATCCGCAGCCCCGACGGAACCCGCAAGAACCCAGCCAGAACCTGCCGTGACCTCAAGATGTGCCACCCTGACTGGAAGAGCGGTGAGTGGTGGTACTTCACTCGATTTAAAATCAGCGGCGTTACCTTCCAAACCAAAAAAAGGAGACTAAAAGGTCATGCTTCATGAAATTGAAATCTAAATCTGTGTCCCTCCTGCTCCAGGCGAGTACTGGATTGACCCAGACCAGGGCTGCACTCAGGATGCCATCAAGGTCTACTGTAACATGGAGACTGGTGAGACCTGCGTAACTCCAACTCAGCGCGAGGTTGCCCAGAAGAACTGGTACGTCAGCAAGAACATCAAGGAGAAGAAGCACGTCTGGTTCGGAGAGGCCATGACCGACGGCTTCCAGGTGAGGGAGTCAAAACCACCGAGCATGAGCGCCGGCTTCAATTTCCAAACTCCCCTGTATTCCGCCTGCTAATCTTTAAGTTCAGGTTAATGTTTTAGGGCAGCTTCTCCACACTTCCTACTTTGTCTCTCTCTCCTGTCTTACTTTACCACATCCTCCCCCCTCTTCTAGCCCATATTTTACCCACTGACTGTCCTCCTCTGTTCTTAAAGTTCGAGTACGGCAGCGAGGGCTCTCTGCCAGAAGATGTCAACATCCAGATGACCTTCCTGCGTCTCATGTCCACTGAGGCATACCAGAACATCACCTACCACTGCAAGAACAGCATTGCCTACATGGATGCCGCCAGTGGCAACCTGAAGAAGTCCCTGAACCTCCAGGGCTCCAACGAGATTGAAATCAGAGCCGAGGGTAACAGCCGCTTCACCTACAGCGTCCTGGAGGATGGATGCACGGTGAGGAATTTGATACCTTTGTTGCATTATTCAACAAAAAAACTAACAAAATTATAAAAACTGACCGTAGAAAGTTAGAGCCGACCAGTGACAAGAGGTTCAACAATCCTTGTCGACCTGCGATTCGGTGATGCTCAGCAGGATTTCGAGTTTTTTTCTGATTTTTAAATGTTGACCCTGACGTTCTCCCTTTTCCCTGTCCCTCCAGTCACATACCGGTGCTTGGGGCAAGACAGTCATCGAATACAAGACATCGAAAACATCTCGCCTGCCCATCATTGATATCGCTCCTATGGATGTTGGTGCTCCAGACCAAGAGTTTGGCCTTGAAGTTGGACCTGTCTGTTTCTTGTAAAAAGAGAAATCTGGACTTGAATTTGTTGTGGTGTGTGTGAGTGTGTTTTATTTTTTTTTCTAGCAGCCAACCCTCTCAAAAAAAAAAAGCCACCGAATCGATTTTTCGAAATTCCATTTTACTGACAAATCTGACCCCCCCGCTCCTCAGCCCACGAGTTCTCATTCGGCCGTTGCCCGATAGTCCACTTCGCCTAAAAACCTGCACTTCAACAAGATGGCGGCGGTGTGGCAGTGTCCGCATCGACGCGTTTGGGACCACTACTTTTTTTGTTTCTGACTCTTGTTTTTTTTTTGGTTTTGATTTTTTTTTTTTTTTACTTCCACCAACACCAAGGATCCTGTAGAGAAGACATTTTGTTTCACTGGCGACAAGAAAATAATATATGCTTCTGTAAAGTGTAAAAAAAAAATTACATCCCCTCTTCACCAAGCCAAACCAGGCCTCTCTGGAGTTTACAGAAACACACAGGTGACTTTTGTATTTTTATACACCCCTGCGTTGAGAGGAATGAAAGGACAGTCCCAACAGACAGAACCCATTTGCTTTGTACCAAGTTTCAGGTGTTGATGAATAAACGGTGAAACTGACAGCCATGTTTGTCTCTGTTGTTCTGCCACCTCTCCACCTGCTGCAAACCACGCGGGCTGACTGTTGCTCTCGGGATTTGCCTGGTGTTGAGGTCACTTTCTTGTTTGCCCCTGTCTATTTCATGTTTCCTTTTTTTTTTTTGTTTTGTTTTGTTTTTGTTTTGTTTTTCTCGAAGTCACATTAAAAAACACCAGCAGAGAAACATGGGTTCAGAGCTCTGTTTTCTAGGAAGAAAAATATGGCTACCTCAGAAAAGGAAGACAGTCCGGCAGTGAAAAAAAAACTAGTATTTTTGAAGTGAAGCCTGCAGTAGTTGTGGTGGTCAGTGGGGTAGTTGAGGTTTACTGACACTTAGAAACAGCTGAAACTTGAGGTGCTATGATTTCTTTGAGGTCCCGTTCATCCAGCTTGGTGATACTGTTGTTCAGTGTGGAAGTCAGTCCTGCTTGGCAGGGCCTTATGGTGCTAAAATTCAACCTCGGCTTTTTTCCTCTTGGTACCTAGAATTTCAAACTCTTGCTCTGTTTCCGAGTCTTAAATCTTTTTTTGGATTTTTCTGTTTTCCAACCTCCCCTCGATCTTTGTATTAAACAGATTCACCTGGAATCTCCTGACAATCCTAAAAATCTGTTGTAGTTTGTTTCTTTTTATTTCTGGGGTGAATGTTTTCCAAAAAAAAAAAAAACAACAATTTTTTTAAAGAGATTATAAAATGCACAAAAAAGAGAGTCATCATTTAGAAACATGGGGGAAAACACCACAAGGATCTGTACCTAGTTTGTATATGTATAATAATTTGAGATGTTTTTAATTATTTGAATGCTGAAATAAAGCATGTTAAGTGGTCTAACAATGAATGCTGACTCACTGACTCACTGACTGCCCCTGCAGGATTTATATACCGTTTACAAACCCATTGCATCCACATATTGCTCCTTGTTAAATCCCCTCGAGGCAAATAGTACTAAAAAGAATTGGTGTATTTCTGACCCCATGCAGGATTATAGTTGATTATAACACCCTGTTTGCTAAATCCCATCCGGTTTTGAGGGCACTTGGTTGAGTGACCCCGAATAGTTTATCAGTCATTTCGAGGCAGCTGATCTTATCCTGAAGTCTTGGTCATTCTGAACATCCCATCTCTCATATGTGTTCGTGTTTGTTTTTGTCATGCAGTTTTCTCTTGTGTGTGACAATGGAAATGTGGCCCTCATAAAAAAAGGCCACTGCAGTTTGTGTGTGATCAACCTGCTTCATGTCTGCATCGCAGAAGAGGAGTAATAATGGCCTACCTCTTCGATGGTGAGGCGTTTCCCGGGAAGGCGGCGATATTTCTCACAGTTATTAAATCCAATGTGAAAGTGAAGATCTGGGATATCCATAATCCAGAGAGGTAATTCCAGTATTGACTGGGGTATGCAACTCTTTGGAAAACACCCTCCGAAAGTCTTCCCCGAGTAATCCAGACATGTTACAGAGCAGATATGCTGTGTTGAGCTCAGGCAGAGGGACTGACGACTGCTGGGTGGATTCGCTCTGAGGTGTTGGCATCAGCTTGGCTTCACAAAGACCCTGATTGTCCACCATGAAGGAGGCAGTACCCCCAGGAACTGGGGATAGGTTTGCACGGCCAGCGGGAATTGGGATTATTTCTGAAAGACTCTGGGTCTGTATTTGGAGTTCGGAGAGAGGAATGTTGACCTCTCTGGTTTCAGACACAGAGAAGGCTCTGTAATGAGAGGAAACCCCTCAGTCTGGTGGCACAGCTCTGGTCCAGACTTCACACGGATGTCAAAGATAAGGTGAAGCGAGGTAAGGGTGTGATAGAAATACTCATTGGAAAGGACAGGGGTGCAATTTAGGGCACAATGAAAGAGTAATTTCATTTTGGCAGTTTGTCAAGGAGTCAAGTGATTTGAGGTGAAAGGCCTCTTCTGAAATTTGACCATAACAATACTTCTAATCTGGTGATGTAACTGAATCGTAGCTGCCCAGTTGATAATTGAAAATGAAAACAATATATTTTATGATTTTTTTTCCAGAGGATTTCAACTTACATGCTTATATCGTTGAACAGTAGCCTCTGTGTTAATTTAATGTGAAGTCAGAGCTGTTTCATTGAGTTAATGTCATGCAGTCTATGATGCAATGCAATACTTTAAAGTTATTGTTTGAAAAAAAAATTCTTAGGTCACATAACTGATCAAATCATCAAATACATGTAGAATTTTAGAGCAAGATTAAAATAAAGAAAGTAAAAATGCATTTGAAAAACATCCTACTTTCACAAATTACATAGAAGACCAGTGTAACTAAAGTTAGATTGATAACAATTGGATTGCATGGAATACTCTAGAATACCGCCTCCCACCCAACCCCCCATTATATCATTAATTTGGTGTTTTATTAAGCAACTAAGTTAGTTTACTTCCTGTTGAAAACTGTCCATGTAACATTTCTGCAGGTTAACTCGGTGATGGTGAACTGAGTGGAAATCCCTCAGAGGCGCCTGAGGGGCCCAGAAGGACACTAGGGCGCATGCGCGAGCGAAGATCGACACCGCTGTGTTTTCAGGTGAGAGAAAAAAAAAAGCTGAGAAGATGAACTAAAGTAGCGTTATTGAGGGAGGAGAGAAGAGTGGATACGTTAGGAACGGAAACGTGACATTTATGTCAGATACACGCAGCTGAAGTGGCTTTGCGCAGTTTTAGACCGAGATTAAGTGTCTGCCCGAGTTTGCACCGACCAAGTCAGTTTTCAGGATGTTTCTTCTCAGGAGAGGACATTTGCAGTGAGATGTTTCCTCCTGCTGGACGAAGAGCGCAGTTACACCGCGAATATCTCCATGTTGCTTTAAAAACGGAGTGTTTGACTGCCTGTTTGGGAAAATAATATAAATAAAAAATTATGCAGGACAAGTTCCCAACTAAGACGGGTTCACTTTTCTTTTCTTATCCTTTATATTTTTGAAAATGTATTTATAAATCAGAAATAAATAAATATAAATATAAATACAAGGCTAACGTGTCAGCATATCGTCAGGACCAGTCTAATTCTGACAACTTTGTGTTTTATCTCCCGTAAAGTCGCTGTATTTTCCTCTGTCTGACCGCAGTGCAGTCAGTGCATTTTAAAAGGAAGAACAGCGCCCCCACCTGGCCGGAGACTCCTGTCTGAAACGTTAATAGACTTAAATGATAACTTTAAAGAAATAATCTAAAATATATTTACATTTCTTATCATCGGACATATTGGGATATTACATAAATAATACATGTAATAAAATGCTTTTCTCAAAAATTTCAACTCATCGTTTTGTGAGCCGTCTTTCAAGCCATTTCGAACGAAGCAGGAACAAATCACACAAAAATGACAAGCTGAATTAGTTTCATACTATGTTTCACATTGTTTCAATTTCTTTAACTTTTGTTTTATTTGAAACGGCGGTGGCGTCTTATACAAGTAGTCTCGTCACATGTGTCATGCAACATGAATGTGTATATAATTATATGTAGTGTTTGTGTATATACGTGTGTGTGTACATACACTATATGTATGTGTGTGTGTATATATACAATGTTAACACTCTTCCTTACAACTCCTTTCTCCCCTATAATTTCTATTTGTTTTGTTTGACTCCCCCATCTGTTTTGGAGGTTTTCCTTTTGGTTCGCACTTTGCAGTGTGTTTAATGAGCTTGTAGAGCTGATAAGCTGCTGGTGCAAATCCATGTTTTAGTCTCAGGAGGAAATGATTGACAGTTGTCAGTTGAAACTCCATTGACAGCCTTGAGACACTGATAACAGAACTTCACCGACACTGTTTGCTATTTGGAAAGTTGAGTTGTAGGTTTTGGCAGTTTCAAATTTTTTTGTTTGCCGCAGGGAAACAACCCATAATGCCGTTCTGCACGTGTTTTGCATGTACTCGGACAAAATAACTATTTCTTTCCTACTACCTGGGAGAGCTACATACATATTTGTCATTTGTTCCATTATAATGTTCGTAGAGGGCACGATGATATTCACATTATTATAGTCATTTCAAATTAAACAACATATTTTTTTGATCATCAGCTGCAAACCAATATTGCCATTTTATCAACAGAAAAGTTTTTTTGAACCTCTTCAAATTCTAATATAAGTCGTTTGGTGGCAATAACAAAAAGATTCAACAAAATTCTACTACCCGCGTAAAATTGGGCGAGCTCAGATGATATTTGCGCTCTTTATCCCAAGCTCACAGCCACTGCAAAGTAAATCTCCTCCTAATCCCTTTTGTACCAGTCTGCTCCGTTCGGCAGTAAAACCTGTTTACCAGAAGAGAGGCCGAGTGTTCGGCTGTTTAAATGCAATCAGTCCTCCTGATGCTTCCGCCGATGGCGCTATCAAAATGGATAAGTCATCGGAGCTAATAGCTGCTGATGCATATACTGAATCTGTCAGGTCAGTCTGAAGAAAACCTTGACATTTTTTAAGCAATACGATAAAAAAAACAAAAATTTAATTCCAAATGGTCGATGAAGATGGTGCTGTTTCCCTCTAGTAGCCAATTAGCTGTTTTTGACCTTTTGAGAAACATTAACAGTCTTGTCCCTCTGTCTCTTTAGTGAGAAAACTGTCACAGGATCTTCAGATGAAAAACAACGAATCTTTTACACCCCGACAGGAAACATGAAAAACTACAGTTCTTATTTCTCACGTGACCTGAATGGAAAATGGTGATTTTTCCTTGTTGATTGGTCCCTCAAAGTGGGGGACTAATCCCCCATCCACAGACATATGGTCCTCCTAAAGAAGCGTCCCTGCCGCAGTGTAGCAGTGTGTTGGATTGTAAAGATAAGTGCTACACCGTTCAGAAAAAAAGGAGCCCTTCTGCTTTCCCTTAATGAAACTTTACATCACCATCCCTTCAGATCCGCCCCGCGTCTGCCGGATTGTGGAGAAATCAGTTGATTAATCACCCGACGCGCCTTTGAATCCAGTCACGCTTTCTATTTAACACATTTCTGTCGAACTTTTGTGACAAGCAACACAGAAAAACGTTCAAACAATATCTTTTCAAGGAGAATTTTAGACAAACTTGAGCACAGCTTTTGATTCAAAGACTTGAAATCCATCAATTAATGATTCATTCAAAATGGACTTAAAGGAACACAAAGGCTGCATGGAGGATGGAGGGTATCAGAGGGAGTCCAATACGCTGTAACCTGAGCAGGCGAACGCCAGCTCTCCGATCAGGACGGAGGGCTCTGGGTCTGCGTCTGCGACTCGGTGTCCCAGTTCTTCCCGTGGTTCCTCTTCCTGTTTCTCTCGGCCATCACCACCGCCGCCACCACGGTGACCAGCACGGTGACGGTGATGACGAGCACGGTGGCCGTCTCGGCGATGCACAGCCGGCTGTCCACCCAAGCCAGCAGGGCCCCGGCCAGCTGAGGGGGATCCTGACACGTCACGTTGCGGTAGTCGTCGATGTGCAAGTGGCGAACGTGCAGGATCTTGCTGAAGACGCGGTGCAGCTCGCAGTCGCAGCTCCACGGATTGTCTGGAGGAAAAACGATTCAAAAGCATATTAACGTAAAAATCTAAATTTAAATGGTCGATGTGATATTTGTGTATTCATCAATGGATCTGTTGATATTTTACACATTTCAGTTTCATACACAGTTTATTTTGAGCGCAAGTTAATCGATAATCTTGCATGTTTGTTGACGTTAGCGACCTGCCAGCTGGATGTGTGTGGCCGTAGTGTGCAGGCTAATGAAGGTCTTGAACTTGAGGTGATGCAGGTTGTTTCCCTCCAGGGAGAGGATGGCCAAGCTGTAGAGAGGAGCGAGGGCATCGTTGTCTATCTGGGAAATGTTGTTCCAACTCAGCTGGAGCACCTGCACAGAAACAGCACGCAACACGCACATACACATGAACACAGATCATTCTAATCTGCACTTTCCGAAATTCTGTGCGTCAGAGTGGTGCGTGTTTGTGAGGGAAAGAAGGCCGTGCATGAGTGATCAGCCAAAAATTTCTTTCACTGACGGAGCCTCAGACAGATCCAAGTTCATTTCGTAATTCAACTATGCGGGCGAGTAAATGCATTGGTCGCTGAGCAGCTGGGATGCAAGACAAGGCCTCGGGTTGTTCGCGCACCTCCAGTCCGGGCAGCATGTCCAGGCTCCCCTGCTGCACCGCCGCAAGCCTGTTGTTGTGCAGGTAAAGCTGTCTAAGCCGCGAGAGGCCCCTGAACACACCGGGCCCCACCGACACCAGCTGGTTGTGACTCAGGTCCAGCTTTTCCATGTTGTCCAGATACTCCAAACTGACCGGTGGAAAGGGAGGACAGGATGAGAGTCACAGACAGACTTGTAGATTTTACAAAATGACAATATTTTCTCCACTGACAATCATCAGTCTGTGTTTACACACAAATCACAACATATTCAACAAGTAGAGTCTTTAGAATTTATTCCTCCTGATATACATTACAACATGGAGGGGGTTGTTTTGTTGCTTAGAATATCTTTATTCTTATTCAATAAGTCAATTCTAATGAGAAATTGAAAAGTCTGTTTACATTTTAGCACAGAGCAGTTAACATCAGGCTTAATCTGTTTCATTTTCTTTCAAAATTTCATCTCATTTTAATAATATGTATGTAATTTCTCGTTAATTGTTGGTTGTTGGTTGTTAAACCAGAGTGGAGGTGGAGGTGCTGCAGGAGTCCGATAAGAGTAAGGAGAGCGACCGACGGGCTTGTGTTCTACCTGTATCCCGATAAATGGTGCAACTTGTTGTGTTCCAGCCGCAGCTCTTTGAGGGCAGACAAACTGGTGGAGAAGTCAGCAGGGAGGGACGTCAGCCGGTTCCAGCTCAGGTCCAGCTTCTCCAGGAATGACAGTGAGAAAAAGGCCTTTGGAGAGACAAACAGTTTCTTGTCCTTTATTTGAGTTTCTCTACTTCGACTCTTAATGGTTCTGCTTTCACTTTGGTCGACTACTCAGTTCCGACTCGAGTCCATATTCTTACTTAGTCATTCCATTAGTAGTAGATTGTTGTGTTTTAGCCTCAATTTCGAACAAGACTTTCTCGTTATTTTCATAGAGGTGAGGTTGGTGTTTTACACCAGATGTCATGACATAAATTTTGGCCATTTGACATCGTAGCCATCCAGCTGCGTTATCACAGTGGTTATTACACCTTAAAATGGACTTAAAAAACCCTCAAGTCATGGAGCTTTAGGAGCAACACGAGGATAAATAAAATATTTCCAGAGTTCCTCCAGCCCCGCATACCTGTGGCTGAAGCTCCTGTATCTGACCGTTGCTCAGCACCAGCACCCGCAGCGACCACAGCCCGGCGAAGGCTCGTGCATCGATCACGCTCAGATTGTTCCCTCCGAGCTCCAGCAGCCACGTACCATGTGGGATACCCCGGGGTACGTGCGGGAGGCTGCGTCCACGGCAGTCTACCAGGTCGGTGTGTTCGTAACAGATGCACTGGTGTGGGCAAGAGTGGGAGCAGTCCACCGGTGGCAGGAGGAAAGGCAATGAGTAAAATATGTAGAGAAGGAGGAAGGGAAAAGGGGAAGGATGACACATGTTTCCTTGGACGGTGGGAGGAGGACGGAGAGGTTTAGGTTTGGATCAGTGAATGGACATCTATGTTTCTGTGCACTTTGCCAAACTTTGAGAACAGCACCGGGGCAACTGGAATGAAAAAAAGGGGAAAAAAAAGTTTGGAATTGACCCTTGTTGTTAAAGATGAAATACAAGAAACATCCAAATCATTTCAAAAAAATACAGGACAAGAAATTAATAGAAATATTGACTTGTTTGAACAGCAGGGCTTCACCTGCCATCTTTCATTGTTAAATCAATCATTACGGGCACAGTGCGGAGGTAAACATGTTAAACTCTAAGAGTTTGTTTCCAGCCGATGAAGGAGAAACGCAGGGTTCACTGAAAGGCGCCTAAAGGCTTTGGAGAGAAACATTCAAGAGTTCGGTTTCATTAGATGATATTCACGTCTCAATGTATTTCAGTCCTGAGCGTCTCTGTTCTCCTTAACTTCAGTACCTTGTCAATGGTGATACCGAGATAGGAAAGTCACAGTTATAGTGGTACATAGCAGCAGCTAAGTAACTGAAGTGTAGTGCACTACAATGTAGATAGGAAGGTGTGCAATACATACGAGTAAAAAGCAAACGGGGAAACAAATAAATATCTGAGTTGCACGGTGTCCAGTGTGTAGTGAACAGATGGAACAGTATGGAATGTCGATATATGTTTACCGGCCCACAACATCCTCCGCAAATGTGCAGCCATCTGTTTGGCCTTGATAGTCAAAGATGTCCCCTTGCCCACGGCCGGTGAGAGAGCAAGCATTGCCCCTTTACCGGCTCGGCAGACCCCGCAAACACACTTTGTCTTTCTATTTCCAATGTTTTTGCAGTCTGTCCAGGTGCACAATTAGAGAGTCACACCACAGCAACCATTCTCTGCTCTGTGGCACGTTTGAAAACATCTGTGTTTACGGTGTGCAACTGCCACGCAGAGTTTACTTAAAACACCAGCGGTATATAATATTAATTAAAATAATGATCATTTCAATATATAATCATTGCCATAAATATTGTTATTTTAAAGTGGTAAAATGACATGAAATATAAACTTAAAGGGATTTGATTCAAAAATTAAATGTGAAGCATTAAATGGTAAATGAGAACTGTTATTGGAAAACAGATTGATAATGAAAATAAATAGAGGGAGGGCTTGTACTGAAACACATGAGACAAGGAGTAGGATGATAAAATTTGAGCAAATCAGAAAGTAGAATAGAACAGATTTGGGATTAATCAGTTTTTAAAAAAGGTATTCTGTTTTTGTTGCTTTTTAGACACATTAGAATATCATATATTTAATGATCAGTACATAAAGTTGAACACGGTGCATATTTTAGTATTTGCAGAAAAACAATGTCTGAAACTTGTCTTTAATATGGGTTTTAATTATATATGAATACCCCCCCACGAAAACAGAGAAAATTGCATAATCATAGTCACTAACACGATCACTGTTTCACTCCCAGACACAAAGTTACGTTATTTGAATGACAAAATATGACATTTTGATACTTCATTTTAATTGATATTCAAATGGTATATCTTTGAATAATAAAAAATATTAAAGTATGAACAAAGGATTCCAATGAAGTTTGTGTTACTGTGGTAAAAAGAAAAAGGGGAAAACAGGTTTTTCGTTCTTATATGGGAGCAGGAAAAAGACAGGCTATAATTATTTATGTTACATTCATTGTTGGCCCTTTGAGATATCTGTTGTTCAAACCTGCAGCAAAATTAGATGAAATAGGTTAAAAACAATATTCAATGGAAACCACAGTCTAAACACCTGACCCACCTCCTCCTCTGAGGAACCAGGATCTGTCCATCCTACTGCAAAGAAAAACAAACTGTCCTCCGGTTCCACTGGGCGACCGACAAAGATAGAGAACCAAAGACAGAGTGGTCTGGTTCACGACAATGACGATGATGATGACGGCAAGAGACCCTTCATACTGTCAGCTGTGTCAGTAATCCCATAATCCTCTCCAGTCACCAAATGTTTCCTCTCATCCACTAAACACTAGTCTGATGTTTTCATCAGCTTTCGGCCTCTGTCCCCTTCCATCTCATTTCCTGATAATTCTACCAGGGCTGTCCTTCCATCTGTCTCCTTGAATTTGTTTTTATAAACTTCATAGTATTAACATCAAAAATCCCCACCATTCACTCCCACCACGTGAAATTTTATCATTGGGCGATAGCAAGGAAATTCAATGAAATCATGCTTTTACCTTTTAATACCCCTTAAAACATTGAAAATCGGATTACATAACTCAGAAATATGCTTCAATAAAATGCCTTGTAGTGAGTGTGTTGGGGGTGGGTACAGCACCCAGCAGTCAACAGTGGTAATCCAGTGGCGGATTAAAGCGCAGAAATAAAATAAAAACATAATAATAACAATTACAACGGGTGACCAAGTATAGTTTTATTTTTTTTCTTTTATATATTTCCAAATTCCCTAACGAGGCAGGCAGCAGCGCGAAGTATTTATTCCTTTTTTTATTCCATTGTTAAGCCCAGTCTGTGTTTTTTAAATAAAGTTTTATTCAAAAACAGAAGTGCGCAATTGCGGAAGTGGCTTGTTGTTTTGGTCTCCGCCGGAGCCGAGTTAGCTTACAGCATATGGCTGCCACTGCTCTCAGGGAAGGAAAGAGCGTTTGAATTGTTCGCCTCATGTATATTCTTCACGGGACGTGAAATGTTAGCGGTTCCTCCGAGGAGTTACGGAGGCGGAGTGGTTTTCTTCCAGCAGTAAACCAACGCCCGCGGAGAGGAGACCTTCTCCGCCTCCCCTCCAGGTTCTCCAGCAGCAGCCATGGCGGGAGCCGGCGCCCACCTCACCTCCGCGGCTTCCCCGGAGCAGCCGTCCGTCTTCGAGCTCCTGGCACAGGAGTCTCTGATGGATGCCGTCAAACCGGCTTTGAGACACGCCGTCAGGGTGAGTCCTTCCCCCACAGCCGACGGGGCTCTTCTGTTTAACCGACTCTTGTTGTCCAAACACCTGCAGGCGCGGCAGGTTTGGGTTTCTGTTTTTTTTCTTTTTTTTATACGACACGTTCTCGACTGCATTTTACCCGATTTACTCTTCAGCGAATGCATTATTTTGTTAGTTTTTAGATTAGATTTTGATTAAAATCCGCCAGAGTACAGCTGTGATTCCCACTTGCTGAGCGGTAAGCTGAGAATCGATTGTTTTGTTTTTTTTGACACAAAGGTTGTAGTTTTCAACCTTCGATCTCATCTGGGCAGTTTTAATGTTTTTATCAAACCTGCCTTTGACAGACGCTTTCAAATCGAAAATATTCAGACTCACAAATATTTGACAGTTATTTGAGGACTTCGTTTCCCCATGACATCCAAGAAGGGTGTTTTTCATGTTTTATCATTTGAATTCCTGTTTTTGTTTTTACTCAGAAAAGCTATTGCTGATTGTACTCTCCAGCTCTTAAATGACAACCCTGTCCTCCCCCAGGTTCTGGCAGAGTCTAACCCCTCCCATTTTGGTTTCCTGTGGCAACATTTCGATGAGTTCTACCTGGCGCTGGACCTACTGCTCCAGAACCACTTCCTATCTCAATGCAGCGCCTCCTTCTCTGAGAACTTCTACGGCCTGAGAAGAGTGTCTGCCGGGCAGGGACCCTCCGCCGGCCTGGGGATACACCGGACGGCTCACTGGCGGTCCCTCCTTCTTCTTTGTGTGCTGCCGTACATGCGAGCCAAGCTGGAGGCGAAGCTGGAGAGGCAGAGGGAAGAGGAGGACTACTCCATCCGACTGGCTCGGACCCGGACCCAGAGGCTGTACCGCGCGGCGCTGGCGGCGTATCCATACGTCAGGGCGGCCTGGCAGGTCTGGGTCTTCTGCCACCAGCTGCTCTTCATCTTTGGAAGGACACGGACGCACAGCCCC
This sequence comes from Fistularia tabacaria, assembly GCA_901007705.1. NCBI lineage: Eukaryota > Metazoa > Chordata > Actinopteri > Syngnathiformes > Fistulariidae > Fistularia > Fistularia tabacaria. The sequence continues at coordinate 202,003 of CAAKHD010013717.1, read as the reverse complement.
CTGCTGTGGCTGGCCAAGGTCACCCTGGCCCGACTGACCGAGTTGGACATCAGACTCATGGAGCTGAGACGCAGCAAAACACACGGCCTGCCTGCTGGGAGGTACACATCACTATATGTGTGTGTGTGTGTGTGTGTGTGTGTGTGTGTGTGTGTGTGTGTGTGTGTGTGTGTGTGTGTGTGTGTGTGTGTGTGAGAGAGAGACATGTGACCCATGGTTCTGTTCGTTTTTCTCATACGAAAGATTTTGAAGTTGTCAAGCGAGGGAAACGCAAATTGAGATAAAGCATTTGCAGGTTTTTGTCTGTCCTCTCCTAAAGATACAAACAGCTGTGTTGCATTTGAAACCGTTTTTATTTCTGTTTGATGGCGTTAATTGCTGACATGATAAGAGTGGGTATTTACATTTCAAACCTCAACTGGAGGACGCTCACTTTACCGTCCATCATGTCCGCTGGGTTTTCTTTAAAGTTTGGTTAATGAGTGTTTTGGTGTTGAAGACCTGATCTCTCCTTCCACTTATCGACGCATTTTTAATCATTTGTAGCGCTAAGTTTTGAAATGTTCATTGTTTCTACCGCCCGGAGCTGTGTGTGCGTGTGTGTGTGTGTGTGTGTGTGTGTGTGTGTCTCGTGTGTGTGTATGTGTCTGTGTCTGTGCCTCCTCCGTTGTTTTTGCCTTACTCGTCACACAAGGTTAATAACCCGGACACGTTAATGCTCATCATTAATGGCAAAATAGCTGAAGGGCAAAACCCTCAAAGGGACAAACCAGAAGAGGTGGTTCTGTTTTTTGCCTTCAAGAAAGAAACGGCTCAGTTCGGACCGGGATCTCAGGGACTGTTTGATCGAAAGTTGAAAACAAAAATTGGTACATACATCATGAGTTCAAACGTTCTGTGCTCAGTGTTTTTATGGATTTCCAAATTTCAATGATGAATTCTGAGGTCATTCTTTGATTTGGGTCGCATTTTATGTTTATGCTTTTAGATTTACATTTTTCTTTTTTACTGTAAAATGTTTGATTCTCTGTTAATCGATATTCGGATATTTTTAATCTTGTCCGTGGAAATGAAAACGCAACAAGTCTTGGGTGTCTCTGCCTGTGGCCCTGTGATTGACAGGTGATTGAAGATAAACCCCATATCACACCCAACGATAGCTGTGATAAATTTGGATATATATATATATGTGTGTGTGTTATATATCTGTGTGTGTGTATGTGTTTGGCACCTTGTGTGGACACTGTTTTACCCGTGTGTTTTAAACGCAACCATCACCAGTGGGTTTTTTTGGATGCTGTCTAAACAAGAAGTGACTGTGGCGTCTGGTGCACTGAAGGAGATCGCATGATCAGCACAGGAAATTGTCATCCGTGTCAGGTGTTTCATTTTTATAAATTACTGTCCGTTTCATTTTCAGGATAAAAATGGCGACTTAATGTTTGATTTTTTTTTTTTTTTTTTGTAATTGCAGGCAAGTTAACTTTTAGGTCACCGGCAGGTCAGTGGAGGATATATAGGAAAGCTACAGCGCCCCCTTGTGTCCATGGTCAGGAATCACACTCACTGACAAAGTGACTGCCGTTTGTGGATTTCTTTTTGATTTGGGTGATTTTAATAAGCCTTCTTGTCTTCATGAAAGATCCAACAACCCCTCCCGAATTTCCCCGCCGCGAAGGTGGATGATTTACGACGGCGCTTCAACGTGTCGCCTTTTTTTAATATTTTTTTTTGATCCGTTTGTTATCAGAAACATAATGGCTTCTTCAGCCGGTCCTCTCTCGGCGTCTCACAGCCACTCTCTCTCCTCTCAGGACCCGTTTGATGCAGAGCTTCAAAGAGTCCCACTCCCATGAGTCCCTGCTGTCTCCCAGCAGTGCCGCCGAGGCCCTGGACCTCACCCTGGACGAGGACGCCATCATCAAACCTGTCCACTCAAGCATCCTGGGACAGGAGTATTGCTTTGAGGTGAGGATGGCGGGGCGCGGACAAAAGCGGTGCGCACGCCCGCGCGTAACGATATTGTTCCGCCGTGACAAGTGACAGAGATCTGAAAAGGGAACCATGAATATTTTTAACGTGGGAAAGTGAAAGAACAAGGACACCGAAATGAGCTCTGTAGTCTGCACACAAATTGCTGCAGGATCCTGTCAGCTCCTCCATCACATTTCCATTAGCGGAACATGACAGAGGTTGAGAGCGAATGCAACACATTTTTTTGTTTTTTTTTTGCGCCCTGCAGTCTCCATAGTTACTAATGGCTGTGGTTGTTGAATTTACCATTGGCTATAACCTCAGGTGACTACGGCGTCAGGAACCAAGTGCTTTGCGTGTCGCTCGGCCGCAGAGAGAGACAAATGGATCGAGAACCTGCAGAGAGCTGTCAAGCCCAACAAGGTGAGGGGAGAGAAAAGGATGCGGTGGAGAAACAAAAAGCCGCTAGTCCTCTGTCTGTGCGTCTCTCTCTCTCTCCTCCGCGTCTCACGTCGCCGTGTGTTTTGTCCGTGAGACGGGCCGCCCCGTCGCTCTGTGTGTGACGCCCATCCCCCGTGTCTTTCTGTGTGTGTGTGCCCGTGCCGAGGTCAGCCACTTTGCCGAGCAAGTGTCAAAGCCGCACGCCGCGAGGGGGAAGGCGAAGGGCAGGAGCCGCCAGGCGGCGTCCTTTCAGGACCGTCGGGATGCAAATGTGATCGTGACTTTTTCCCCAATGTGAGTTCGGAGCGGAGGAAAATCACGTGTTTCCACGTTCATGCCTGGTGCAACTTTAAAGATGATTTTCCCAAGTCTCAGCCAGAAATCACCCAAATTTTCAGATCCCGTCCGGTTTCCCGTCCTTTTATCATTATTTCCTAAAAACAAAGTGAGGCATGTGAAATGCGCGGGGGTCGGGGGGGAGGGTATGGCTGGGATGAGGCGTCCCCCCACCCCCACCACGCCCCGCGCCGAGCTCCTCGTCCAGATGCTCGGGCCACGGGGGGGCCCCGGCTACAGCCCCAGCCTCCCGACATGACTGACACACAACCTCGTGGCGCGGCAGATGCCCCGACAGAGATACGACCCGACAAGAGCCGGAGATAATCATTCTACTTATTAACTTTCTGCAGCCCCCTTTTGAGATGAGCTTTGATTGGTTGAAGGAAAGTAGCCTCCCCGTCCTCTCAGCTCCATTCATTTTGATGGTAAGTGAGATGCGGCAGCGAGGCGCCGAGAGGAAGGACACCCGAGCCGGAGCAAACTGAGCCACCAGATGCCCATTGATTCCAGACAAAGAATTAATTAGCACAGGAAAAACCGAGACGAATTGGGCCGTGCGAGTTAAACAGAGGGTGGGAGGGGGGCAAATGTCCAAATGGTCTGACTCAGCCCCCCCCCCCAGTTCGCTGAAACATCACTGCAATCAACACGGCGTTGTGTCTCCTCCCAGGGGGGATGACAAAAATAGCTTTTGTTTCGTGATTAGGAAGTGTCGCTGTCTGCCGCCGAACGTCAAGCCATCGTCGCCCCCCTCAGACCCGGAGCCGTACCTGCATCGTGTCCTTCGTCTTTTTTTTTTATGCGTCTCCGTCATGCCGTCTTGTGTCTCCTATGTGCAAAAGTCCACTGTTGACAGCAGTTAATCGCCGTAGCTCACCGCCATATCACTGCTCATCCTCACTTGTCACCGCGACCGTCTCCTCCCGCGGGCCCTGCCCACTGTCTGTCAACCGCACGCCGTCTCCGTCCCCCCTCCCCGCCCCACTTCGCGCTGCATTGTTGACCTGGGCTCACCTGCGTGCAGGACAACAGCCGGAGGGTGGACAATGTGCTCAAACTGTGGATCATCGAGGCCCGAGAGCTCCCGGCCAAGAAGCGCTACTACTGCGAGCTGTGCCTGGACGACATGCTGTACGCGCGCACCACCAGCAAGCCCCGCACCGACACCGTCTTCTGGGGCGAGCACTTCGAATTCAACAACCTGCCCGCCGTTCGCAATCTGCGCCTCCATCTGTACAAGGAGACGGACAAGAAGAGACGCAAGGTGAGGGCGCAGCGGCCCGGTGGCCAAAGTCTGATATTGCAATTCAGTGGCCCGCAGAGGTCTGCTGATGCTGCTTCATTTTCAAAGTATAAGGCCTAATGTACTGAAAATATTATGAAAAAGAAATATTTTGAATATATAAACATGAAAAAAGCAATTTTTTCGATTTAATTGATCAAATTTATCAAGTTCTTATCCTCATTTTATGCCTCCTGTCACAAAAACACCTGAAATACTACGCTTTTTACATCAGCTGTCAGTTATTCTTTCTTCATTGCTTATTAAAGCCAGGTCGGTGAGACATTGGATAGGTTTTCATTTGTTTCTGTTTCGAAAATGACTTACACAGCTCACAACTGAAAACGCAATTGCAAGCAGTAATCCGTGTGAAACACGCAATATTTTGTAAAATATCACAAAAAACCCCCCCACTAAATATCAATCTAGAGCTACTCGCTGATCTGAGAAGGTAAAAGAACTAATGTAGATACACGAAAAAACTGAAGAAAAGATGCAGGAAAAAACAACCTGCCCCTCTGTGGAAGGAACACAGTAGTATTTTTCTTAAATTTCTCTTACTGTATTTTGCATTTAAATTTTTCTTGCCTTATTGTTTTCTGACAAACCCGGCTGCTATGATGATTTCATTTCCTCCGACTTAATAAAGTCATCCATCTATCCATCTGAGAGTCAACAGAGAGCAGGAAGTTGTTGTCAAAACTGTTATTTAGAGTTCTGATGCGTGTGTTTTAAGGGAATTTGATTTTATTGGGAAGGAAAGCAAATTATTTCAGTTCAAAACAAGGGCCGGTGAGGTGACCCAGTAATTAGCGCTTCTGCCTCACAGCAAGAAGGTCCCTGGTTCGATTCTGTCGGGAGGGCCTTCTGTGTGGAGTCTCCTTGTTCCCCTTGTGTCTGCGTGGGTTTTCTCCGTTTTCCTCCCACAGTCCAAAAACAAACATGCAGGAGTTTCATGGAGACCCTACATTTCCCAGACATCTGAATAGTTGTATATCTATATGTAGCCCTGTGATCGAGGAGCAACCGGTCCAGGATGAACCATGCCTCTTGGCCAATCACAGCCAAGATGAGCTCCAGCCCCCCCGAGCCCAGAAGTGCGGAATAAGCAGTGTAGATAATGAATGAATAAAAAAAAAATCCAAACATCGTGGTTAAACAGGCTTTAGAATCTTTACTGAGACAGTAAAACTGTAAAACCTCCAAATCCAAGTGCGGAATAAGTCATTAGTGAGTCATCGTCATGGATCTCTGCTCGGCGTCTTCAACACTTTGTGTAGTTTGACACTTAAAATCTCGTTTGTTTACTTGTCAAGGCAGGCACTTTCCACTACGTTCAGTTGAAATTACAGCTTCCAAGATGAATTTCGATTTCATCCCGGTATGTAATGACCTCTCCACAACCCAAACACCAGGTCCCACACACGGGCCTGTCTTGTGTGGATTTTTAATTGAATCATACAAGAAATGGAACTGAAGAGGAGCGAGTGGTGAATCTAAATTCTACAAAAAAGTATCAATCAATTAGTCAATCAATCACTTGCAAAAAGATAACTTCCCTTGCTTGATCAGCCGGACTGAAGATTTGCCACACTGAGTGCAGAACTCCAATGGGGTCCAATGGCCAACCTTTGAAAGAGATTATATCTGATTGGACGAAAGAGCATACCATTGAGGAGACTGCCTGCAATGAATGGATAAGCATGTGCAGACACGTGGAGAGGAGACACCTGTCTCGGTGACTACGACCCGTTCAACCGCCCACGAACAGCCATGAAGGTCTGAGTCAGTGAAAGTTACAAAATCCAAAGCCAACGCTTACTGCAAATCACTTATATTAAACATATACAGGATGTTAGCGACTGACTCTCGGACAAAAGGTGTCCATGCATCCAGCCTCAATGCCGCTGGCTTGCATGGCTTGTTGTTTTACCAGAACTTGAGTTCTGGTTCTTCAGTATAGTAAAGAAATCTCAATAACGACGTTTTTTGTTTTTGAAGTCGTGTGGAGCAAAATTCAGACTCAGACCTTCTGGAAAACTGACTGAGGTGAAGACGTTTCTTCTCAAATGACAGATTTCCAGCCCCTGCTGGTCAATGAAAGGTTTGCAGGAGTGAGGCCCGCAGACTCTGGCTTTCGCTTTCAGACATCTCCTGTTTGTACACGGCAAAGCTCATTGCGAGGAGCTAAATTTATTTTTGTGCGTCCAGACCTTTTGAAAGTCTGGATAGTGAAAGTCTTCCACCCATCAAATGCAGTTTTCTCCCTTTTAAACGGCGCAGAACCCCCTCAGAACTCAAGATATCAAAACTATATTATGCAGGAGCATCCTATAAGAGCTAGCATTTTGTTGCTTTAAAGACAGAGATACGGAAATAGCACCGTGACAGATAAACAAGTCTGTTCTAAATTTAAGAAGGACGATTTTAGTTGATCATCGAGCCTGGAATGAACTTTGACGATGATGAAATTCACTCCCTGGTTTACGGAGGATGAAACAGACGCTTTTCAGCAAACCCGTTGCCCTGCTTTCTCTTTGCCTTCAGGAGAAGAGCACGTACCTTGGACTCGTAAGCATCCCCATCTCAAGCATCACCGGCCGTCAGTTTGTGGAGCAGTGGTACCCGGTAATCCAGCCCAGCGTCCTCACTAAGGGCGCTGGGGTCGGAGGGGCCAAGATCATCAATGCATCGTTGCGCCTCAAGTCCCGCTTCCAGACCATGAACATCCTTCCCATGGAGCTGTACAAGGAGTTTGCAGAGTACGTCACCAATAATTACCGCACGCTGTGCGCAGTGCTGGAGCCTGTGCTGAGCGTCAAGAGCAAAGAGGAGGTGGCCTGTGCGCTGGTGCACATCCTGCAGAGCACCGGGAAGGCCAAGGTTTGAGACGTCTCGACTTCTGTTTGATTTTCAACCAATGTTCAGCTGATCCTCAAGGCTTCAACTCGGAGCTTTTTCCAGCGAATTCCAAAACTTACTCAAACTTATTTTGACAATGTTAATGAAGTTATTGACCTCTTGTTCTGCAGGACTTTTTGTCAGACATGGCCATGTGTGAGGTGGACAGATTCATCGACCGAGAACACCTTATCTTCAGAGAGAACACTCTGGCCACCAAAGCCATAGAAGAGTACCTCAAACTGATCGGACATAAGTACCTCAAGGATGCTATAGGTGAGTTGGATAACGGCGAGGTGAATATTTTGAGGCCAATTTGTTGTCCTTGCATGACGAGAACGTCGATTTACGGAAGAATTTTTATGATTATCTCACACACTCTAAGTAAGACTCGTGTCCTTTATTTCATATTTGTGCCCGGGCCCTGACTGGGTATTGAATATTATGAGATTAACCTACAATGGTCGTTGAATGTCAAGAAGCAGGATCACAAGCCGAGAGAAATATAGCTTCACCAAAAGGGGTGTTAACTGTGTGCAGTATGTTTCCAACTAAAAAGGTCGACAAAGCATTTGCTGGTCTTGGACAAACCAGCTGCTAGAAAGTTTGCAGGATAACCATCTAACCAGCTAAAGACTCCTCTGCATTGTCTCACCGCAGTGACGCATGTTGTCTTTGATTATGTTTTGCTGCCGAGGCAGAAAAGTCCAACTAATTGATTTTTCGTGTGTATGAAAAACTGGCGTGTGTGTGCATTCAGGGCACCGACCTGATCTTTGCGGTAGTTTCCCGCTGTTTTGCAGTCTCTAATGAAATGTCATCTGCAGGAGAGTTCATAAGGGCCTTGTATGAGTCAGAGGAAAATTGCGAAGTGGACCCCATGAGAACACCACCCTCCGTTCTCCCGGACCACCAAGCCAATCTCCGAATGTGCTGCGAACTGGCACTCTGCAAGATCGTTAACTCCCATTGGTGAGTGGTTAGCAGAAGCAAGAAAAAAAAAAAACATCTTTGTAATGAGGCTTGTTTTTTTTTTTTTTTTATCACGTATAAATGGCCAAAGTGTGTGTGTTACCCTGACGCAAAGGACCTCCCTTTGCAGTGTGTTCCCTCGAGAGCTTAAAGAGGTGTTTGCTTCCTGGAGAGTGCGCTGCGCCGAGAGGGGTCGAGAAGACATCGCTGACCGTCTCATAAGTGGTTCCCTCTTCCTGCGCTTCCTATGTCCTGCCATCATGTCCCCGTCACTGTTCAACCTCACGCAGGAGTATCCCGACGAGCAGACGTCGCGAACGCTCACGCTCATCGCCAAAGTCGTGCAAAACCTGGCCAACTTCTCCAAGTCAGATTTACTTCTTTTTCTTTATAACCGCTTTTGTTTTACATCCAGTCTAGATTCGCGGTCGGCATCATTTATTAGATAATTTTCTCACTTCTCATTTGTGATTATCATCGTAGGATCCTGAGACATAGTGGAATCCAATCACAATAATTAGCTTACTTTATTTTAATTTAAAGACTTATCATGTCGTAGTATTAATCTTTAAAGCAGGAATGTATTGAACGTTTAATAGAGATTGGAAATAAAAAGACAGTGTCATTAGCATAGAATAACAACAACATGGTTTATTCAATTCATTTTGGGTCGGTAATTTAAGGAGAACATAATGCTACCAGATATTTTTGTTATTAATGAGTTAATTTCAGTCGTTTTCCAAAATGGTTTTACACGTGAGCAGTTTTTAAAATGATAGAAAAAAACTGGGACAGAACATAACATTGTGTCATTTACCAAATAATCCACTTCAAAGTTCCATTAGGAATGAATCAGCGTTTAAAAATAACAGTTAACAATGTGATAAAAGGGAGACAGCAACTTCCAAAATAAGATATTTGGCATTGATAACATACAGTAGACTTGCTGACTTTGATTATCACTGTCAGCTGTGACGCATCTGTTTTCTCTGTTCATTTCTTTTACACACGCACACACATATACACACACTTTTCCTTTCAGGTTTGGCAATAAAGAGGAATACATGTGTTTCATGAACGAGTTTCTTGAGATGGAGTGGGGCTCCATGCAGCAGTTCCTGTATGAGATCTCCAACCTGGACAGCGTCAGCAACGCAGGCGGCTTTGAGGGCTACATCGACCTGGGCCGCGAGCTGTCCATCCTGCACAGTCTGCTCTGGGAGGTCATGGCCCAGCTCAGCAAGGTCAGCGCCTCCCGTCTGGTGCACTTTTATCACATGACCACATGCTGTGTGAGGTAGCTCCTTCTAAAATAAGGGACTCAGTGACGTAATTGACACGATTGGCAGTAAAGATCCTTTCCACACATGTGCATTCAATATATACTGTGTAGCATAAAAAAAATTGCATTAAAAACCAAAGATTTCATTTTATTTTATTTTATTTTATTTTATTTTATTTTATTTTATTTTATTTTATTTTATTTTATTTTATTTTATTTTATTTTATTTTATTCAAACTGATTCATTATTATGTCTTGGGTTTCTTTGGTTTGTTCTTTATGCTTTTTATGTTATGTGGCGCTGTGTGTCTTCAGTGGCTTCACTCTTTGTTCAAACTATTGATTCCTTTTCAAATGAAAATCTTAACTGCACAACGGAGTCTGGATAAAAATCGCCAATAATAGCTCAATTGATTTTTGGTCATTTTAATAATAATTGCGCCCTGTGTGACTCGAGGTTTTGCTGCTGTGCAAAACCGGGGAACTAAAGCAAACTCAGGTGGATGTTATTTGAAGTGATCGCAGTCACACAGCCTGGTCATTTTTTTTTTTTTTTCAAATGAGGCAGTGAGTCATTAATCAGGCCAAAACTGTCATTAACATGCAGTCGGCGGGCGAGTGGAGGCGGTGGTTTAATGAAACCCTTCAGGTACACAACAAACACGAAAATAATTTCTTTTGTTAGGCTGTAGCACAGTTCGCTCTCCTTCTCCTTCAACCGCAGGATGCAATTATCAAACTGGGTCCTTTGCCGCGCCTCCTCAACGACATCAGCATGGCCTTGCGTAATCCCCACCTCCAGAGGCAGCCCAGCCACCAGACGGACCGGGTGCAGGAGAGGCAGACGGACCGGCTGCTGTCGCGGCCAAGCTTCAACCGGGGCATTTCATCCGAGTTCCAGAATCTCATGATGAGGGATCTTAATAGGTATCTGGTTCTGTTTCTTCTTATTTATATTTTCCCTACATATTCTGACTCTTACACTCAATTGGCCAATACAGACCGTCCATTCTAAGGCCTGAGGGGCCAAATTACATCCAATATCACGGCGAAAGTTTCAAGCCAGCTGAGACATGATAATAATAATAACAACAATTATATCATACTTGTTGTTATCATTATTATTATTAGCAGTAGTAGTAGTAGTGCTATTGTCATTGCTGTTGTATTAACGATAATAATAATAATCAATATTGTATTATTATTTTTGTTGTTGTTGTTGTTGATGTTGTTTCACTATTTTCATCATTATCGTAAGTATTATTACAATAAGACAAATACTATTATTATCAAAGCTATTACTATTATTATTGTGATCATTTTTGTTTTTGTTGTTGCTGTTTTTATCATGGATTTTAAAAAAGGTATGTTTAGACCTTCTTTTTTTTACATTTCACTCCTGAGTCAATAGAAGCCCATCGTTCATTGGTTAGAAGTAGTAATACTGTCTTTAAAGTGTGGGTTCGGGTACAGTATCGGGACTTTTAAATCCCGCTGCTCAAGACATTGGTGTAAAGTTTATCTATGTATACTTTATTTTTCTACTCATTCAGTCTGCCCCAAGACTCACCTTCACATATTCACTACAGATGGTGTATGCATATAATTATGATTACAGAAATATACTCAGTTCTCACTTCTCTGAATTTTTTTGATACCATTGATAGCAGAAGTACAATTACTTGGATGGCCAAATCTTTATCAGCATTATTTACCGTATTTGGAAAAGCGTCGGAACCCACTATTTATTTCATAACAGGACCAAAACATATGCATGGTTAATTTGCAGGACACAAATGATCAGATGCGAGTTGGAATTCAGGTGGATGATTTGAGTTCATACTCACTCATCAGTCATATTACAAATGTTTCCTATGAGTCCCCTCTAGTCTTTAGGTGTATTATTTCATTCAAAATAGTGGCAATATTTGCAATAAGCTGCCCCCTGCTTCACTGAAGTAATCATTTCGATTTTGTTGCTGGCTATGAGCTTGCTCGAGAAATGTTGTCATTTCCAGTATGTTGGAACGATGAGGACGGTCCCTGGGGAGAGTTACATAGGAGCGTGTTGCTTCATTGTCCCCCTCCAGCTCCATAGATATCACTCGCTTGCCTTCCCCTACCTCCACCGGTGGGATCATGCCATCCCGCACTCAGATGAGTTTTCAGGACCGGGACCACCTTCAGCGAGCATCCTCCAAAGACATGTTTTACGTATCACGTCCGCCCCTTGCCCGATCCAGCCCGGCCTACTGCACGAGCAGCTCGGACATCACAGAACCAGACCCCAAGGTGAGTGTTTGACGCGCTGACCGGGGAACCATCATCCCATCCGCTAGGTCTACCTTAATCCAGTTGAGATCAGTATGACGTGCATGTTAGTCATACTTAAGGGGCTCTCGTGTGATCGAGGCTGTAGTTTACCATGACATCTGCTTATTTCCCACTGATTCACCTCGCAACTCATCCTCTCGGTATTTCCTGGGAAATACATTCCGATTTCCAGGCCTTGCGGTAAAAACACCCGTACCACCTTCACCCATGTCATCCGTGGCCACCTAACATGATAAATCAATAGAGGGTGCACTAGCCTCTCATATCCCTTATTATTTAGGTGCTCAGTGTCAATAAAAGCGTATCTATGATGGACCTCCAGGATTCCCGAATGAACAGCGTGTCTAACCTGCAGTCGGTGGACATGCTCAACTCCTCCCAGGCCTCCATCGCTGGCATGGGCAGCTTCGGCGGGCTGAGCAGCGGAGGCGGTGGCGGCCTGGGGTCCGGCCTGAGCAGCCAGCTCCGGGCCGGTGGGAGGTTGTCAGCTGGCTCTGGCGGCTCCAGCATGTCTGGCGGTCTCCGGCTGAGCCAGCTGAGCCAGATGGGCACCACCACCGACTCGCTATCCCAGCAGCAGCAACAGCAGGCCGCCGCCATGCGCTACCCGCTTTCCTTCCAGAATCCCCTCTTTCACCTGGCGACTGCTGATGGGCCTCAACAGCAACAGCTCCATCAACAGCACAGCAGGGCTCAACCCCCGGCGCCCCTGCTCCTGGCCCCAGAGCCCGAGCCCTCTCACCAGTCCTACATCCCACAGTTCGCCCACGGGGGGTTCTCTCGCAGTGAGGACCTGTCCACCCTCAGGACCAGGGACGGTCACCTGGGTCAGCCTAGTATCATCCACTCTCACAGCTACAGTGACGACTACAGCAGGGCTGACTATGGACGACGGCAGATGTCCGTGCACTTGCAGGTACACGGGTTCACCTGGAATTCAAGGCATCTCATAGCCGCTGCGTGTATATATTTTCATCTTTAAACAGTTCTATGATCATCGACTCTTAGACTGCTTAGAGTTCGAGCACCTTAATTGGCCGCTTGATTGTGTTTCCTTTACACCTGCCTTGTTTAGACCTATTGACCTGTAGCCCGGTGCATTTTCACCAACCTCGCCATTTATTTGGGAATGTAAATCCACCAGTGAGGCTTGTGGAAAGGTGGTGTTAAGTTAATGTCCAACAGTCCCAACTCGACGATCTGCCATGTCTGAACGAAAGGGCTCCTTCAGCCGTAACTCTTTTTAAGACGGTACCTTCAAGATTCACTTTGGTTCATGCAACTCTTCCATACGGTGAACAAAGCACTGCTCACGTGTTGATTTCAACTTAAAAACCAGAAATGCCAATTTATCCCGCTGAGCTTGTTGTTCTCTTTATTTCAAAGGATAACATCCAACAGCAACAACAAATGATGGGCATGGCCTCACAGACAGGAACCTCCCACTCCTCCCTGGCGACAACACCTCCATCCACAGTCCAACCCATGCGCCAGAGTTCTGTTGCCCCACCTCCAACCCAGCGCGTCAAATCCCAGACCTCCCATCAGCTGTCTGTCAGTTCAGCGGCTGCCCCGGCTGCTCCTGCTAAATCTCGACCGCAGAGCGGGAACCTCCTCCAGTCGCCGGAGTCGGGCTACGGCGGCAGGCAGCACGGGTCCAGGCAGCTCTCTGTCAAAGACAACACTGCCCCGGGCCTGCCTCACCAGCAGAGCTCCGTCAGGGAAAGCCAGAGTCCACAGGGAACAACCAGTCCGAGCACCCAGCAGTCCCCACAGCAGCAGTCCCAGCAGCAGCAGCAACACTTGCTGAAACCCACCATGAGCAAACAGGTAAAATCTCTGAATCCATCGTCTGTGTCCGTGCTCGTTTCCCAGCGGTGTCTAAGATTGCATTGTTTTGCATTGCATTGTTCCGTTGCAGGGCAGCTAGGCCAGGAGTACATAGAAAGCGGACGGTCTAATGCAGAAGCCATCTCTCATATTCATTGTGCCGATCTTCCTTCCCAGGGCTCGCAGTCTCCGTCTACCCTCAATCCCCCGACCCCAGCCAATGAGAGAACAGTGGCCTGGGTCTCCAACATGCCTCATCTGTCCGCCGACATTGAAAGTTCTCGGATCGACCGCGAGGACTTCAAACTGAAGGAGTACTCGAAGAGTATGGACGAGTCACGCATGGACAGGGTAGGTATCGCTGCTGACTCCCTGTTTTGTGGTCGTTGTCTTTTTTTGGTTTTTGAAAGGCCTTTGGTCATGCGAAAGTTAACCGAACAGTGAGTCGTGTCTATCATTGCCGAGCAGATGGCGCTCAGATCCGCCTAAACGCAAAAGCCCAGAGGTCTCGAACAGTGTGAGAGACAGCAGCCATCCGCCAGATGTTCACAAATCTGGCCGGTACATTCGCCGTACCTTCACGGATGGCAGCAGCCCTCTTTTTGAAATAATTATGTATGCAGGTTTCTACTTCGTAGTGCGTGTGGAAAATTTGTGAAAGAACTTTTGAATCCTCCAGCCCCCCGGAGCTGTTAAAGCCCGCCGTGAGATAAAGGCTAACTCAGTAAGAGGCTAATGCCTCTTGTGTTACATCCTCGCTGTATCTCTGCCTCAAGGTTCGGGAGTACGAGGAGGAGATCAACTGCCTGAAGGAGCGCCTGATGATGTCCCACAAAAAGCTGGAGGAGTATGAGCGGCGGCTCCTTACACAGGAGCAACAGACCAATAAGATCCTCCTACAGTACCAGAACCGATTGGAGGACAGTGAAAGGAGGCTCCGACAACAGCAAGTGGAGAAAGACTCCCAAATTAAAGGAATAATTAGCAGGTAAATGGAGGCTGATGTTGGGATGGAGGGAAAAGACAGCAGAGGCGTCATGTGGTCTGTGGCCACCTTGACTTCCTTCTTGTGTATTAGCGCTGGCGGGGACTGTATGAGTTTTCTTCCGGAACATGTGGAAAAAGTGGCATATTCTCTCGAGTATTGACTAAAAGGATCGGTAGGACGTGCTTGACATGCTACTAGCCGTGGACTCCAAGCAGTCATTCATAAGTACCCATACGTTGCACATAGGGGATAGGACTCTCGTTTTCCCGGGGTTGTTAATCCTGCCGAGTTTATTGGCGGCCAGGGGTTTTGGTTTCATTAAGTGCTCCGGCCCTGGGAGCCAGTAGGAGGGCCGGGGACCGGGAGCCGAGGCCGCAGACGTGTAATGAGTGGCAAATTAAATGAGAGCCTGCGAGGAGGACTCAGATCTGTATCTTCTTTAATCAGCATGCAGGCGGGGCTCCCCGGGCGCTTGTTTCTATTCCGTCGAGTTAAGCCGCACAATGAAGTCTCCCGATTGTCCGCCACGCTCCTCTTGTAGAAAAATCTGCCACGGTAACTTCTCACAGCACTTGTTATTCCAAAAAGAAAAAAAAAAATCGTATTCGAAAGAGTGTGGAGGATTTCAGACGAGGCGGGCCTCTTGAGCACTTGTGTACAAATCTGACGGAGCAGCTAAAGAGTGCGGTCCGTAGCCTCTTATCAATCCGCCACTAAATTAAGCCGTTGATGGGAACGGGGTACAATATCAGTCATATCACGCTCGTACTCGGTCATGAGAAAAAAACAAATGTTTGTCTGGTTCCTGTGCATTTCAAGCGTGACCGCACATCATCTTTTTAGGGGTTTGGTTTTCAGGAAACTGATCACTAATACGTCTCGTAGTGATAGTCTAAAACTGCAGGCTGGACATCTGTGACAGAGAATATTGCCACTTCTAATCCACTCCAGGAAAGAAGACATGGAATGAAGACAGGGAGAGTCCCGCCAGGCCCTTAACGGGAAATCCTCTTTAACCTTGTACATAAACCCACAAATAGACACCCTCCCGCAGTAGAACCGTGAAAACGATTTTTTTAAAAGCACCACTTTCCGTCAGCTGGATCTTGGGATCGTGTGATTCCTCTCAGCCCGATTTTCAAACCGACTCTCGAATCGGAAGAGGATTTTAGGAAATTTGACGAGAAGAAACTTCCGGAAAAGGAGAGGAAACGCGGCAGCACTTTGTTTTTCCGGCACGTTGCTTGGGACGGCTGGGGGCGGCGGACTGTTGAAGGCTGTGCTTTTAAATATCAGCTCTTCCGTTTACAACGAAGACGAACCGCAAAAGGACTTCTAAAAGCCGACCCTCCTCTCCGCTCCTTTTTTTTTGGTCTTTTTTTTTGCCAAGAGGGTTCCAGCATGTGAAACTTTTATGCGAGCACTTACTGACTTTAAACGGCGACCAACGCCTCCCCGCCCCCCAGAGTTTTGAGTTCTAAGGTGCAGATCAGCAGCGACGAGCTTACCCTTTCACCGCCATGGGATGAATTAAGTAGCATATCTGGATGCTTCCAAAGTCAGATCTTACTCCAGACAGTGCCGCGAAAATGCGCCGCGGGACTTTTGCATCGTCTCGAAAAATGACCCTAAAAGTAAGGAGAAAGGGTTTCATCATCGTTTTAAACCCCAGCGTACTGATCAGATCCCGAAAAAGAAACTTTAGCAGGATGACAAGTGTGAAAAAAATAGCCTTATGTTTCTATTTATTTTTCTGGGTTGTTTGTTTTAACCTCTAATTGACGCCATTGTTAAACTTCCACATATTAATATGTCGATGCAAACGTGAGCTCAGGTCCTGCTCAAGGTGTGTGTGTGTGTGTTTGTGTGTGTGTGTGTGTGTGTTTGTGTGTGTGCGTGTGTGCGTGCGTGCGTGCGTGCGTGCGTGTGCCTGTGCCTGTGCGTGTGCGTGTGCGTTCACGGCTCCTCCTCGGCAAGGCTTGAATTAAATCTCTCCATCTGCAGAATTGAAACACATTTGTGTTTTGAGTTTCCAGAGATTTTTCTTTTTTTTCTTATTTCTCTTTTTTTTGTTTCTTTCTGTCTTTCTCTCAGAGAAGCCTTAATGTTCTGTGCATAGACTTTTATTTAGGCTCAGAGCAAAATCCAATATCTGTCAACGGACCAGGTACAACTTTACGTTCCAAACTATCTAATTTAAACCAAAGCCATATATTTAGTTTTAGCTCATGCAAGGTTAAATCCACTGAAACACTGAGTCCACTTTACCTGTAGCACTCGTATCTATATTTTATTCCTTAGGGTGATGACCCCATTGGTTTGGCTACAGGCTCAGGTTATTTATTCCCCTTTTTTTTTCATTTTCCTCACAATACTTCAATACGTTTTTGGTAGTTATGAATATGAGTGAAACTCTATCTTCCTCAAGCTGTTTGCTTTGACAATAGAGTTATGCCATGCTGGTTACTTGAGTGATGCAGTGAGTGTGCAGCAGGGCTGGGCTATATGGGCGGCGGTGGGTCGAGGGGCCTGGGGGAGGGGGGTCTATGATTTCAAATATGCAGATGCCAGTCAATCAATATGAACATATAACCTATCATTGATTCGCAAATGGAGAATCAAGTGTCAGATTAGCAGAGAGACATTCTTGAGTGTTTCATTTGAGTTCACTTTTAATTCATATCCGATATTGAATTCCCGGATCTGAACTCATTTATCATTTAGATTTGAAGAAAATCTAATGATCTCATACATTCCTTGGATTTCCTCCCGACATATCGTTCTAAATTTCAACTTTTTATCATAACACCTGTTGTTTGATTGCGGATTTTCAGGTCGCTTCCTGTTGTTTTCCTGTCAGCGATCACTTGTCCCCCAGCAATTCTTTTTAATCAGTATCTGTCACAGTTCAAAGATAGTCAGTTCTGATGTATTGCCCAGCCCTAGTTTGCATTAAAGGAAATACATTTTTATTGTACATGTCATAATAAAAAGTTTATTTTTAACTATATCCCATAACATATTAAGTCTGTGACGCAAGAGCCATAACTAAAATAATCTAATATATGAACATACACATATATATATATATATGTATATCTAGATGGAATATATGGAAAGTGAGATTATATAAATGTATTTTAACTTGCAATAGCTAATATTTTTAGCAGGAGAAGCGCAATAATAGACACAGTATGTCTGCGTGTGCTGTTTGTGCAAGGGCACGTGCAGGAACTGCGAGTAAAGACAAACTTCCTGCCAACTTTCTTTATTTGAACCGGTTTTATTTATTCATTTATTTACTTATTTTTAATCTGCAAAAGTGTGATTTTAACTTCTTGGCTTTTTTTCCGGTTATTTGTATGGTGTTTGTGAATTTAACTGCATTTAAATGAAAGACTGCAATGGATATTCATTAAAGAGAAAGAAAAAACTTTTTTTTTTTTAAATGGTTTTCTTCCATCTGTATGATTTTGCTGTACATGCTTGACTTTTGACCCGCTCTGCGTCATTGGTTGTGTCCAGTGGCGTGGCAATGGAGTTGTTTGAGAAAGTTAGACGGTACCATCATTTAACTTACACAGTTTCGATATTATTTGACTCTTCTATTTATTTGAATTTATTTTCTCTCTCGGCATCCAGATGATATTCTGGTGTCAGTATCTCAGCCTCTCTTCTGTAGCAAGAATATAATGATGGGCTTTATGGATTGTACCACGGCAAAAACTTCATTTCTCCCGTCTCGTGAAATGAATCCCCCCCCCCTTCTCCCTGTGGTGACGACTTTTGGCTTGACGTGTGCGCTTGACGACAGACGTGGCTCGTAGTAACAGCAAAGGGGTTTATTATTGACTTTGACAACAGACCTGAGTCAAACGGCCATGAATAGCATCTCGGGTTGGCATTGGAGGGGAAGGTCAAGGTCGGGTGGCGGTTGAGTGCGTTGTTATCGACCAATTGCGCACCGAGAGGTAAGTTGGGATACCGCACTTTCTGGTACGAAAAAGAAAATAAAGGAGAGCGTATTTATGGCTGTTTGACCCAGGTCTGGAGTTTGTGTCGGTCGACTTCACATCCTACCTGTCTGTTGCCTTTCCTCTCCGTAGCAGAACACTCAGACATTGTGACCTCCTGTCGGTGGGCGCGCACGTTGTTTTCGACTCCATGTGCGACTTGACCTCAAAAGCACACTACTTGAAGTACAACTGGATACAAAAGCTTCTTCTTCTCCTCCTTATTATTTCGTAACCCGTCACCCACACGGACCATCGTCTGCCTTTTCAAGTCATGTCAGAACCTTTTTACTGCTGTAACCCGCATTACATCTCATTGTTTTTTGAGACAGTGCTGATATTTCTGTCTGTGCTGATGATTGATTCTTCCTTTTTTTTTTCTTATTCTCTTCTTTTTTTTTGGTAAAAAAAAAAAAAAAATTCTCAACACTGTACGTTATTTATGGAATAAAACATCCAAACGCTTCTGTTTGAAACTTCATCCGTGGATTTTCGTTCTTTCTTGTCACACGTGTGTCTGGATGAGATGGAAAGTGTGTGTGAATGCATGTGCGAGATATGATGTGAGATTTTACGCTCTGCAAAGTCATCCCTCCTTTATGTCAGAAGAGTTATTATCCTTTTTCTCTGCTTGATTGGAACTAAAAAAAAACACACACACAGACCGAAAGTCACGCATCAGATGAGACGGGCCGGAACTATTTTTGCTCACGTTCATTTGGCGCCACGACAATACTCGCCGGTTCAGCCAGTTGGCGGCAAATACCACAAGATAAGCCTCCTCGCGAGAGAAATATCCTTGACTGACCTGATCTGGAGTGAATCCCTGGCACCGGGATAATGATCCGGAGCTGGGAAAAATACTAAATAAATAAAAAATTAAGGGAAAAAAAAGAGAAAAAACCTGGGCTCATGAAAACTGCAGCGCTGCTTTTCAGCGAGCGGGGCCTTTGAAATGATAAGTCAAAAGAGTTTTCCAACGAGCGCCGGTCAGTCCCCACTCCAACGAGATGGACAATTCCCTGGGGAAGATAAGGATCAGATCACGCTGCCCACCGTTGGCCGGCCGCCGCTGTTCTGCGAAAACAACTTAAATCGGCAGAGGGGTTCTTTGATGAATCCCGGGAAGGGGGGGGAAGGAAGAAAAGGACGGTAAAGGGAAAAAGGGGTGTAAAGGTGGAGGGGCGCGGGTCATGTGTCGGGGCACGTAGACGCGAGACGAGGCCCAAGCGTGAACGTGCAGCTTGGAGATGCTCTGATGATCAAAAAAAAAAAGAAAAAAAGGCCTGTGTTTCATCATGAATTCATAACGCTCCCTCTCTTTCTTACATCCCCTCCCACCCCCCCTTCCCTCTCCTCCCTCTCTCTCTCTCCCTCGCTCTCTCCCTCTCTCCCTCTTTCGCTTCCAAGACTTATGGCCGTGGAGGATGAGTTGAGGGGAGGACCCGTGATTGAGCCAAAAACCAGGATTTTCGCTGATCAGGTCTGTGACACCTCTTCTTCTCTCGCCGAGTCCACGGCGGCGGCCTGTGCTATCTCTGCAGCCCCCCCCCCCCCCCCCCCCACCCCACC